>CM060693.1:132771703-133091564 GCA_030686995.1 Artemisia argyi | reverse complement strand
CGCCCATTCCAGAATCTGATCTTGACTTTTTGTAAAAAAGTCAAGATCTGACGCTAATATAACGGTACCAATTGATCATGAAAACGATTTTTTTGATTTTTTTCCTTCTCATCGATCCTTACTCTAGTTGTGTTCTTTTATTTTTTTATTTTTTCAGATTTTTCTGAGCACTTTCTTCTTTTTTGATTATGAGTGCTAATGTGATATTAACGATATTATGAGTGTTACCGTGATATTAAGCTTTTTTACATGTAAAAATGTACCGTGATATTAAAAACCCTTGATAGTTACTGTGATATTATAAAACCAACGTGATATTAAGCTTTTTTACATGTAAAAATAAACCGTGATATTACGATATTAAGAAAAAGTTAAAGTGATATTAAAAAAAATTAACTTTGATATTAAGAAAGCATGATAGTTACGGCGATATTAACAATTTTTATTAAGAAAAAGTTTTTACGATATTAAAAAAGTTATTGTGATATTAAATTTTTTATTAAAAAAAAAAGTTTTCAGAATCTGATTTTGACTTTTGTAAAAAAGTCAAAATCAGATTCTGATATCACAATACCTTTAACGATGAAAACGATTTTTTTTTTGAATTTTTTTTCAGCGATTCTTAATTATTTGTTGTCCTCTTTATTTTTTTAATTTTTTCAGATTTTTTTGAATTTTTTTCAGAAAAAAAGCTAATACGATAGTAACGAACTTAAAAAAAAGACGGGATATTTACGATATTGCCACTCCGCCTTTTTCAGATGGTTGACTAGATGGAGGGCTGAGATTCGTCCTTACCATCCGCACTAAAAGACAAAAAGGTACCTGATCCTCACCCTATATATATATATATATATATATATATATATATATATATATATATATATATATATATATATATATATATATATATATATATTGCATACATTCTTGCTCTACCTTCCAAAATAATACATCATAGGGAATTTACATTCCCCTTACACTTGAACTTTTACAAACTTTACATTTAACTATTCTAATGACTCGAATCAAGATAATTAAAACACTTGGAGTACTTTAAAATGTTTACGCACATATGGTGGTAATAATTGATGATCTTCCCCATTATTGCATTACACTAGGACTTTACCCATGAGTCTCAATCGTCCCGAAACAATATGTACAAGATATGACTCGACTTAGCAATCATGTAATCAATTAGACAATTAACTAAGGGTTTAAACATGTAACAATAATGCACTAAAGATGAGTGCATACAAGGATGGCTAAGGCAATTTGGGTGTACATTTGGGGTAGATTGTAAACAAATTCTTTCTTTAAGTAAGATGCTTAAAGTTAGAAACGAAAAAGATAGGCTCTAAGGGGTGTACTAGGGGTATCGTGTACTAAAAATGAGTACATCGCAAAGATGTGGGAAAATTACTTGACCAATAAAGTCAATGTAATTATATTACAGGTGTAAAACATGGGTTATCCTAATGCCTCTTATCATGTAGTAGATCCTAACTACACGAATGTAGTCTCACTAGTGGTCTCGGGATGCATCACTAACGCAAGTTCTAGAATCTAAATACTACCGGTACACTCACAAGCATTAAAGATAAATGCTTTTCCTAAAGATCTAGGGGCGAACCTCACATATTTGGGGTGGAAATTTTTGAGTGGCACGGTTTTTGTGCTAGTCATATAACTCCTATCCATGCGAAGCTTATTAAGAATAAAGTTTCACTCCTATATGTTGCAAAAAAATATAAATTTGGTGCTAAAATTGCTCTACCAAATATTTCTTTCAGTTTTATTACACATCTACTATAAAACAAACAAAATCAAGCGCAATTGTAATCTCTAAGGAATCTTCATTTACCCCTTTATACTTAAGCAGAACATTGTCCCCAATGTTCAATTTAAAATATGTAAAAGTAAAGAAAATGAAAGAATGAAACAATTACTCCCCTGATTCGTTCGGTGTGGATAATGTGGTAACATGGTTAAATACACCTCCAAGAAAATGAGCATAGAAAAGCTTCTCTTCAGAAATGTAAATCATCTTCTTGTCCAACATAACCTGTTAAATCTGAGAAAGTAAACACGAAAAACCTCGCGTAAAATCGGCGGTAAATTCTATGTAAAATTAAATCCTAGAAAGCAAGTAAAGTTATAATGCTTGTGGAATGAATATTTGCAGATTCCTGGAGTTTAAAAGTTAAAGATTTTACGAAACTTTACAATTCCGGTAGAAAAACAAAACTTGCAAAATTTTTAGAAAATTAACACCTGACGTCGTCAGGTTGTAATGCCTGACGCCGTCAGATTGATCTGACAGAAATTTTATATTTTGTTTCCAGAAAAACCTATGCCTTAATTACTGGAATTCCTGCAAAATATTCATTATGACTTGATACAAGCACTTGACTCAAACAAATACTAATATGTATGTTAATCTAAAATTGTTATCGTTCATGTTCAACTTGTTCTTAAAAACAAATTTTGATCTCCTTTACACTTATCTTTTGCAAAGTACATTTATATGTGATCAAGACGAAGTTAAAAACAAAATAAAGCATTTCACAATTTAATTTGAAACATGAACCATAAACAATATAAATAAAACATACATACGGAAGCAAATAAAATTAAAGAAACACACAAACGAACAAATAAAGCTTGGGTTGCCTCCCAAGAAGCAATTTTCTTTATTAACGAGTCTTGTAGCTAGACTCAAAGTCATGCCTTACGTTTTTTTATTCTTGCTCTCAGGCGCCTCTCTAATTCTCATAGCAAGTTCCCTATCGACTTTGTACTTAGGGCCAAGGCTTAAGCAATCCTTATAAAAAAGCTCCTTTTTTTCCATACGTAATCCATGCCTTTTTTCCTATCCTCCTCGTTAATATCCTCAAAAGCAACAATATTATCTTTGTCTACTTGACATATGTAACGGAACTCCTTCATTCTATTAGGCATCTTGTATGTTATTTTATCAACTTGGAGTTCTCAACAAACGGCTTACCTAGCACAACATGAGATAAGCGGCAATCTATAACACTTGCTAAATCCTCTAAAATCATAAAGTCGGCGACATAGGTAAAATTTCCAATAAAGATATGGACTCCTCTAACTCTCCTAACAAAGTTACAAAATCCGCCGGGATATTTGGGATCTCTCCTAGGCTCAAGTTGTGCATTCATTATGTCGTTATAAACACTTGAGGACATCACGTTGATTGGGGACTCACAGTCAATGTAAGCTTGTTCAATGTACTTGTACCCAATCATACATGGTATTTTCACATTCCAAGGGTTACCCTTCTTTATTTTTGGATCAATCTTGACAAAGGGTGGTCAAGGGTGCGATTTCTTCCTTAGTGAGGTATAAATTGAAGTATTCATGATCTAATTCCCCATCTCCCTGTTCCTCTACAACTTCAACAACCGCAAAATCATCAGTTCCTAAGTCCTCATTTGAGTATATGGCGATTGCTAGGTCATTAAGTGCACTATCAAGCTCAATGTCAATCAACCTATTAAGCTCCCTAAGTTCTCTAATTTCGCTTTCAATTTGATCACGCAACACAATTACTTCCTCAGGTGAAAGGGGCGGATTCGCGTTTTCCATAGTGGTAAACGGAATAGTTAATGAATTTATTTTACTAGCAAAGGCACAAAGAAAAAGTTAGACTAAAGGAATCCTAATAAAAATAAAACAAAAATCCCTGATTGAGGCAAAAGCAGTCAACTAAAGTCAACCACAGATGTGGTCAATATAGTCAAACAGCTTAGAGTCAATCTCCGTGGAAGTATAGGGGTTTCACCGGGTCGTTATGTCCCGACGAGGTGTGATGGTGTTCAAACGGGTTTGTGATCAGGTGAATTTGGACAGGAAAGGGTTTGTGATTGATTAAACTAAGGAATATAAGAAGAAATAGCTTAAATAAGATATAATAACAAGACTGTAAAATTAGAAAACCCAGAAACGTTTTAAACCTAAAAACGCATACGTTCAGTTTAAGTTTACGTGAACGTACAAAATAAAACGCTAGTTTTAGTGAAATAAAATACCTATGGATATGAAAATTATATTTTTACAATCCCAATAATAAAAGAAATTTTTTGGAACATTAAAATTAATTTTTACACTATTTATATAATTATTATTAATTAATTACTAATTTCCTATTTACTTTTAATTATTTAAATTATACTAAAATACAAATAATTATGAAATTAACTTAGAAAAATAAAATTTAAACTTGGAAAAATCTAAAATAATATAAAACTAATTTTAAAACTGAAAATATATTTTTCCTACTTTTTATCTATTTATTACTAATTAATTACTATTTATTAATTACTTAAAACTAATTTAAATTATAATAAATACTAAATAAACAAAGAAAAATCTGAAACTTTTTACAAAATTATTAAATAAATACAAGAACCTAAGAAAATTATAAAAACACTAAGTGATTAAGAAAAATAAGCTAATAAGCAATAAGCTTCTTAAATAGAAGTTATCACTAAAATTAAAGTTGGATTTTTCTCAATTTTCTTTTACAAATCAAGTAAACTACTGAAAATAAGGAACTTTTGTAAAAGCAAACTCAGTGGAACTAAAAAATAAGCTATTTGTGGGCTTATGATTCCAACAGCGGACTTTTGCAAGCTTAAATGAGATTTTTAAGTTGAAAAAGCAATTAACAAGCTAAAAAAACTGAACCAAAGACAAAGTAGACTACAAATAAGCTAATTATACTGTAAATAAGCTAGAACATGCAGATAATCATACCAGTGAGTCACAATAAGCAATTAAGCTAGATTCCACAACCTCTCAATCTCACAGGCCAAAATAGCCAATCTGCAGGCCTAAGTGGGGCCCACAGGAGTGAACAAGGGACCAAGATGAAGGTTAATCCTAAAAGCTAGCCAGGGGAGCTTTCTAGTGAGCCAGGGATCACACCCTGGGGTTCACTAATAAGCTAAGGGCTGGCTTATGAAGTGAGCTTGTGTACACTGATGAGTCAGTTAAGGCATAAGCTAAACTAAAGTGATTTTTGAAATATGGACACTAGCCAACAAGCTTATAAGCAAAAGCTAGGATAAGCACACAAAAATACAAGCTCCGGAAAACATGAACAAGTTAGCAACAACAACCAACAAGCTTAAATAAGCACCAAACATCCTCAGTTAATACTGAGGTTCATAAGCAGAAGCTAAACTTTGGGTGCTAAATGGGAGGCTCAAATAAGCTTAGTTAATAAGCAACCAAGCTCAAACTAAGCAGTTACTATCTTAAACACAATCTCAGGCATACAGTATAAGCTTACAACAATTAACCACTAAGATTCAAACAGAATCACAAAATCTAACAACTCAAATGCATAGCAGTTACTTAAAACTGAAGAGAAAATAAATAGAAATCCTAAAAGCTACAAAAAGCTACTGAGGGGCTGATTTAATGAAAGAATTAAACTAAAGTTATGAGAGGGAGTCCTAAAAAGCTCTGAGGGACAGAGATAAGCAATTGAATAACTAAAAGCACTAAGCAAGCATGAACTATCCTAGGCTGTGGAGAAAAAAAAACAAGGCCAAGTGGGGCCACTGCAGGCCACCATAAAGCTTATCAAATAAGCTCTTGCATGAAAGAGAAGCCTGCACATGAGTAGCTAGTACAACTAGCTTCCCATAAGAACAAATGGCAAACAACAAGCTCACAAGACAAGCTCAGAATGAGCTTGTGGATTTGATGGGGTGGCCTGACCCATGTGGTACAGGGCAATGCTTTGAGAAAAAGCTCCAAATAAGCTGATGATTAAGCAGTAAGAAAAATTACAAAAAATAAAATAAAATATGGAAAACTAAGTTGAGCTTCCACACTTTAAGAGTCCAAAAGCTTAAAATCTGATACTTAAAACGGAGGTCAAGAAAATTCCACCAAGATTTCTAAAACTGACTTTCCTTATGCATTTTGACTTTTATATTTGTGATGAACTTTGACCAGATTGGATTTTAAATGGTTCTAAATGACTAAAAATGATATATTCAGGAATTGTAAAAGTGAGTTAAGCTAAATTTACTACAAATGCACCTAATGTGATGATTATGCAAGCTAATGACTAAACAATGAAGCTGTTATAAACTTTAAAGGTAAATTTGACTTTTTTTTCTGAAGGAAGCAATAGTTTGATGACTTAAACCATTTTTACTAACCTAATGCAAGCTATAGAAACTAGATTTAACTTGAGAATCTCTCTAACCAATACTCTACACTAATTGCCAAACACCCCTTTAAAGGGACTGTTTGGATTTTAAAACTTGAAAACTAACTTAGAAACCAACTTTTTCAGCAAATATACTAGTGTTAAGACTAATGATGACCTTAAAAAGCAGAATCCTAAACTAATAAGAAGTAGGGGGAAACAAACTAGTGATAAACCATTGTGAGCTTAAAATGATAGCTGAGAAGCACCACTTAAGCACTAGTTCCTAAACTATATCATTAACAAAAAACACTTAAGGCTCAGTAATAAGCAGAAACAAACTCTGAATAAGCAGTATTAAGTGATGAGCAGGGTGAAGCTTATGAGTAAACAGTAGTAATAAGCCAAAGTAAATAAGCAATTTCAAAAGACAAAGAAAGTAAAAAGTTTAAATGAAGACTTACATTAATTCAATAAAATCAGCACATAGTTTTAAAAATAACTTAAAATAAATCTAACAATTGAGACTACATCCTATTACTTGACTGCTACTAAAATTACTTCTAAAAACCTAAATTAACTTGCTAACACCCTTCTGTCTCCATTTTTCTTGATTTATACAATTCAAAAAGGTATCTTGGAGGTTTCCCACTTCTCTTCTAGGCCGTTGGATGGCTGAGATTGATCCTGGCTATACACCTCATTTTGGCGGGAAATTGGGTCTTGCAAGTTTTGGCTTTTTGCTCTTGGCAGGGGGGGGGGGTGTTTTGTATTGTTGTGGTGGAAAGTGTGTGTAGGGGTAGGGTTAAGGGTGGAGTGTTGCAGTGTAAGTGATGATGGTGTTTGTGTTTGCAGGTGTGGAGTCACGTGTGGAGAGAGGTGGGAGATGGGTTTGACTGGGGGTTGACCTGGGGTAGTTTATTAGCAAACCAGGGTGGGCTTTGGGCTTTTGGGTGGATCAGGGTGTAGGTTTTGGGCTAGTGGGAGTTATAAGGGGTATTGGTTTTGTTTTATTTTTGGGTTAGGAAATAATAAAAAGGGTGGTTTAGTTTAGTAGTATTTATTAAGCCCAAGGACCAATTGTGCCATTTCAGAAATTTAAGGACCCACACCTGCCATCTTTCCAAAGTTATTTCCAAGGACCTTTCTTGCCATACCATGATTCCTCAAAGACAATTTTTGTACATTTTCAAAAGAAAAATCACCCGGGGACCAATTTTGCCAAATTTCAAACTTCAGGGACCAATCTTGTAAAATTCCATAAACTTTCACCCAAAGATCATTTTTGATAACATTTGACTTTTAAAATATTTGGGTTGACTTTTCTTTCAAAATAAATGCTCAGGGACTATTTTTGACAATTTTTGAAAGTTGAGAGACTGAAACTGCCAATTATGCAAACTTTGTTTGTTTTTCATCTGTTTTTACTCATTTTTCATCTGAACATATAAAACACAATTTTTGGATATTTTCTGTATTTTGATGCATTTCTGAGTGTTTTTAAATGTTTTTGCAGCTCAGATTGACCAAAAATGATGAGTATTCACACACTCATCAATCCCCCACACTAAACTATTGCTAGTCCCTAGCAATATAGAATCTAAAAATAACCTGTTTTGAAAATTTAATAGATTTTATGTCTCTTTACCAAAAGCCATTACTTCTAGAGTAGCCAAATGTTTCAGTTCAAGTAAGAACTATGGTACACTGATAACCATATGATTTTGAGCAAACCATAAGCTTTAAACGGATTTGATTTGTCTTTACCAGAAGCCGTTTGCTTCTCGAGTAGCCAAATGTTTCAGTTCAAGTAAGAACCATGGTACACCGATAACGATGAGATTTTGAGCAAACCACCAGCTGTTAACGGATTTGATTTGTCTTTACCAGAAGTCGTTTGCTTCTGGACTAGCCAACTCTTGATGGAATAATCATCATCTTGGTGAGCTGATTACCAATTATGGTTTTCCACTGCCTTTACCACAAGCCATAACCTTGTGGGCTAGCCAACTCTTTACTTTTTAGGATATGGAGAGTTGAATACTATACAATTTTGGGCAAATTGTCAGCCATAAACGGATTTAATATATCTTTACCAAGAGCCGTTTGCTCCTGGATTAGCCAATCCTTTTGTCATTTAGACATGGTGGACTGATAACCACAAAAATTTTTGAAATAAAGTGAAAAAAAATTTTAAAATTTTGGCCAAAAACGGGGATACTAGAAGGTAAAATGTGATCAAATTCGCTAGAATTTCCCCCCCCACACTTAGAATTGAATATTGTCCTCAATATTCCAAGTCCCGGTTATTATGCCGACTCTTTGAACGTAAAAGGGCAACAATACAAGCTAAATGTGGAAACACCATTTTTCACTTTATTTTATTTATTGATATATATACATGGTAACAACAGCAGGGGCACTCCCCCACACTTAGGGTGAAAACCCTATATACATGCTAATGTTTTTGTTTATCGAGCCGCTAGCTTTACTCGACCCCGAATTCATTTGTTCTTGGGGAAGCAAGATGTTGAAGAGACAATCTCCATCGAACTTTCATTCAAGATGTTTGGACAAACATTTGAAGCACGTGAAAGTTCCACACCGATGAGATAAGTACCCGGCTTTAAATAGTATAAACTATAAGCGGTGATGCCGGGGTCAAATATAATGTCTTCATTTCCTGAAGGAGTGAAGAACAGGAGAAGTCACCTGGTAGGTAAAGAAAAGGAAGAAAACCATGATGAAAATCATGATAAGATCTGCTTCCTCGAGATCAGGCTCAGTTGCCTGAATTTGGATTTCAAGGGTTAAGCTCATTGGGTTTGAAAACATCCCGGGTGGGAGGGTGGGAATTTGCAAATTCTCACGATTAAGTGCATCTCCCCCCGGGCTATCATACTCCGGAGGAGTCATGATATGAGTGAGTTCACCGGAGAACTCCTCATGAAGAGAATATTTCACATGATGTAAATCTGTGAACTCTTGTTCCATTGTGGACTCATCACAATCCTCATTCTGAATATAAAATAGTGGATTATCAAAAATCAAAGTGAATTCAGATTCGAATTCAAACAGAGGATTGGTGAAAGTAGTTTTGAATGCTTCGGGAACAAAGTGTGTTGATATAAATAAATGACTAAAAATGTTATTCATATCTTTCGATATCTCTATGTTTTGATAATCACAAAACGAAAACCCATCAAACCAAAGATCAAAGGGGTATTTAATTAATTATTACAAAGTTTATTTAAATATATAAACATATTATATATTTTTGAAAAACACTTTTGGTAATAAAGAAAAATGTTTTAATCATACTAAATATATGAATTCAAATTTTTAACCAAAATCAGTTAGTTTTTCACCAAATAAACTTTCCCCACTAAAGGACAAAATTTCTGGCTGTTACAGCTGGGCGGCCCCCTTAATTATAAGGGGCGGTCCCCTTAAAATTAAGGGGACTGGCCATGAATTAAGGGGACCGGCACACTCCTAAACAGTGTTTTCTGTCCCTTTAAATACTGGATCATTCCACATATTTTTCTCACCTTTTTTGCACTAAAAACTCTCTGATTCAAACCTCCATTTCTATCTTAAAAATCCTTTGATCATATAATTCATAAGCCTTTGTTTCCAAGTGATCCAAAGCCTCATCCACCCAAGTGCAAAGAGAAGAATACTTCTATCTATCAAGACTAGAAGTATTACAACTTAGTATCATCTTGCTATCTAAGTTGTTTGATCATTTCATCTTGTACATCATTCAGTCTTTGGTGAATATAGTGTATACATTGGTTAGCTAGATTTAGATATAGGATCTAGATTTATTGAAGGTGTGAAGTGGTACTAGAAGTGAAGAAGTAGAGGTGCATAGGATTAGTGGTCGAAGAAATAAGAAGTGGTAGTATATTAAAGTAGAGATTAGTTGTGAAGACAAAGAAGTTGAGAAGACCTTGAAGCCTAGAAGTTGTGAAGAAGTATTAATTTTGGAGTAGTGGATAGAACCAAGTGGTGAAGGTGAGAAGAAACAAGTGGTGTGAAGAAGAAGAGTTAGGAAGTAGAAAAGTGTGAAGAAGATTGGTGTGAAGTAGATAGGTGTGAAGTAGAAAGGTGTGAAGAAGAATTGGTGTGAAGTAAATTGGTGTGAAGAAGTTGTGACAAAGTTGTGGTGTGTACATTGGTGTGTAAGGTTTTCTCCGCCATAAGGGAGGTTATTGATCTAGTGAAGAAAACTCTCGAGTTCGGTGCTCGGGGAGTGGAGTAGGGCAAGGAAGGTGTCCTTGTAGCCGAACCACTATAAATCCTTTGTCTCTCGGTTTGATCTTTCCATCTCTCACTCTTTGTTTATTTACTTGCTAGCATTTCATACATAGTTATAATTGCTTGTGTTGTGCATATATTGATTTCACATAAAGATCAAACTAAGCTTCATTCACAACATTAATTTTATACAAATAAACCAAGTAGATAAACTCATATTAAATCACATATACATATATATGTTTATATGCGATATATGAAATTATAAATTTTCACTCAAACATTATATATAAGTAGTGTTTATACGAAAACCGTGAATAAACTAGTATATATATTTTTGCATCAAAGAGTTTTGAAATTTACGTCTATTCTTTGGAAGCAAACTTTTATAAAACAAATAAAACGAAAAAGACGTAAAACTATTCAACCCCCCTTCTAGTTTTCCACAAAGTGATTAACATTCTCTATTGGACTATTGGGATCAGAACTGAGTGACGGATCATGATATAAGAGACTTTCAATTTCTCCTAGATCGGCTTCAAAGTCAATGAGATCATCGTCACTTCCTGTTGGAAGTGGGTTGATGTGAGTGAGTTAATCGGCGAACTCCTCAAGAAGATGATCAGCGTCAGAATGTGGAACCGATGCCTCAACATACTCGATGTCCCCATAAGATGCACATTCTTCACTATAATCGGAGAAAGTCTCAAATTGATCTTTTGGACACTCAAGAGGGGAAGGTATATCACACATATGATCAAAAGTTCCCTGTGACTCTTTTGGGATTGGGACAAGGTTCTCAACATTAGACTTTATGAATTCGTCCGATTCCTTTTCAGGAACAGTGCTAAGATGCTCATCCCCCATGTTCAGAGAGTGAGTGGAAACTTCGGGTGTGATAACAGATTGAGGGAGTTGAGAAGAACTAGCATTCATGGATTGTACGAGTTCCATTTGATCTTCAGCTAGTAATTTCTCCGTCACATTATTTTCTCCCTGCTTTTCAATGGAAGGAATCACAACTGACTAACCCTTATAAAATTGAAGGATATCAAGGGTATCTTCATTATCACTATCATCATCATAATCAAGAAGAGCAGCTTTACGAAATTTGGCACGTGCTATAGCTGCTTGTTCCTCGACAAGTAATTCTTCCATGGTCTTTTCATTTCTAGCAACTCATTCTTCTGCAAGTAATTCTTCCATGGATTTCCCACGGGAATATTGAATGAGTGGAAATTGTGGGGGTGTGGATGTGTCAAAACCGGTTGTATCAGAACTAGAACAATGTTCAGGTTTATAATACGGTTGACATTGAAAATTATCAGGAGGTCCCCCACAATATGCACAAGAAGAACTTGGAGCATAACGAAGTGAAATATTAGCTAACTCCTCCTTAAGCTCTTTCAATATCTCAAGAGCCTCATGACAAAGGTCTTGCGGGTATTGAGGAGTTGCTTGGATAATTTGGTACTGTGGAGCTGGTTCTTGAAACGATGTGTCAAAATTTTCACAAGGAAATGGATTCCCCGTTTGACAATCTGAGCTGAAGTGTGGACCTCCACAATAATCATAACAGTAAGACTGTTGAGTCTGGTTTGGTGAATCGTATGGATATTGGTCATAACCAAAGTTCTGAGCATCACCGGAAAACTGTTCATAGACAAACGTGTTTCCGGATTGACACTCAACTCCTTGGTGAGGACCTCCACAAAACTCACACAGATATGTCGGTATCTCATGATGTGGTGGCTAGTAGAATGAATCAGATGTGTCATGGTAAGGATAGGGAGCTTGGTTATAGACAGACTCATCTCCTGACTCTACCATGCTACAGCCGGGACAATTCCCACCATTATGAGGACCACCACACCATTAGCAACCAAAATGGTGTGGATACGACATAGGAAAGAATCAAAGGTTCATAGAGGGGTAGGGATGAAGAATCAAAGATGTGAGAGGGTAAAGGTGAATATTTTTGGAGTTTTTGGAAAACATTTTGTACAAATAAGAAAGAAAATCTCTTTCAGTTTTTGTGTTCGTTGAAAACTGATTTTAAAATGTTTTCGGGAACCGTTTTGTTTTTATATGATAATATACACAAGGATGGTATATTTACAAAGAAGTGAATTCCAAAATCACTAATCTGCAAAACCGTTTAAAGAATAGCGCGCACAACCTCCCCGACAGTGGCGCCAAAAATTTGATTAAGGCAAAAGTAGTCAACTAAAGTCAACCACAAATGTGGTCAATATAGTCAAACAGCTTAGAGTCAATCTCCGTGGAAGTATAGGAGTTTCCCCGGGTCGTTATGTCCCGACGAGGTGTGATGGTGTTCAAACGGGTTTTTGATCGGGTGAATTTGGACAGGAAAGGGTTTGTGATTGATTAAACTAAGGAATATAAGAAGAAATAGCTTAAATAAGCTATAATAACAAGTCTGTAAAATTAGAAAACCCAAAAACGTTTTAAACCTAAAAACGCATACATTCAGTTTAAGTTTACGTGAACGTACAAAATAAAATGCGAGTTTTGGTGAAATAAAATACCTACGGATATGAAAATTATATTTTTACAATTCTAATAATAAAATAAAATTTTTGGAAAATTAAAATTAATTTTTACACTATTTATATAATTATTATTAATTAATTACTAATTTCCTATTTACTTTTAATTATTTAAATTATACTAAAATACAAATAATTATGAAAATAACTTAGAAAAATAAAATTTAAACTTGGAAAAATCTAAAATAATATAAAACTAATTTTAAAACTGAAAATATATTTTTCCTACTTTTTATCTATTTATTACTAATTAATTACTATTTATTAATTACTTAAAACTAATTTAAATTATAATAAATACTAAATAAACAAAGAAAAATCTGAAACTTTTTACAAAATTATTAAATAAATACAAGAACCTAAGAAAAATATAAAAACACTAAGTGATTAAGAAAAATAAGCTAATAAGCAATAAGCTTCTTAAATAAAAGCTATCACTAAAATTAAAGTTGGATTTTTCTCAATTTTCTTTTACAAATCTATTAAACTACTGAAAATAAGGAACTTTTGTAAAAGTAAACTCAGTGGAATTCAAAAATAAACTATTTGTGGGCTTATGATTCCAACAGTGGACTTTTGCAAGCTTAAATGAGATTTTTAAGTTGAAAAAGCAATTAACAAGGTAAAAAGACTGAACCAAAGACAAAGTAGACTACAAATATGCTAATTATACTATAAATAAGCTAGAACATGCAGATAATCATACCAGTGAGCCACAATAAGCAATTAAGCTAGATTCCACAACCTCTCAATCTCACAGGCCAAAATAGCCAATCTGCAGGCCTAAGTGGGGCCCACAGGAGTGAACAAGGGGCCAAGATGAAGGTTAATCCTGAAAGCTAGCCAGGGGAGCTTTCTAATGAGCCAGGGATCACACCCTAGGGTTCACTAATAAGCTAAGGGCTGGCTTATGAAGTGAGCTTGTGTATACTGATGAGTCAGTTAAGGCATAAGCTAAACTAAAGTGATTTTTGAAATATGGACACTAGCCAACAAGCTTATAAGCAAAAGCTAAGATAAGCACACAAAAATACAAGCTCAGTCAAACATGAGCAAGTTAGCAACAACAACCAACAAGCTTAAATAAGCACCAAACATCCTCAGTTAATACTGAGGTACATAAGCAGAAGTTAAACTTTGGGTGCTAAATGGGAGGTTCAAATAAGCTTAGTTAATAAGCAACCAAGCTCAAACTAAGCAGTTACTATCTTAAACACAATCTTAGGCATACAGTATAAGCTTACAACAATTAACCACTAAGATTCAAACAGAATCACAAAATCTAACAACTCAAATGCATAGCAGTTACTTAAAACTGAAGAGAAAATAATTAGAAATCCTAAAAGCTACAAAAAGCTGATTTAATGAAAGAATTAAACTAATGTTATGAGAGGGAGTCCTAAAAAGCTCTGAGGGACAGAGATAAGCAATTGAATAACTAAAAGCACTAAGCAAGCATGAACTATCCTAGGCTGTGGAGACAAAAAACATGGCCAAGTGGGGCCACTGCAGGCCACCATAAAGCTTATCAAATAAGCTCTTGCATGAAAGAGAAGCCTGCACATGAGTAGCTAGTAAAACTAGCTTCCCATAAGAACAAATGGCAAACAACAAGCTCACAAGACAAGCTTAGAATGAGCTTGTGGATTTGATGGGGTGGCCTGACCCATGTGGTACAGGGCAATGCTTTGAGAAAAAGCTCCAAATAAGCTGATGATTAAGCAGTAAGAAAAATTACAAAAAATAAAATAAAATATGGAAAACTAAGTTGAGCTTCCACACTTTAAGAGTCCAAAAGCTTAAAATCCAAAACTTAAAACTGAGGTCAAGAAAATTCCACCAAGATTTCTAAAACTGGCTTTCGTTATGCATTTTGACTTTTATATTTGTGATGAACTTTGACCAGATTGGATTTTAAATGGTTCTAAATGACTAAAAATGATATATTCAGCAATTGTAAAAGTGAGTTAAGCTAAATTTACTACAAATGCACCTAATGTGATGATTATGCAAGCTAATGACTAAACAGTGAAGCTGTTATAAACTTTAAAGGTAAGTTTGACTTTTTTTTCGGAATGAAGCAATAGTTTGATGACTTAAACCATTTTTAATAACCTAATACAAGCTATAGAAACTAGATTTAACCTGAGAATCTCTCTAACCAATACTATACACTAATTGCCAAACACCCCTTTAAAGGGACTGTTTGGATTTTAAAACTTGAAAACTAACTTAGAAACCAACTTTTTCAGCAAATAGACTAATGTTAAGACTAATGATGACCTTAAAAAGCAGAATCCTAAACTAATAAGCAGTGGGGGGGAACAAACTAGTGATAAACCATTGTGAGCTTAAAATGATATCTGAGAAGCACCACTTAAGCACTAGTTCCTAAACTATATCATTAACAAAAAAAACTAAAGGCTCACTAATAAGCAGAAACAAACTCTGAATAAGCAGTATTAAGTGATGAGCAGGGTGAAGCTTATGAGTAAACAGTAGTAATAAGCCAAAGTAAATAAGCAATTTCAAAAGACAAAGAAAGTAAAAAGTTTAAATGAAGACTTGCATTAATTCAATAAAATCAATACATAGTTTTAAAAATAACTTAAAATAAATCTAACAATTGAGACTACATCCTATTACTTGACTGCTACTAAAATTACTTCTAAAAACCTAAATTAACTAGCTAACACCCTTCCGTCTCCATTTTTATTCATTTATACACTTCAAAAAGGTATCTTGGATGTTTCCCACTTCTCTTCAAGGCCGTTGGATGGCTGAGATTGATCCTGGCCATACACCTCATTTTGGCAGGAAATTGGGTCTTGCAAGTTTTGGCTTTTTGCTCTTGGCATGGGGGGGGGGGGGTGTTTTGTATTGTTGTGGTGGAAAGTGAGTGTAGAGGTAGGGTTAAGGGTGGAGTGTTGCAGTGTAAGTGATGATGGTGTTTGTGTTTGCAGGTGTGGAGTCACGTGTGGAGAGAGGTAGGAGATGGGTTTGACTGGGGTTGACCTGGGGTAGTTTATTAGCAAACCAGGGTTGGCTTTGGGCTTTTGGGAGGATTGGGTGGATCAGGGTGTAGGTTTTGGGCTAGTGGGAGTTATGAGGGGTATTGGTTTGGTTTTATTTTTGGGTTAGGAAATAATAAAAAGGGTGGTTTGGTTTAGTAGTATTTATTAAGCCCAAGGACCAATTGTGCCATTTCTGAAATTTAAGGACCCACACCTGCCATATTTCCTAAGTTATTTCCAATGACCTTTCTTGCCATACCATGATTCCTCAAAGACCATTGTTGTACATTTTCAAAAGAAAAATCATCCGGGGACCAATTTTGCCAAATTTCAAACTTCAGGGACCAATCTTGTAAAATTCCATAAAATTTCACCCAAAGTTCATTTTTGATAACATTTGACTTTTAAAAGATTTGGGTTGACTTTTCTTTCAAAATAAATGCTCAGGGACTATTTTTGACAATTTTTGAAAGTTGAGGGACTGAAACTGCCAATTATGCAAACTTTGTTCGTTTTTCATCTGTTTTTACTCATTTTGCATCTGAAACATATAAAACACAATTTTGGGATATTTTCTGTATTTTGATGCATTTCTGAGTGTTTTTAATTGTTTTTGCACTTCAGATTGACCAAAAATGATGAGTATTCACACACTCATCAATCCCCCACACTAAACTATTGCTAGTCCCTAGCAATATAGAATCTAAAAATAACTTGTTTTGAAAATTCAATGGATTTTATGTCTCTTTACCAAAATCCATTACTTCTGGAGTAGCCAAATGTTTCAGTTCAAGTAAGAACTATGGTACACTGATAACCATATGATTTTGAGCAAACCATAAGCTTTAAACGGATTTGATTTGTCTTTACCAGAAGCCGTTTGCTTCTCGAGTAGCCAAATGTTTATGTTCAAGTAAGAACCATGGTGCACCGATAACCATGTGATTTTGAGCAAACCGCCAGTTGTTAACGGATTTGATTTGTCTTTACCAGAAGCCGTTTGCTTCTGGACTAGCCAACTCTTGATGGAATAATCATCATCTTGGTGAGCTGATTACCAATTATGGTTTTCCACTGCCTTTACCACAAGCCATAACCTTGTGGGCTAGCCAACTCTTTACTTTTTAGGATATGGAGAGTTGAATACTATACAATTTTGGGCAAATTGTCAGCCATAAACGGATTTGATATATCTTTACCAAGAGCCGTTTGCTCCTGGATTAGCCAATCCTTTTGTCGTTTAGACATGGTTGACTGATAACCACAAAAAATTTTGAAATAAAGTGAAAAAAAAATTTGGCTCAAAACGGGGATACTAGAAGGTAAAATATGATCAAATTCGCTAGAATTCCCCCCCCCCCCCCCCCCCCCCACACACACACTTAGAATTGAATATTGTCCTCAATATTCAAAGTCCCGGCTATTATGCCGACTCTTTGAACATAAAAGGGCAACATTACAAGCTAAATGTGGAAACACCATTTTTCACTTTATTTTATTTATTGATATATATACATGGTAACAACAGCAGGGGCACTCCCCCACACTTAGGGTGAAAACCCTATATACATGCTACTGTTTTTGTTTATCGAGCCGCTAGCTTGACTCGACCCCGAATTCATTTGTTCTTGGGGAAGCAAGATGTGGAAGAGACAATTCCCATCAAAAAAAACTTTGAACCATGGTTTCAAAACCAAAGTAATTTTCAAAACAACGCTTGTTCTATGTTTTCAAAATGTGGTCACGAGACACTTAGTGTCTTAGTTCAGGACCCAAGGATGTTTAACTTGCGGATGTTTTATGCTAAGTGATGCGGGATTTGAAACACCTCGCAAAAGGTTTTACTTCTCAAGAGATCTCAACAAGTTTTGCAATCCTCCAGGCACTGTACCTGACCGTTTTAGTGTAGTATAGGTAAATCTGGGGGATTGATCGTTCTCTAGGGGAATAGTTTTATTAGGTTGAAGTGTATATCGAGATAGGTCTAGAGGTGAAGGATGATTCTATTTTTATTTTTATATTTTTTAGAAAGCAAATTTAAAGATCTCGGGTTTTAAAGAGTGGGTGGAATTAGTTGTTATTCAACTAACCTAAAAACTATTTATAAAACTAAACTAAAGACAAGAAAAAGTAAAATTTGGTGAAAACTCTTATGGTAGACAAACATGTTTACTTAGATTTCATTACTCCCTAGTTATCTCCTACTAATTTGTTGAATTGCCACGCCCTTGTTTTAGTTGAAGCGTTGTATTCCTTAATATTGGTCATGAGGTCGTGCCGAAGTCCCCAAGTCTATGAATTTTAGTCTTCCCCAAATCCCTTAAAGTCTATTAAGTTATCTAGGATCAACAAGCCGCAATTCACGCAATAAATACAACGAGAAAAACCAATAGTGCACTCTACGGTTGCGTTTTCTAAGACATTCAAGCAAGTTACATATAAGATGTTAACCAGTTTTCTTAGCCAAACGCCAGGCAGTCAACTAAACAATAGACAACAAATCAATAATTAAAAACTAGGTTTCACTAGATCTAAGCAAACACAAGTAAACTTAAGCTAGCATGAAAGATAGAAGAAAAGATAAAAAAGTAATCGAACAATACATAGACATATTGAACGATTAAACGAATAACTTATCTTTAATAAAGCATGAGGTCTAAGGGTTAAAAAACCCTTACAAAGCTGTTGAAATTTGACTAGGGTTTTGCCTAATGTGTTACCAAAAAGTTTCACACCTTACAATGAAAACATTAGAAAATATATATATAGGAATATAGTTCTGACGACGCCAGGTTATGGCCTCTGACGCCGTCAACTCGCCTTGGATTAGGGTTTCGTCTGTGTTAATCGCCACTCTGACGGCGTCAGAACTGGATCTGAGGCCGTCACTTGTAAAATCCATCTGGGTTGTCTCTTGTTAACTTAAAGCATGACGCCCATCTCCACTATACACCTGACGGTGTCAGGTTATAATGCCTTCAAATTCATCTGAGGCATCACTTGTTAGCTTTCCACTAGAAATCTTCTATGAATTACAAGTGACGGCGTCACGTTGTGTCTAGTGACGCCGTCAGACTCCCATGTCTATCGTACTTTTCGTGACTTCGTCGTTTTATTCACTTTATCGTCCAAAAAAGCGTCGTTTTCCATAATTCTCGTCCCAAGTACCTAAAATACAAGGAAAAAATGATTTGAGGTAATATTTGATCACATTTACTCGATTTTTGGCTTAAATGACCCCTTAAAAATGTACCAAATAATCCTTATCAAATATCCCTACACTTGGGATTTGCTTTTTTCCAAGTAAATGGGCTTTTATTCTAATCAATCTACAAATTAGGGGTCATTTAACATTAATATAAAAGTAATTACAACATATAATCGTTCCATGTTAGTCAAAATAAGCATGAAATTTATATACTAGCACCTCACATAAAGTGTTTGGATTCTCACATCTCTCGGGTGTATAAAGTTATAAGTCATGTGGAAAAGTTGAAATTGAAACACTCTCTACCTGTCATAACACATATGGAAAAGTTGAAATTGAAACACTCTCTACCTGTCATAGCACATAGATTACCATAGGCTTGGAAACAGATCAAACCTCCACCACTTTGGAGTAAGCACTTTGGATAAACTATCAAATAGGGATTTTCGATAGTTGTAACGTTAGGTGTAAGGGTATGGAAAACACAGTTTTGTTGGATATAGGGAATTTTTACTGGTGGCAAGTCAACTATCTTGGTCAATTACATGTACAACGAGGTGTTGCTAAGCTAAGACTCGACTCGCTAACTACTAACTCTTTTTGTATTTTTGTTGACACATTCTTGACTTAAATAAAAATAAAGAAACGGGATGGTACTCCGTATGTTTTTTTCTCTTTTCTTTTTCTACTTCTTTTTTATCATTTTTTTCATTTTTTTTCTTTTTCAATATATATATATATATATATATATATATATATATATATATATATATATATATATATATATCATACACTCTTGCCCTACCATCCGAAATCATACATCAAAAGGGATGTTGCAACCTCCCTTCCATTGAACTTTTACATACTTACACATAACTAACTAATGACCCGAATTAAGAAAATCAAAACACGTGGAGTACTTTAAACATTAACGTACATATGGGGGTTACACATGACATTCTTTCCCATTACTCCATAAAAACTAGTACTTTACCAATGAGTCCCGATCATCCAAAAACTATATTTACAAGATAATACATGTGTTGAATAAATAAATCTTTAGAGAGAAATTATTTAACCCCTTTCTAATGTTTCACATGCAAGCTTGCTTGTTTAACACAAACTTAATTTGGGTTTCATTTGTGCTAAGAGTAAGGCGTATAGTAATCCCCCTGCACCATTTCCTACATGGCAGCCACAATGGCACCACCACTCTAGTGCCACCTTACTAGGTCCCCCCTGCACCATTTCTGGCATAAAGAAATTGGCGCCGCGCCAGTTTGTGGTTTGTGTAATTTTTTTATTAATTTTTTTAAATGCAGCCGTTGGATAAACAAAACGCTCAAAAATCCATTTTTTTTAATCCCATTTTTATGAATATTTCCCCTGTTTAATCCTTTTTCACCATAACAACCTTAATTCTTTCTACCAAAAAATCTTAATTTCTCTATAAAAAATGAATCCGAATGATGAAGATGTTAACTTTTCCGATGTCGATGATGAAACTAATATTTTCTTTGTGTATCTTTATTTTCAGAACCCTGTTAAGTGCGTGAACTACGAGAACTCCAATTTTGCGTTAGAAAACATGCATGTTCATATAAAATATGTATGTTTTCTTACATACACCTTAATACACATACCTGCGTAACATACATGTTCATATAAAACCTTGTTAAGTGCAACATATCAATGCAAAATGGTTTTATATGAAGAGGCGTTTTATTTTGCAAACTCTAAAACTCTCACATACCAATGAACCAATCAGAAGTCTCCATTTAAAAAAACAATATTTAATAATAAAAAACACGGAGTGACCATTTTTGCCAATTCACCAAACTTACCCCACCAACCTCACCCCTACCTCTCATTTTCCACATATCAGATATCACAAAAAACACACTTTCTCTCTCTAACCATAATCAAAAACCACTATAACAAATAAAAAATAACCACTTTTTAACCGTTCAAATCATCAATAAAACACAAAAATGAAAGAATCATCGAGTGCACAAGCAGATCCACGAAAAAATCGCTTCAAAATGAACCTACTGAATCTCGGGATGAAGGTATTATGCTTCTGACTAATTATTTAGTTGTTTTATTGGTTGTGTTTTTTAGTGTTTACATTTGGTTGAGTTTCTGAGTAAAAAACTTTGTATACATGGATGCACACCAAGTATTTGATGAAATGTGTGACTGTAAAGTATCACCAATGATATTTGAAGTTGAACTGTATATGTGTGTATCACCAGTGATATTTGAAGTTGAACTGTATATGTGTATTATCACTAGTGATATTTGTATTTGACTTAACCGTGCAAATCACATAAAGCACACAGAAAATGAAACAATCGACATCTAAAACAATGAATACTTTAGTTTTTACTGTTATAGAATCATTATTAGTGTATTTTACTAGTTAATTTTTGATAATTTGTGATGCTGTGATGATTTATGTGATAATATGAGAGATTAAAAGTTAGGTTTAACAGAACAAAAGATATGTTGTGATGCTTCTGTTTGCTTTGTGGTGGATTTGTATGTTTAATGATTGTGCATGTTTCAAAAGGTTTTACCGCGGTATTTGAAAACAATATTGACTGGTAGTGTATCACATGTGATATAAAAGTTAAATTATTTTTTATTGATAGAATATCTATTGTGATAACAAATAGTTATTTGTTTGACATATGATATTGAAAACAAATGAACTATTCATACACAAACAAAAATTATGAAAATATTTTGATGCAGATTTGAATGAGACCTATGCAAAAAACAGCCTCATCAAACGAAAAGAATCAACAAGTGCAATTGTCGTTGAAGAAAGCACAACATCTCCACAACCAAATTGAAGAAGCTCAAACACTTGTGATATCACAAGTTCCTCCATCACCACAATTGATTCAACAAATAGAAGAAAGCTGACACACATGTGATATCACCAGTGATATCAACAGTGATATCACCTGTCATATTAGTTGATATCACCAGTGATATCACATGTGATATCACTTGATATCACCTGTGATATCACATGTGATATGTGATCACATGTGATATCAAAGGTTCCCCCGAAAGCATCTGGGAATAAAATGAAGGTGTTGATTGATGAACCAATGAAGAGGACGATTGTTAGAGAACAAAAGTAAATAAGACAAGTTGATGAAAACAGTTGTGTTGTTATGTTTTAATCTATACGGTTATAAATAAATGTGTATGGTTGACAAGTTGGAAGTCAATAGTAGGTATTTAGTTTGACTGAATCATGTTATTTGTCACAAGAGATTCAAACTCACAGAAATGGCCATAGTGAGCAATTGTTTAATCCATCTTGATTTGTGAATATTTGTTTGATAAAGTTTTGAGTGGTATTTAGTTTAATATGGTAATGTGAAAAGTGAAAAGTGTCATACCTGTAGTATCACCAGTGATATTTGAAGTTGAACTGTATATGTGTATTATCACTAGTGATATTTGTATTATCACTTATGAAATTTTGTATATTTTATAGGTTTTTTTGTTTACTTGTTAAGCTTTATTTTACTAGTGCTATTGAGTAAACCTAACAATTAAAAAAAAAAAAGTATCACAAATGATATACAAGTCCAGGATAAAATTAGCAATGCTATTAAATAAACCTAACAATTCAATAAAAAAAATCAATCAATCAACAAACTAATACTTCAATTGCAGCGACTGAAAAACTGCCTCCACTTTCAACTACGCCGCCGCCCCATTGACATTTGAAACTTTTCCCTTGTTTGGACAAGTATGTCTATTATGATCAATTAAACTACAAATATTACAACCATTCTTTTGGTTCTTACTTTTCTCAGTAGCTTTCTCACGTCCACCCTTAATATGGTCATTCTTATGTCCTTTAGAAGGATTCTTTATACCCATAAAATCTTGAACAATATCACAAACTTTTCGGGGTGAAAGACTTGGCAAATCAGTCTCAACTTTTGACTTTAGCTCTCTCAGGTTGTCTACAAAAAAAGTCCCGTATCATAGACAGCTTATCAGTAATTACAACAATAAGAAACAGATTATCAAATATATCACTGGTGATACTACACATATATCAAACATATCACTGGTGATACTACACATATATCAAACATATCACTGGTGATACTACATATATATCAAGCATATCACTGGTGATACTACACATATATCAAACATATCACTAGTGATACTATACATATACCATCAGCAAAAACATTTATTATGTTTGTCTATTACAGTGAAAGGCACAAAAACCATCTTGTACATAAAAAGTACGTAATTAATACCTTAGTGTAAAATCCAATAATGATCTTCATTACATACTCAGCATTAAACTCAGAAACAACAAGAAAAATGCCAAGAACTCCATAAGCTTTTTTGGTAGCCGTGCAAGCATTTAAATAGAGCACCACCGAAAAGACTTCAAAACCCTGTAAGCTACACCTTAATTAATAAATAATAAGCAATATTACACTATAATTAATAACTTATCAGTAACTTATACTCACAGCTTATCCCCACAAACTTATATTTTCAATCTCATCAGAATGTCAAAAATATTATATAAGAAAATTAAACATCTTAACATAAACAACTTATAAATAAACAGACTAACAATTATCACTGTATATCACTGGTGATACTAAACCAGCTTATAATCATCAACTTCAAATATCACTGGTGATACTAAACGTATGCTACAGAGCAGATTCAAAACCACAATTAGACACAAAAACAGCATTCAAATGCAGTTAAAAACATAAATTCAACTAACAACTTAATTAATAAGCAAAATTACAAAAGCAGATAACAAAATTATCAAATATTTTTTACTTACACATTTCATCAAACACTTAGTGTGCAGCTTGATAAGAAGAAATGTTAACAACTTGATTCACATAACTATCAAGTGATTCAACAACATTATCAACCGCAACAATATCAATCAAATATGCTTTTGACACAAACACTTATTTCAGATCAAAAGAAGCCATAAAAATGATGATAATGATCGGAACGGTGATGGTGATCGGAGTGGTGCTGGTGATGGTGATCGGAATGGTGATGATGAAAGACACGGTAACTGTCGATTGGAACAGTGATGGTAATCGGAGTGGTGATCGGAACATTGATGGTGATGATGAGATGATGATCGGAATAGTGATGGTGATGATGATCGGAATGGTAATATAACTGATTTATGAATGGAAGGAATGAGAGCAAAGGAAACACACACGATGTGTGTGTAAAAAATGAAGCGAATGAAAAAAAAATGTTTTATATAGTTGGGAGTATTAAGGTTAAACATATTAAATCTTAGATTAATATAGGTCATTAGATCAAAAAGGATGGAGGGTGGGGATTTGTCCATTGGTATGCACAAAAAAATGGATATGCATTTGAATTTTCCTCTTTATATGAACATGTATGTTACGCATGTATGTGTATTAAGGTGTATGTAAGAAAACATACATGTTTTATATGAACATGCATGTTTTCTAATGCAAAATTGAAGTTCTCGTAATTCTCGCATTTAACTGGGTTCTGAAAATAAAGCCCCCTATTTTCTTCATAGCGCAAGGTTATCACTTTCAACAATCGTTGCAACCACAAGCTCAATCTTCACGTATGCATAATCCAATATACTGTGAACTTGATGTTGTTGAAGAACGTTTGTTAGCCGACTATTTTGGTGATAATTCAAAATATCCGGAGTACTATTTTAAACGTCGATATCGTATAACTATGGAACTATTTTTAGAAATAGTCAAAAGTATTGAAACTTATATTGATCTTACAATCTTCTTCTCGAGCATTTTAATTTCTTTAAAGCCGGACCCAATCGAATGGGTCAAATGGGTTTTAGTGCAATTCCGCCGTACGCCAATTGAAATTATCCAAATCAACAACAGAAAATATACCGTGGAAATGCATTTTGTGTCTTCATTAACTTTAGCTTTATATATCTTGCATGTTTTAAAGTTAACTATATGAAGCATTAGTTATAAAACCTAAGTTTAATATACAAACTTGGAAATAACAGAAGCATATAGAAACTTGATATTGCAGAGATCAATGTTTTCAAATGTTTAGCATAGAGAGAAATATTGTGTAGTGGCAGATTTCAATCGTTGTTTTTGACCAGTTCTTGATCCTTGTCTCCAAGTAACAAAGACTGTGATATCTCATAAGCTGCCAGTAGCCCACTAGATATGACCACTTAATCTTAACTTATTCTATTTCATGTTGTATCATATCTTATAACTTGAAGAAGACAAATGCAAATAAAACATATTTCAATTGTATCATTTGTCAACGGATAATTTCATATTCAAACGTCATATTGTTCGTTCAAAAAAAGCCATACTGTTCTTCATTTTAGTTTGTTATTTCTCATCGCCTATATATAATTAATATTCATATGATTAATTAGTACCGTAATAATTATCTCCAAGTAACATAGACTCTAGATATTTTGATTTCTTCAATTTCAAATGATAGCATCGCACGCAACTTGTCTTGCCAATGGATGTGTTCTGTGTTAACTACCTAATACATGTGTTCATTAATGCCAACTACTTAACTCCACTTGATGAGTATTGAGTCTTTATATATACAAGCCAACCTTTACCCATTCACAAACATCAAAATTTCAAAACACAACCAAACCACACACAATTATATATCATTCCTTCAGTTGTCATATATATCTCCCAACTCAACTCATCAATACATACACAGCGAAAGAGCCGATAGAAATTAAAGAGCAAGATCTAGCTAGAGGCTCGCAGAGGGGGAGAGATACGTAAGAGCACAGATACAATTATCGAAGGGAGAAAAAAATGGCCGTTAAAGAAGACTATAGGAAAGATGAGAGATCATTAACCGTAACACCATCATGGGCAGTTGCTGTCGTTGTGTTTGTCATACTCGTCATTTCGATTGCTCTTGAATACGTCCTTCATCTCATTGGTCATGTATGTATCCCTGCTTTCTTACTTCTCTTGTAAACATGACACATCAAAAACATACAAACGTCGTTACAAGCTAGATAACAATTCTTTTTAGGGATGATTCCTAATATGCCCAGATTGTCCAAGTGATTTGCTTTTATACCCCTGAATTTAGAGTTTCTCTTGGCAACTCAATTCATATGACTCTAAGTGTCCGATATGAGAGCCGCTAATTGCCCAAAAATACACAAGTTGCCTAAAAAATAATCTGAAAAATGACACTTGTCACTTGCAGATTGCAGTTGCCCAAAAACTACATGTTGCCCTGATCTAAATACTAAAACTCCAAATTCAAAGGCAAAAAAAGCAAATTACTTGGCTAATCAGGGAATATTAGTAATTATTTTTTTTATGACATATGAAAGTGTAATTTCATTGATTTTTCACCCACGAAATACACAAATAAGAATTCAAGAATTATACCAACTTGTAAAAAAACTAATTAACCTCTAATATAATTTTCTTAACTTTCGCAGTGGTTACATAAAAGACACAAGAAATCTCTCCAGGAAGCCCTTGAAAAGATCAAAGCAGGTAAACTTATAATATTTAACTGCATCTCTTTATATTATTGAAGTTCATTGTTCAATATGCTAATGCTCCTTTTTTTTTTTTTTTTTTTTTTTCCCAAATATGTTACCAGAGTTGATGATTCTAGGGTTCATATCATTACTGTTAACAATAGGCAAAGAAACAATTTCTGATATATGTATTCCAAGTAAAGTTGCAAGAACATGGCATCCATGCAATGAGGATAAGCCTGATAATTCATTTTATGATACTTGTCTTAAAAAGGTATATATTTATGTCAGCTTTAATATACATTTAACTATTTAAGGGTGGTAGATGTATATTTATTCACATCTTTATGTCGGATAAACCCCACAACGACATAACGTTATACTAGTAATATTTTTCAGTTTTATAAACATAAATGCATTTTTGTATTGAAGATCAACATCTACTTGCTTCTTAAAACTAGTTAAACTAATAGAAACATAAACTAGCGCATGCGCATGATAATATAATACTCCTTCCGTCTCAAAATTATTGTCATAAGAGAAAAATCACATTGTTTAATAAAAGTGGAACCATTTTAATTTTCAATCACTCAAACAGAATATTCCCTCACTAAATTATTTAGTTTTTACTTAAAAAGAAATGTGAAAAATTATTTTGAGACATCTCAAAAAGGAAATATGGACAATAATTTTTAGACGGAGGGAGTAGAATAATATAATAGAGTTAATTACTTGAAAATGTATCATACTTGACGCTTTTTATTATTGTGTGTACTGAACATTTTTTTCCTTGTTGCGTGTACTGAACTTTCAAATTTTGATCATTATATGTATTTTGCGACTATTCAGAAATATAAAATGATCATTTTATCATCGAAATTTGAAAAGTAAGGTAAATTGTTCACAAAATATATAAAATGATCGAAATTTGAAAGTTCAGTACACATAATAAAAAATAATAATAAATAAATAAAAAAGTTCACTACACACAATAATAAAAAATAGTAATTATGATATATTTTCAAGCAATCAACTCAATATAATATAGTAGGTTTTTCTTTTTCTTTTTCTTTTTCTTTTTTTTTTTTTTTTTTTTTTTTTTTTTTTTTTTTTTTTTTTATATGTTGCTGTTAAGATGTCTTAAAAATAAGATTCTATTTGTTTAAAATTTACTTATGTCGTGTGATCATCCAACACAACTTATTTTTCATTTTACGGGAGTTGAAGTGTTTGTTTTCATGTTTCTCTTGAATTTGTGTATCGGTAATTCCGTACTTAAGATGTGCATGTGTGTGTGTGGCATGGATATTTTTGTTCAAGCTATATTTAATGTAGCATTCTTATAAATTTTGTTCAGGGAAAGGTGCAAATGGTGTCAAATTATGGGATACATCAACTCCACATATTTATCTTTGTGTTGGCTGTCGTTCATGTCGCGTATTGCATTCTTACTTTGGTCTTGGGTAGACTCAAGGTAAAATCTTGCAAACATGTTTTATTAGTTATTACACAAACATACATACGTACACGTGTGCACACATCGATCATCTAGTTTCGTTTTATCTTTAACGATGTCACACTCAATCGAAAACGGGTTTAATTGATATAGATGAGGAGGTGGAAGGTTTGGGAGAATGAAACAAAGACGGTTGAATACCAGTACCATCACGGTAAGAGCTACATACATATGACAGTTCATAGTTTTTTGGCACATTTAGAAGTGCATGTCTATATCGGGTTGATTGGAGTCATTTAATAAGGTGATATCTACCTACAAATATCTATTTCCATTCTTTTGAATTATTAGATCCAGAAAGATTTAGATTTGCAAGAGAGACGACGTTTGGACGAAGGCATATGAGATTTTGGAGCAACTCGACGACACTCCTGTGGATTGTAAGCACTCATACAGACTTTTCATAAAACAAATATTATTTAAATTTAGCTTCGTTTGTGAAAACGATCTCATTTAGACGAGAGTTGCTACACACGCCATTTTTTTTTTCACCACAATGTTACACTACTAATGCATATGTTATAAGGTGAGATATGCATAATTATGATGAAAAAAAAATGTGAGTATCACCCCTTTTAGATATACATGAACAACTAGTTCAATATGTATTTGACTTACCAAAAAAAATTAAAAAATAACGCTATCAATTAGTAGTAATATTATTAATAAATGACCTACAATCAGTCTCTTTCTATTAGGTGTATCAAATGACCTTATCAAACCGGATATGATTACACAAATTAATTTTTGATTTGAACACATCAATATAAAAGTACAATAATTTAACATCTTGTGATATATGTACAATTGTTTCACAACATAAGAAGAAGTGTGCAAAAAGCATCTTTCTAATTATTTGATACATCAAGTTGCAAAATCTTTATACCATGTGTATCAAATGACCGGTGTCATGTCAGCATCACTTGCTAATCCGGTTATTCAGTATACACAATAAATAATAATAATAATAATAATAATAATAATAATAATAATAATAATAAGTGTTTGATGTGTTCAGCAAAAGTTTAAATAGATATAAATTAAATAATATTGTAATTAGTTGGATATATTTTTAACTAGTTATATGCCTAGTTTAAATAGATATAAATTAAATTATATTATTTTTTAATTAGTTATTTTTTTATTTTTTTTATTTTTTATTTTTTTTTAACAACGGATTTTTTTTAACTAGTTACATACACTTTTTTTTTTCTATTTTTTTTTCTTTTTTTTTTTTTTTTTTTTTTAAAAAGGATTTTTCGTAAAAAGGATGAGAGGGTGAATCCCTCATCACATATAGATATAAATTAAATAATATTGTGGTTAGTTGGATATATTTTTAACTAGTTTTTTTTTTTTTTTTTTTTTTTTGAACTTATATTTTTAACTAGTTATATACTCCTTGTTTATGTTATCCATCTATATCAAAATCGTTTAAGATAGGATTTTCGAATATACTCTACTAATTGACCCAAAAGCAGCTATATAATTAAAATTTTCACAATTAATTAACATAAAATATTCCATGTTTAACAACATATTTATAAAATTGTAAATAATGAGTTTATTAAATGCTAATTTTTTACAATTATTAAGCGTTTCACAACGTTATGAATTGTCGTTAACAAATCGCTCTGATTAAAATCAAACATGTAGCCGAGAAACTGTTTATTAGGTCAGAAAGCCAAACATGTGCAATAGATTTTTATTTTATTTTTTTTAGTTATAAGAAATATAAGAGAAGATTACATCTATACTACCTATAAAGCAAAAATGATCAAAGGTGAAAGTGAAAAAGTCAAGAAAAGTGAAATGTGAAATGTTGAAAAATGTATATAAGGAAATTATGAAATGTAATTAATACTCGTATTAAAACACCTCATTACTTAAAAGTACAATGATTTATACACATTGTACAACCAATTAAAACAATTAATACAAATCACAAACCGGGTTGACCCGGGACGCTTCAAACCCAACGGGGTTGAACCGGTTTAATTTGACCCGTTTTCGACCCAACCTAGCAAGTTGACCCGGTTTAAATCGACCAAATTTTTTACCGGAACGGTTTAACCTGTTGAACCACCCGGGTCGAACCGGGTTTCAAAACATATCTAGCAAATTAAATACAACCAATTAAAACAATTAATACAAATCACAAACAGGGTTGGCCCGGGACACTTCAAACCCGACGGGTTGGATTGGTTTAATTTGACCCATTTTCGACCCAACGTAGCAAATTGACCCGGTTTAAATCAACTAATTTTTCGACCGGAACGGTTCAACCGGTTGAACCACCCGGGTCGAACCGGGTTTCAAAACATATCTACCAAATTAAATATATCAAATTAAAACAATTAATACAGATCACAAACCGGGTTGACCCGGGACGCTTCAAACCCGAAGGGTTGAACCGGTTTAATTTGACCCGTTTTCGACCCAACCTAGCAAGTTGACCCGGTTTAAATCGACCAATTTTTCGACCGGAACGGTTCAACCGGTTGAACCACCCAGGTCAAACCGGGTTTCAAAACATTATGTTTAATTCCCAAATCTTCAAACTTTTATTATTTTTTATTTATAACCTATAAACTTTTTTTTATCAATAAACTATTTATCGCTATAATATCCCGTTGTTATGCACGAGTACTCGTCTAGTACAACTAAATGAAGAATGTGAGCCCAGTACTCTAGGCCACTTGTATTGCTCATTAGTTATGCAATTAAATATCGATGTCTACCGGCCATATTAATTCTTTAGTTTGAAAGTTGACAATTTCTTTGATTAGGACAGTAGGTCTAAAAATCCAGCAAATTATTTAAGGGTGATGTTGACCGGACCCCCTCTACTCCCTAGACTGCACCATGGCAGTCCTTGTCCCCCCTTTTGTCCCTCACTTTTTTTAGTACAGCACAGTTTTTTGTCAGTTTCTGTTCCGTATTTTTGACAGTTTTAAGTGTTTGGCATATTAAACTTTATATTTTCTGTTCCGCACTTTCAGGTTTATAGCTTTTTGATATAAACAAAATTATAAAAATAAAAAAATAAAAAAATAAAAAATAAAAATAAAAAAAATAAGAGGGGTCCGGCTAAAAAATAGGGGAGGGTCCGGTCAACAAGGGCCTTATTTAAAGATAATTTGTAAATTTTTATTGGTGTGGCACATATATTCATCACTAATTTTGGGTTTAGGATAACATGATAGGTTTCCCTGAACCTTTATCTTATTCGAATCAAATTTATATTCAGACACACACACACAAGTTTTAACATAACTATCATATGTTTGAGTTAAATTTGAAAGGACGGTACTGATTTTAATTATTTTTATGGAGACGGTTCACAGTAGACAAACTATTTTATATGTAACAACTAATATGTTTAATCTACCAATTAAGTGACTGAAAAATATAAATTTGAAAAACTGATTTTATAATATCAAGTTTAGGTGGTATTCGAAATTTGACTTTATATTAGTTTGTGTTTTTAGTATCCTATCATACTAAAGGAATCATCCCATCATCCATCTAAAAGGAAATCAATTGTTGAGATTAAAAGAATTTTAATATTTCACTCATTTTTTATAATTTAAATATCTCTTAAACCGTTAATCGTTAAGTGAAAATAATTACACCATCGCGACGATCATTTAATTATCTTTATATAGACTTTAATATACTTTCGACAAAAAAAAAAAAAAAAAAAAAAAAAAAAAAAAAAAATCATTTTTTTCACGTTTTGTTTCGTGCCTGATAAAATCATATATGATATATCATATCATATATGATATATCATATCATATATGATATGTAATATCATATATGATTTTTTCGGCCACGAAAAAAAATTTTGTCGAAACTATATCAAATTGTCTATCTATAGAAAGATAATTAAATGTTCGTCGTAACGGTATATTTTTTTTTCGCTTAACGATTAACGGTTTGAAAGATATTAATATTTGAAAAAAAAAAAAAAAAAAAAAAAAAAAAAAAAGATGAAAGTTGGTTTTTTAAATTGTTGAGATTAATCTCATCTGTTAGATCAAATAAATATGGGAGTGGAAATTAGTTCCTTGGTATGTAAAAAAAGTTTGGTCCTCAAATGATCTTATATCATAAGCTAATTTACTATCATTGAGGTGTTTGAAATTGACTTAATTGTCTTGATATAGAAGTCTTATAAAAGTTGTTTGTTTATGACATAGATGTCTAAAAACAGAAAGATGTCAAAAGAAAGACGTATTAAAACACTAGATTGTTACTCTCTATAATTTCAGAAGGTGCTCATAAATGTTTCTATATTATTTTTGTGCAATTATCTCCATTAAGTACATTATTAAGGGTATCGAATATTTGACTACTTCTGTAAAAGTAGAAAACAAAGGTTAATTTTCTGATCTGTGAATAATACTAATTCAGAGTTGTTGCATGTAGGGTTGTTTCTTCAGGCAATTCTTCAATTCAGTCCCAAAGGTTGATTACCTTACTCTTAGACATGGCTTCATCAATGTAAGTACCGAAGAAATAAATCACATTCGAGCGTATGCCTTTTTAACCATATTTATCTTACGGAATTTGTTCTGGTGTAGACACATTTAACTCCCGAGAGCCAGCAAGAGTTCGATTTCCACAAATATATTAGCAGATCACTCGAAGAAGATTTCAAATCTATCGTTGGAATAAGGTTGCTAATTTCATAATGGTTATTGCTCGACTAAAAACAACGTATTATGACATGAGAACTTGAAAATTGTTAATTTAATGCATGTTAGCAGAACGCTTATATCACATATCTTTTTTACTTCTTTGCAGTCCCATAGTGTGGTTCTTTGCAGTTTTGCTCCTTCTGACCAACACTCATGGTAAGCATGACATATTCAGGATTGTTTAAATCTTTGTTTGAAGTAAAAAATATCACTACTTTACTTAGATCTTATGTGGTAAATTTATTCAGAATTACCATATAAGCCTATAGTTCAGATAAGTTATGATTTTTTCGAGTCTTACCAGGAATTATCGTATATATATAAAGTTGTATGAAAACTTGTTATACATTTAGCTTGGAAAAATCATTTAAAAACATGTCTTAAATCATGCAAAAAATATGTTATAACATTTTCATGGGACTAAGTATATACTTTCATAAATTTGTGTATGTAAGAATATATCATGGCACTCTATCAATCTATCGGTATAAAACGATCGAATTATTCATTATAACTACTTTTGTATTGACAGATTGGTATGCATACTTATGGCTGCCCTTCATCCCACTTATCGTAAGTACTTATCTCATGTTGTGTATATAATCATTAGTCGATTGTAATAGTTAGTAAGATCTACCATTTCCACTAAAGTTCTTTGTCAAATGGCGCCTTAAGTTTTGGTGTACAGGCGGTGTCATGGGCTATGTAACGGTTTTACTAGCGTTTTTGTGTTAAGGGAATAAAAGAGATTATAGTCATGGAGTGGTGTCTAGTTTTAAACTTTTCAGGGTTGTGGATTATGTTTCGTTTCTTTGTGGTGTATTATTAGGGGTGTCGAGTGACTAGTGTGGTACAATTCTTAGTTGTGGAGGCGTTGCTTCATGTCGCGTGAGGTCGTGTTTAAGGCGTACTCTATTTTGTGTCTTGGTTTAGGGGTGTCATTGTACTTTCAAGCGTCTCGCTAGCTTTCAATTTTAAAATATATAGCCGTTAAAATAAAGTCAGTGAACTAGTGAAGTACTCGTATATGACTATGTGGTAACAGGACTCAATAGTCTAATTAGACTTTATTGTTAAAAATGCAGATACTACTTATTGTTGGAACAAAGTTACAAGTGATAATAACACAGATGGGGAGAAGGACCCATGAAATGGCAGATGTGATTAAGGGTACACCAACGGTTCAGCCTGGGGACGATCTCTTCTGGTTTGGTCAACCTCGACTTGTACTCCTCTTGATCAACTTCGTTCTCTTTCAGGTTGACGAATTAATGCTCAATTCTGTAAATCAAATATCTTTTAGTGAGTATGTCCTTGTTGAAGTCATGTCATGATCTTAACATTTTCTTGATTTTTACAGAATGCTTTTCAACTGGCATTTCTCTTGTGGAGTTGGGTAAGTCTTTAGTCCTCAGAACAAACGCATTGATGCTTTCCCGAACTAAACTCACACATAAGATTGTGGATTGATCGTTCTGTTTCTTATGGTGATAAATTGTTCTTTGTTTTTTCTTATAGTATACGTTTGGCTTCAAGTCTTGTTTCCACCATCGCGATGAAGACATTATAATCAGAATCACAATGGGGTGAGTTGTCTACTACGAGAATTCTCAAGCTTATATATGTGTCACTCATCCTGTATATGTGTAACTCATGTGCACGTCAAACAATTTTGTTGTAATAAACATAGCATACGAATTCCTGAGCTAAAAATGGCTTGTTTCTCGTTTTCAGGGTGGTGATACAGTTTCTTTGCAGTTACGTGACACTCCCTTTGTATGCATTGGTAACACAGGTAAAGTTTTGGTTAACTTCTACTATACAATCTTATAGCAGATTGTGAGGCTGTACGGTACCATCCGTGAATACACCCTTGTGAACAGTAAACATGATCTAACCTTTGCGTTTTATGCTGGCTTTTCAACAGATGGGATCAAGAATGAAACCAACCATTTTCAGTGACAATGTATCAAAAGCCCTAAAAACATGGCATCACACAGCCAAACATCACGTTAAGCATGGCACCCATTCAGGTCTGAACTCACCATTCTCAAGCAAACCAGGAACACCACTTCATGGAAGTACATCCCCTATGCATCTTTTGCATAGACACCCAGAGGATAGTCTTGATAGTCCTTCAAATTCTCCAAGAGGCTCTGATTTTGAGCATGAAGGTTGGGCCAACGAGTCTCCTTCCACCCACCACCACAAATACAAAGAACATGAAAACTTATCAAGAGACGAGGTGCCTGAACTAAGAGAAATTGAGATTCAAGAACCAAGCTCAAGCTCTACCAAATTGCCATCAGGGTCGAAACCAGTTAGGACTCAACAGGAGGATGAAATTTCGAATTTTTCATTTGGAAAAAGTTAGTAAATAATGTTCATTATAGTATATTTTTCATGACTACTTGAACTTTATGTACCAATTCCATACATGATGTATTTAGATAAGTTTCAGCTCAGCTCAGAATCAGCTGATGATGTATAATTTCAATTTATTGAACACATAAGTTTCAACTCAGAATCACTTGGTGATGAATCAAACAACTTATTCCAACTCAATACTAGTTAAAATGATTGCAATAATCGACAATCATATACGCAGGACATAAGTGTGCTACCCTAGCTTGTAAGTGATCTTATGAGATGATAACATCTTGCTTAAAGAAAGAAACAATATTAATGCTTAATAGCAATCGAAAAGGAAGCAAGTGACACACGAATCCTGAACACATGTAATAAAGCTTCTTATGGCTCGAAATGTGAAACTTGGCTCAAACTTCTAAAATGTAAAGCAAGAAAGAAGAGTCAACAAGCTAGATTTGTATATGTGCACAAGCAGTAAGTGTTTCTCTTTATCTTTAGCATAGAGCCTTAGAATTAAAATGACCCAGTGGCCAACGAGGTACGACTAAAGCTGTTTCTTTTTTTTCTTTTTTTCGGAAGGCAAAGTATGTGCATATATATATCGAGTAAAGCTGTACCTAGTGTGTTAAATCAGCCAAAACATTTTGGGTCTAAAGCTTGTCAAAGGCGGCCATGTGCCATAAAAGACTCGGGACCAAATGGACCATGACATAAAAGAACAGTGTCCCAAATGATTCCATTATTTAAAGATTTTTGGTAGCTAGTATTGCCACTGGTTGATTTAATATGAATGTGTAGCAAATCTGAAAAAATATGTAACATTATCTGTTTTGCTTTGCCTAAAAAAATGCTAAAAATTGTAGTTCATTCAAAAACTGAAGGTACTACTCTCAGTGACAGTCCAGGCAAGATGAAAATATTGGTAACTTTTTTCATCAAAGTTCATCAATTTGGCTTTGTAAAGTAATATTTTAAGCATTTGGTTGCTAATTAGTAGTATGAAACCTCCATGCTGTATTTTCAAAAGCATATATAGGTACATCCGTACATAAATCTAGATATATTAGCCTCAAAATGAAAGTTCAACAGTCCGATATGACAAAACAGCCAAGGCATCATTCTTGCTATAAGGATCATTCCCAAGGTCCACGAGCTAAAAACCTAACTATTGTGATCCAAATGGGTTCAAAAGTAAACAAAATAGATGATACACATACCAAAGAATAATTAAACATTTTCACTTGCATCTCTTTCAGATTCATCTGTTTTACTTTTTGCTCCTCCACCTATCAACCTCTCTGTCGCCAACCTTTCCTCCAATGCCCGAGCACCTCTTTCCCTGTAATTATATTATTGACACATAAAAAACAGAAACCACAATCAATTTGTTATGTACACAAGAAATATTTTACAAAAAGTAACACAATGACCAAAAAACAAAACAAAAATACATTAGAAGATTCAACAGTGGAAGTTTTAGCCAGCTTGTCAAATATATAATGTTCTCTTTTCGGACAAATCTATACTACTTATAAAGCATGTATAAGTTTTCCTTAAACTTAAAAGTTCTTAATTTTGAGTAAATTGTAATGCCTATAATACCCTTCACAAAACTTAAATTCTCACATACAAATTCAATCAATGTTGCCTTAATAAAAATACTTGCCTTAACAATGTTTCCATCCAAAATTTCAGAAAAATGAGTGAAATTTTTTTTTTTTTTTTGTTTTGAATGATCAATAATTTATAGAAATTCATACACAAACTCTACTATATCAGACACCATATTTAAAAAAATTATCATTGTTAGTTAATTGTTGATGAAAATGAATAACCACAATACCGCAACTATAAATGTTTGTCGCTATAACATCCCGTTACTATGCACGGGTACTCGTCTAGTATTCTTAAATGGCATGACAAATTGACTTGTATAATCCATGTGGCAATCTAATTAAGGCTTAAAAACTATAATGTAGTGACCAAAAACTAAATTACCTTCTCCTAGTTGCCTCAATGGGGTCAGAACCAGGCAATGTAGTACTGCCAACCGTGTATCCTCTGCCATCAGTCGATGTTTCAGATCTTCCACAAAGCATTCGATCAAATATTGAAGCGATAGGATCAATCGCTGGTCTGCAAAAGCAAGTTATGTCATTAACTGAGAAAACATATGTGGGCGAGGAAGGTTTTACAAGTTTCAATCTATCAAAATAGCTATATTTCCATTTTGGACGTCTCACTAATCAGCTTCTCCATTTTGGGGGAAATTAGTTAATTATGATGTTACTCTGGGACCATGTGGCCATGTTTATTTGTAATTAGAGGTGGTAATTTTGGAGGCTATACTTACAAATGGGTCAATTTGCTCAAGCATCACCCGAAGTGTATTCGGAAGACAAAAACATCCTAAATAACGTACCAAAAAGAAGTATGTCATTATTGTAATGATAGGTTTGAAGATCATGTTTAACAGGGTAACTATTTATAAAAACACAAGAAAGTGTTTGTGGGTCAACGACTCAACATAACCCTTCTTGACCTGTATAAAAAACTTATCCGTTTTGACCTGCTACCAGCCCGCCTGACCAGCCAAAGTTGACAACTAATATTTTAGGTACTCCTACACAAGAAGGAAGTGACCTCAGTGAAAGGCTAGCCACTTCAGACTGTTAATATATGAAACAGATATTGTGTAGTCATACACTTTTCTCTAGAAGCATCAACGTCCTCAGATGTTAAAAATATTCTTGAATAAAGATTAAAGAATGCGCACTCTGAGATATCCAATATTAGAACTACCCCAAATCATGCGCGTTATAGATGCAATGGTCAAGGTCCACATTATCAAATGCAGAACTGTAAAAATTACTTTGGGCCCACAACATCACCATATTTTGTCGTTAATAAAAGGGTTTGTATCATTGACCAAAATTCAAAACATTTCCACACTAAATTCACCCTGTTGAAAGTGTCAGTTTCTATGGGACGAAGGGGGTACCTACAACCTAAAGATTGTTGACTTCCATTTAAAAGGTCAAAATACAGAAGTAAAAGTCCTTGAATTACCTCACAAGTTCAGGGAAAAAAGTAGAAAATGCAAATTCATCACTCGGGTCGCCCTTAAATCCTGTTTCCTGTTTCCTTTGAAAGAATCTGAGGTAGATCCAACCATTATATGTACCAAATATCAAGATCGGCAAGTATGTTGCTGCCTCTTCAGAAACGCAGCTTAAAACAATAGCTAATAATAACATGATGGATGGCAACCACTGCATAACAGAAAAACAAAAATGTACATGAAAAGATTAGTTTCATGGGATAAAATAAGAAACTGTGATATCACTTATCAGAATAGCAGTAGGTGGTATCATAGACTCATAGAACTGGCGAGATTGACAGAATGGGCGACACCTCAATGCAGGTAATTTGTGTGGTCGTGTTATTGGACAAAAATATACTTTTTGTCCTAAAACTAAATTTTAAAGATTATTAGCGAGTCATATATGATTACAAAGCTATATTAGTTTAACTATCACCCATAGGACCCAATTCCTTTGAAGCTAAGTTCCATTTCACCAATATGAACGGCTAGAGGTAAAAAATTAACCCGAATACATCCATCCATTAACAATTATATAGGACTGAACAGTCACCTCTAGACACCCTCTAGATTATCACTTTATAGTTTTAGCCATTCTTCTCTATTAAGTCATAAACAAACAACTTTCATATGATTTTCGGAATTCAGTTTTCTTTTTCCATATTAAGTTAATTAACTCAAACTCAAACGTCACCTAAGTTCGTATGTTTTGTACCTTCATTTTAAGTCTTAATGTTGGCAATTCTTGGTCTGGAATTATCTGCTTGAGACCAACTAAGAGCCCTGAAAGTACCCCACTGAAGCCACAAAGAGGGAAATAACTAACAGAAAAGAGGAAATAATTATTAGTGTCGTGTATATCAGGTACCCCAATAACTCGGAAACACAAACAAGAAAGACCAAGTAAACAAAAGAAGACATGAAATATATATGCATCACTTACAGATGATTTTCTTGCATGGTTATATAGTACAAGGAGATGGCCGTAATGAAGACACAGACAGAAGTCAAAAAATTGACGATGAAAATGAACTTTAAGAACTCTCGAGAACCCCAGATAGGCTCAAGAATCTTCCCAATGAAAAGAAGACCAATTGTGCTGCTAATAACCTGTTTAGCAAATGTCGCGTAGCAATTTATCAAAAATAAATAAATAAATCCTGCTATATTTTGTATATTCAATTACAAAAAAGATCCATACCCCATGTAATGTTTGCTCTATATAACCAGCTGTTATGAGATTCCATCCAAATGGTATTGTCCTGTAATTTATAAAAAGAAAGACAATGTAATTGATAGTAATACCATGCGTTAAATTCATATATGTTTTTGCAACTAGAAGAGTTAAAGAAAAGCGGGGTTTATGTGACAATGAACCCAAATAGCATGACTATATGCTAAACTTTAACAGCTGTATTAAAATAAACTTTATAACCTCATTCAATTCATTACTCTAAATCATGCCACAGCAAAAGATGCGACAATACGACATTTAGATAGATACCATAAGGTCGCCAATATATTTCAAATAATCTTTTAAACCAAGGTTCAATAAGCAAGAACAGCATATCAGATGGCTAGCTTTTTTTTTTTTTTTTTTACTACTTGTATATACTTGACATGCTAAGTTGCTATCCTTGGTGGTATGATCATTCTAGTAACATCGAGTACCCTATAATGAACCAGCTAAAATTATTGGGTACCTTTTTAGCCAGATGACTACGAAACATTTAAAGACCCAAAAGGTAGGAAACCACGGTTAACCAAATAAAAATAAAAATTTAAAGACCTTGAGCGTAAACAGGAACGGTAATATGGAAATAAAAACTCAAAATCTGTATACAAATGGTTCTATGAATTGAAATATAGTAGGATGTGAATTAACAGAAATAGATAGACGAGAAGAATCTAAATCCAATAAAATGAATTTGTACAACAGCTATCTAAAGTTAAGATGAGAAGGCGCTCTGTAACTTTTATATTTAAGAACGAACATATGTGATGCTTTGACAGAATGTCTATAGAGTCCAGACTAGCTTAGACATTTCAGAATATTCAGAACTGATTTACTACAGCATATTTGATTTTCAAACAAAAAAAAAGTTCGGACTCCAGATTAAGTTAGCTTGAACTGTCACGAAATAACAGTGAATTTTTTCTAAGAGTAAATAGAAAAGACGTGTCAATACTTTACACGTTGAACACGTTGAACACACTGATAATTTAATAAATACACACTGAAAAAATTTATAATTTAACCAACCTTATAAAGCTACATATTTATACATATGAAAAGCAAAAACTATAATAATTCTGTACTTGTAACGATATACTATAAGGAACCTCATTGCATTATACAAACTCTCATGAGCAGTGTATGCTAAGTTGCTAACCTGCTGGTTATGGTTTTTTGGTAGTAATCTAGGTACAGTTGGCTAACTTAGAAAGTTATCAATATAAAAAAAATTTACTATCAGACACATACATATGACAAGAACCTACAGCAACTTTATCTTTGATTAGACTAAAAATTATTCCGTAAGAAAGACTGTGTACGTGGATATCACTCCAAACCTAATTGCGTTGATTTCCATAACGGTCTACAGGACACATAACAATATAAATTGATCTTATCTTTTTTTTTTTTTTTTTTTTTTTTTTTTTTTTTTTTTTTTTGTAGAGAAACCACAGAAGCCGGTTCCATCTTTATCATAAAAACACAATTCAAATCAGTCATCTTATTTTCAATAAACAATCCTAGATAATATTTACATAACTACATCTAATGTCAGGCAGTCAGTAAATAGCGTAATTGTCATATTTCAATATCCCTTTGGATTGTTAGTGAACAAAGGAAGCCAGTCCAAAGATGCAATTGTGAAAGCAACTTTTCTTCAGCATTAGGCATGTTACTCAAATTACCGATCTGCTTGATTGCACAGACTCTGGTAGGCGTATTATCGATTCAGATTCTAGTAGCCCAATGCAGTAACCTGGTGTAATACATATTTGAACTGGCAACATTGGTCCTCGATCTTTATATCAATAAGTCTGTTTTGGCATGAAAATTTACCATCGAAATATTATGATGCCTACTCGAATCTCGATCTATGCATAGTTATACCTAAGAAAATAAAAAGATTGTTAAAGGTTCTCGTTTAGTATAGTTTTGTGACCAGACTCTTATTTGGCTCTCTAGATCGGCAAACTATCACTCGGGGTCTATTTCCATTAACTAAATCAGTTGCGCATAATCATTCCATATCAGATCAAGCAGACGCAGACAACAAATCAATAACTTTATCCCACTAAACGCGCAAGAATAGTCTAATACAATCAATTACAACATACAAAAAGTACAAATAAAAAAAAGGAATACCTAGCAGGAATAAGTGCAAGATAAGTAAGAGCAGAAGGAAAGATCTGAACAGCAATGTATCCACACACAAGTACAGCCGTTAATCCTTTACATAGACGCGTAAATCCCGAAAACAAATTCGCACCCTAACATTAAAAAAAAAAACATAATAAAATTTCAAATGTAGTACTGAATCAATGAAATTTATAAAACAAAGAGGGGAACTTACTGTTGCAGAACTCATGTTGGATTTAAGGTTAAATGATTTGGGGAATTTGGTTTTTAAGGTGGGAGAGAGATTGGTAGATCTTGTTTGTTTGAGTTGAATTGGGGTTGAGTGAGAATGAAGGTGCCAAGTTATTGTCACGTTTGATGGAACTCAAAGTCGACACAAAACAAGTAAAGTATAAATTACCCGAGTCGCCCTCCGTGATATACTAGTAATATTTAGAGAAAACGAGTGGGGAAACCGCGCGTTGCGGCGGGATTGTTTATGTATGTGTTTTGTGTTGTATGTTTTGTGTTTTGCGTGTTATAGATTTTGTTAGAGTTTGTGGATAAATATTAACAATTACAATACTATAATCAAACTCGAGACCTCAGGATTGCACACGTATCGAATGAGTATTAAGGGATAATAATAAATATATTTATATATTTATTATTTCAACACAAGTCCTTTAACAACCGTTAGTATTTTAATAGAAAAGGACTAAAGACCGTTAGACGCAAATAAGGAAAGTATATTGTTTAAGGAATTTGGTAACCCAAGAAGGATCCATAGACCCTCGTTGGGTTATTGGTCGGCCGAACATCACAAAGGGGGCATCTCTTGCCCTAACTTGTTCCCAAAGTTTCTTAAACACTATATATACAAAACCTAGGGTCATTGTTTCATAACTATACACACAATTATCCCTAAGTTTTTCTCTCTTCCTTCTTTGTATCAAAACCAATCGACCAACCCTTTTAGGGATCTTGGATCGATTTTTGAGCATAAAAAATTATTACTAGTGTTTTACTAGCATAACCTTGATATGGTTTAATTCGTGTGTACAAGAACGAGGTAATTACTCACCATAGTAATTATCAAGGGATTGATTAAGAAAAAGGTAAGGGGTTAATCATTGATCCATATAAACCATAATTAGGGTTCATCATATTGTTCAAGATTATTAATTGATTCTTGTTTTGCTAGAATCACTAAAGGCACGTTCTTATTTAAGTTTATGTTAATCTTTATATGTTATAGTTGTTCCTACGCTTCCGCATATGTGTTTACATGTTTTATGATTGTCATGGTATTTATATTCTAACAGTGGTATCACGAGCTTGCTATAACATGTAATTGATTACATAAAACAAATTAGGGTTCTTTTGATTGTTTTAGATACATGTAATTGATTACATAAAAAACGAATTTTGATTGTTTTAGATACATGTTAGGTTGTTTTTATAGATCTAGGGTTCTTTTAAATTTCTTAAACCATAAAAAAAAATTTTTTTTTTGGGGGGGGGGGGGGGGGGTCGATTACCTCTTTATCCAAATTAGGGTTTGTGGTTTTTAATATTAATTGGATTAGAAACCCTAGGTTGCCTACATGTTTATGTGTTTATTGGCCATATCCTTGACCTTACTGATAATTGTTATGCATAAATCCGTGACGAAACATGCATGTTAGTCATGGATTTTTTGATTGATTTAATTGTTATGGTTTATCACATGTTAATTTAGATAGATCTTATATTGGGGAAGACCTCAATTAATTAAAATCAATTTATGTGCTATGTGGTGTATGATTAACTATGGCCTACGCAATTGATTCGTCAATGTATGTGGCTCACTTCCTTCAAGAAGGGAAGGCCTTAGTTGATTATATGCATATTGGAAACCTAGAATTGATTTGATTAGGGTTTATCTAATCAAGCTTGCATGTTGCTAATTGTTTCATCTTTATAATTGTTATGTGTATTAATTGATTAATTTGTCTTTTATTACTTGTTTTATTGTTTTATTTGTTGGACATGTTGTAAGCAATAAAAGGGTAATTTTTATAAAGAAAATTAATTGGACTAATAATAGTGAAACCTTAAGTGATAAATTATGATTCTTGCAAGGTCTTATGTGCCGACAGTGGTTCGCTCCGCACGGTAATTGGCTCCCAGGCGAGACTAGCAAGATTCATACTTTATTACATGTTTTAAGATTTAATTCATAAACTTTTGCTTGATTGATGTTTTTGTACGTATGATTTTAAAAGTAAGCCTTCTAAAGACAAATTCATAGTGATGGTAAGAAGGTTTGGAAAAAGCCTAGAGTCTACCTTGGTTACTACACTTATGAATGCGTCTAAGACGACTTACTTACATCTCCATTCTTTGTACAATATCATCTTAAGGGTGATTGACCTCAATTCCACTTTTGTGGATGATAATTGTAGGTACTTCTTTAATTGGTGAACCCGATACCTCGAGTAAAACTTTTTGACTTAATCTTTGCAAATTGGTAATTAAAAAGATTTTGAAAACTTATGTTATGAAGATGAGTGCATGCATCTTCGTACATGTTTTGATTGTCACATCAAACTAAATACCCTAAAATTTAAGTTACATGCCATCTAACTATAAGAAACACTTGAAGTTTGTAGGACCTTAGATATATCAACTTTAACACAAATATAAGCACTAGAAGATGATGAAGAAGAGATGAAATATGGTGACTTGATGTTATGTATATGTTGTGTATATGAGAGAATAAGAGATGAAATAAGAGAGCTTTTATTAATAAACACACACACTTACACACATAAGCACACCTTACATATGAGCCTTGGTGTGCCTTTTATACTTCCATCACATGAGATGGATGGGCTTACAATGGGCCCTTAATGGGTTGAGCCTTTAAGGCTTTACATTAAATACTTGGACTAGCACTATGACTAACTATTAAACGTTAACCTATTACAATACTTATCGACTCAATAATGATCGTCACTTTTAATGCTAACAATCTCCCCTTAAGGGACGATCATTGAGATCTCCCTTTGATTACATAAATGATCAACACTTTTAATGCTAACAATCTCCCCCTAAGGGTGATCATTGAGATCTCTCTTTTGTGACCTTGATCTTTGATCTTTGAAGCTTGTTCTTTTTGAACTTTGAGTCTTTGTGTAATAGCTTTGCTAGTTCCTTTGTTCCAATCATGCTTTGTGATCTTTCTTGCCTTTGATCAATATCTTCAAATATAGGTGTCTTTACGTCTTTTCCAACATGCTCATACTTTGTTTGACTTTGAATCTTTGTGAAGTTCTCTTTTCTTTGACTTTAATTTTTGTTTCTTTAGTTTGTAGATTCTTTGACTTTGACTTAGAAACATTCTGAACTTTGCTTTGATCTTTGAAGAGAGCTTTGCAGGGTATGAGCATGTGGATCTTTGGGTGATGGTAACGGTCTTTCTCCAAGGAACATTCATCAGTACCTGCATAAAACAGTTAGCAATAAAGCATCCGGTACTTACAGATAAGGAATTAGAGATCATCAACAGCATAGTGTGAAGACTCCTTCTAACCCTTACCAAGGCCGTTCCCATGTCAGATACTCTCGAGAGAGCTTACGAGACCTACTAAGTAGCTCAATGACTGGGTGAGTCGCTGGGGATCACTCCACGACTGTAGGCCGTTTTGAGACATAGTAACCATCATGAAAGATAAGGCAAGATCCATAGATCTCATAAAGACTCTTACAACTTGTGTCCTTTTGGCGAACACAAGTGTATTCATAGGAAGTGTATCCTAAGAGATCTTTTGATGAATCTCATGGCTCTAGACTCGATAAGTGCATAATTTGGTTTCCTATGCGGAGACTAGGGAGGGGTCTCCTGCTTCAATATCAACCATCTCTAAGAGATAAGTCGATAGATTACACCGGTTCCCCGTGAGAAGGAAACAAGCTCTTTTAAGAGAACTTGAGTGGCTAGAAGGTTAAGTGCAGTGCGTCACTAGGTCCATGACGTCTTTATCTTCAATACCAGTGTCACCTTAGTAACAACCAGTAGCATATGAGTTGAACCCGGTGTCTGCCCTAAGGTTGAACATTTGGGGGGCTATTTCTTTTCACCCCTTTTCAAAACTTTTCTTTTTAATTCTTCAACCCCTTCTTTCTCCTTTCTCATTTTCTCCTTTTTTCAATCATACCTAAGGACTTCTAATTCTAATCTAATGGAATTGTCCTTGGGTAGATCCCTCCGGCTCTGGCGGATCATAGGACGGTTTTTCTTAGTCACCTTATAACTCCATGACTATCCTATAATTGCCATCAAACCATTTGTGAAAATCTCTCAAAGTGTTTATAATAATAAAACATACTTTGTTAACACTTTGAGAGGTTTGCATTTCATTTGAAGGACTCCCCCTTCACATGTGCTCATGGATTTTTTTAGAAATTTGCACATGCGTGAGGAGTTTGCAGTTTTGAATTGATTCACTTTCAATGAACACAACCGGTTCGAGACACGCTTACATCACTAGTTAGACTAGCTTGAAGTTATTACCCGGCCTGGTCATATCCACAGAAAGTTTCTCGTAACGGTACATTTCTACTAAGACAAATCCTTTTCGAGACACGCTTACGTGGCTAGTTAAAGAGTTCCATTGTCAGCTTTTAGGTGACAACTAGCTCTAGTAACTAACTTGATGTTATTACCCGTCGAGGATAAGTCTTTTCGATTACTAACTTTTGTTGTTTCGTCAATTCTTGGGTCAATTCTGAGTCGAGCTCTTTTGAGATTCAAGACAATCACATTTTAATCACGTCTTCTCCCCCTCAAAAATAGCATATCCATGGTATTTTTGATACCAATTGATTAAAACCTTTTCTTTTTGGATAGCTTATGGGAGAAACGGATGTTTGTTAATTCCATATTTGTTTCCTTTAAGCATGATCTTTTTGGAACAACTTTATATTACTCCCCCTCAAAAATAGAACATTTTGATTAAATTTAAGCTTTTAAGGATTGAGGGAGTAATATCTTGAGCTAAAAAGTTTTGAAAACCTTTTGAAACATTTTTCAACATTTTGCTCAAAAAAAAATTAAGAAGACTTTGATAAGCTTTTGGTGAGAAGTCTTTTTATCTTTTAGGATTGTCGCACAGAAATGTACAACAGGGTCCTTTCTTTGAAAGTCGCGGGTTATATACTGTAATGCATAAGCCATCATGTTTTTAGGATAAGTGCTCAAAAAATATGTAAAACCTTTTTTTTTATTTAAGCACTTTCCTTTCTTTGAAGAACGAGTCCTTAGCTGAAATACTAAGAAGTCATCATTTAAGTCCGGGTTTCGTACTGAAGTATACGAAAGCCATCATGATTTTGGATTAGACAACAACTTTTGGAACCCATTTAAGCACGGCGCCAACGGGTTTACCATATTTTGAAATCCATTTGAAAGTTGTGTCAATCCGAGACAAAGAAGTTGAATTCCAACGAGGACTGAAATCCGGTGTTTCATTTTGAAATAAAGCTCGTGGAATCAACGGTGATTTAAAACTCTTTTGCTTTTGAAAGTTGTTTGAGAAACTCGGTGTTTCTCTTGGAGTTTTAAAACTTGAAGAAGAAGTTTTCCATCCATTGTTGAAACTCGGTGTTTTATTTCGAAAATTCGTTTTTGAGATGAATGGAAACCTTCCAGAATTAGGATTTTTCAAAGCATAGCCATTCCTTTGTTGTAGCGGAAGCATTTCAGAGTATGAATAATTCAAATGTTTTGAACGGCTTTGCTTTTGTTTCCACACTGGCTTTACCGGAGTAAAACGAGAGTATGGAGTTTGAAAACCTTGATTCTTTTCTTTATGAGCACTTGCATTTGAAACCTTTTGAGGAGTAAATGTTTCTGAAAAATTAGGTCTCTTTGAAAATTTCCTTCCTTTTTGCAAAGAATAGGTTGTAAATTGAGAAACCTTTTTCGAAAACGGTTTGGAAGATTCACCCGTGTAAACCTTCTCCGAAACACTTACTTTTGGTTTAGACTTGTTTGAAACTTGAGATTTTCCTTTTGACCGGTTAAGAACATCAAACTTTGCTTTTAAGGCATTGTATGACGTTCTCAAATCATTGTATTCTTTTTGAAGAGAAAGATGATCTGATGATGCCAGTTTTTCTTGCAAAGAAGCATTTTGATTTTCAAGATGTGCAAAATATTTTTCATATTTGTCTGTTTCGATTGAAAAATCATTTTTGGCATCACCAAAATCCTTGGTTTGTTGTGCAACCGTTTTTTCCAATTCAACAATTTTCTTTTGAAGCACAGATTTTTCTTTTTCAAAAAGATGATTTGGTGTGATCTGAGAGTCAGATTTGTTTGAAGTTTGATTCTGAACTCTTGGCCGCTTGATTGAATCAAACAAGTTTTTGTAAGTCTGTTTCAAATGCTCATTTTCTTTTTGTAATGATGCCACAGCATTTTCCAATTCAAGCTTTTTTGTATCAAATTCGTCAAAATCAAACTTGATATTGGTATCATCACATTTTTCTTCAAAAATCTTTTCTTTTTCTTTAAGCACTGATGTCAAAGAGTTTTCAGAAGACATTTTCTCATTCTTCTCTTGTAGTTTAAGTTGGAAAGAGATACTTTGTGCTTCGAGTATTGCAAGATGTTTCTCAAAGTGAGCAGTTCTTTTTGACAATTCTGCTTTGACATCAGTTGCTTCTTTTGAAAGCTCGGTGATTTTCTTTTTGAGATACAGATTTTCAGATTTCAAAGAAGATGTTTGTTCAAAATGCACATTCTCATACTCATGGCTGACAGATACTGACTTGAACGACTCTATTTGATTTGTGAAAAATTCTTTTTGAATGTCTAGAATTAAGCATTTTTCATCAAATTCGTCTTCCAGAGAGTGAACGTACTTTAGATCTTTTCTCATTTCAGTTACAAGATATTTTTCAAAGTACTCAAAACATAAATTGATATCTTTCACACGAGGTTCAATCTCATCTTTCAAAATCTTTTTGACTTCTAAGTTAAGGCGTACATCTGATGAAAGAGGATTAGAGAAAACGTTGTTTGTGATGTTTTCTTGCTTAAACCAACTGACTTTTAACGTTTGCTCAATGTGATGTTTAAGATTACAAAATTGTTTCCTTGCTCTATTTTGCCATAACTTAGCATCATAGGTAGCAAGTTGAGCTTCTTTGAAAAATCTCTTCACATTAGTGTCTTTTCTTTTGAAAGGTTCTTTTGGTATATCTGTCAATTGTAGACAACCATACACAAAGCCGTGGTATGAGAGTGGGTTTTTTGTTTGTTTTACTTTCAAACGTTTTTCCTCTTCAGATTTTAAAATATCTTGAGACTCAAACAAAAGATCATCTGACAATTCTTTTCCCATATCTTCAGCGTTGTACAAAATAGGTGTCAGCTTTTTCACTTTGTTTAAAAACACGGTTTTCCATTTTCCACATTAGCATTATTCACAAAACCAATCCCAGATGTTTGTTTCTCAACCTCCTCATCTTTAGTAGGCAGCATGTTGATAGTCTGAGAAGTCTGTCCCAATATTCGAAGTTTGTTTTCAAGATCGTTTGTTCGTTTCAAAAACTCTTGGTTTTCATTCTCAAGTTTTGTGTTAACAATCTCAAAATCTGATGTGGTTTTCTGAAGCTTTGAATTTTCACTTTTTAAATCATTGTTCTCTTTTAAAAGCGCTTGAACCTTTCTGTTGTTAACAACCATTTGAGCATCCAGATTTTGAATGGAACGTTTTTCACGAAGAACAGCTTCTCTATAACCAACTTCAAGTTCTTCATTTCTTTTTAAAAGTGGTTTAACAGACTCTCCATACATTTCAAACTTTTGAGCGTGAGATTTAAGGTTTGAGATTTCAATTTCAAGTTTAGCATTTCTTGTTGTTGCATTTTCAAAACGTTTTTCCATTTCTTTAAATCTCTCAAGCTCTTTGTTTAAAAAGACATTCGCTTGCTTAGCTTCACGATTGTCGTTTTTGCACTTCTCAAGTTCTTGTTTGAAATTATTGATTAATGAAGCAAATAAGGCACGATCTTGTTCATAAGAAGATCCATCCTGGGCAGGCTCACCTCTATTAGGATCCATATCTGGAGTATCAAAAGTGATATTACTATCATTTTGTTGCACCACATAAGTGTCACTAATAGACTCAGGATGCGCAGGATGTGTCTGATCATGAACAAACATATTCTCAAATATATCAACATTATCATGAGCATGTGAATGTTGTACCGTAGCCAATATCTCTGTGTCTGATGAAGGTCTGATATGATCATCTTCAGTGTCCCAAACAGCTTCATTCCTTTGTGTACCATCAGTATCTGAATCATAGCTAGGACTGCTGCTTTCAACCTGCTGTTCTGAAGATGAATCACTTCCCGTGAAAACCAAACTATCATCTGATGCATCACCCTCATTGACCGTTTCCTCTTCTGTTTGAAAATCTTTCTTTGTCTCTTTCTCAATCACCTCTGTTTCCTTTAACTGCATCTCTCTTTCAATTAGCTCTCTTTCTTTTAACTGCATATCCTTTTCAATCTGCTCTCTTTCCCGTTTCAGCTTCTCAATTTCATTTAACTCAGCTTCCTCAGCATCAAGTATCTTTTCGAGTTCATCCATTTGATTTATGCATTGAGTTCTGAAGGTAGAATAGCTTACCCAAAATTTTCTATAAAACGCATCGATAAACACTGTCTGGTTCATTATCCAAGGGTTAAATATTCTCTGAAACTGAGTTTGGATGACTTTAAGAGATTCTTTGCAGTTATGCGTATGAAGTTCTTCTTCATTAAGAAGCTTTTCAAGTTGATTCAGGTTTTGGATGAGTTCTTCTTTGAAATAATGAAATCGGTCTCTGACGTAGTATTCAAATGCCTCATCGAAACTTACTTCTAAGCCATAAATATTGATGATCTTCTCTACATATGACTTGAACACTGTAAACACTTTCTTTGAATCTCTCTCTTTGATTTGCATTTTCATTTCCATTAGGTTCTGATGTGTGATAAAGTTGATCTTGGATCGTTCCAACGAAGTAGGAGTTGTGTTTAGTGTAAGTTGATGCAAGTTTTTATGGTGAAAAATTTGATCTAAAACCTTAAAACCTCAATAACTTCCGTTCGGAGTGGATTTGGGCCTCGAAGCTGGGCTTTTAGATCATTCAACGTGTCCTTCTTCTCGGTCTCGCGGTCGTTTTGACAGCTGATTCGTCGAAAACGGAGTTACGGTTCAAAAGTTATGGCCGTTTGAAGTTTGGTGGTCAAAAGTCAAAAACTTACGCGTAAACTCCTGAACTTATGCGTAAACAATGAATCTTACGCTTAACTTAGAATCTTATGGTTAACTTCAAATCTTACGCGTAAGAAAAGTTATGCGTAAACTTTCAGGTTATGCGTAAAAATTAAGGTTATGCGTAAACAAAATGTTTATGCGTAAGCTTTGATTTTTTACGCGTAAACTTTGAGTTTATGCGTAAGAAAAGTTACGCGTAAGGTTTTTTCAACCAATTTGATCTCTCAAACTTGTCCAAGCTTGAAAGATATCCCGTGTCGAAGTATTCCACAAACTTATCCAAGTCAGGGAAGTACTGAGTCACCGTAGCACGAAGAGAAGACCTTTGATGAAGTTATGCGTAGAATTCTGAAACTTACGCGTAAACAATATTAGGCGTAAGATCTTATGCGTAGAATCTCAACTTGTGCGTAGAAAACCAATGTTAAGCGTAGGATCTCAATCTAACGCGTAGAAAACCAAAGTTATGCGTAAGAAGAGGGTTTTGACCAGAGTTACGCGTAGGAAAAGGGTTTTGACCAAATCTTATGCGTAAAAAGGACAGAAAGTACTGTTCACAGCTGTAGATTCGTACTATTCACCCAAGTTACGCGTAAGGAGACCAGAAAGCTTGAAAAATCCGATTTTTTCAACCAAAAACACTTTTTCCACTTGTTTCTTTTGATCAAATCTTTCCCAAAACACTTAGAATCACTAAAGCTTCAAGAAAAACAACAACTTTAACACCAAAACTTGTAAAAATCAAAACTTTTTGAATAAAAAGTACACAAAATGGATGAAAAGTGTAACTTTTTAACAAAAAACTTGATAAAAACACTCCTAAATCATTGTTAGGCGATTGATACCACTTGTAGGACCTTAGATATATCAACTTTAACACAAATATAAGCACTAGATGAAGTAAAGATGAAGAGAAGATGGTGACTTAATGTATGTATATGTATGGCGTAAATATATATAAAGAGAATAAGATGAAGAGAGCTTTTTATTAAAAACACACACAATACACACACAAGCACACCTTACATATGAGCCTTGGTGTGCCTTTTATACTTCCATCACATGAGATGGATGGGCTTACAATGGGCCCTTAATGGGTTGAGCCTTTAAGGCTTTACATTAAATACTTGGACTAGCACTATGACTAACTATTAAACGTTAACCTATTACAATACTTATCGACTAAATAATGATCGTCACTTTTAATGCTAACAATCTCCCCCTAAGGGACGATCATTGAGATCTCCCTTTGATTACATAAATGATCAACACTTTTAATGCTAACAAAGTTATTATTTGGTAAACGTCAGACGCAGGCTAAATTTTAATGACAAGGTAAAATTCTGTTAATGCGTGAGACCATATATGGAGATTTTACAGTTTCTAAGTTAGACGACTTAATTAAGTTGTGCGTGAGACCTAGAACTTAAGGCATGAGATGGGATGAAACATGCTTACATTGCAAATTGATGAATCAGTTTGATGTAATTCCCATAATGATCTAGGAATTGGAAAATTGTTTGCCAATTATTGTTCGACAGATTACCATCTTTTATACTTTCATTACTAGCAGATCAACTGATGTAGTGAAATCTATGAAAAGTTGGATCCGATATTTTCAAGAAAATTAGTTGGTTATATGAATATATCCTTGGGTATTATATTTTCTTGGAAATATGAATTATCGAAAATACTAAAATTGAATTTTGTAAATTCTTTTAAGTGTATTAATGCAACATTAAAACCGTAAACGTAAGTTATTATTTTATCAAGTAAATTGATCTACACCCGTATGGGTTTTTGGTTAGAGTCAATTTTACTAAAAGAATAAACCAAGTCTTCTTTCCATTAGGAGAAGTGTGAGACTTAATCCTATTATATATACTATCTAAAACCCAGGCGCTACGTGCCAAAAAAATGCTACAGTACATCTACAGTTGCCTAAACAGTAACTTATTAAATAATACAAAAAAAAAAAAAAAAAAAAAAAAAACAGGCCCTCTCTTGAAGCTTCCACACACCACTATCTTCTTCCCCTCTTTAAAAAAAACGCACGCTTTCTCCCATCTCTGATAAATCCCCCCCCCCCCCCCCCACACACATCCATTTTCTTCCTGAATCTTCTGACCACCAAAATACTCAAAAACAAAAACCACTCTTTTGTGAAAACTCCACTTTTCGATCAAATCCACAAAAAAAACGCACGCTTTCTCCCATCTCTGATAAATCCCCCCCCCCCCCCCACATCCATTTTCTTCCTGAATCTTCTTACTACCAAAATACTCAAAAACAAAAACCACTCTTTTGTGAAAACTCCACTTTTCGATCAAATCCACAAAGAATCATATAAAAAATGGGAAAAATCAGATGAGTCGAGGGTTTCTTAGATCTGATTGGAAGCGGAGGCGGCGGAGTTAGTGGTGGTGGCGTTCGGAAGGTTTTCTTTTATTTAATTATAAAGATCCAATTTTTTTTCTTTATGATTTATGTATTATATGTTGTTGCAGAAGTTGAGTGACTATTTCAGATTATTAGGGGTTCTTTGGAAGCTCGGGTAGTGTAACCTTTTTTGATTCATTGTGGGGGATGAGCGATTCTCAAAGATCTTGATCACTGAATGGATTAAGGATATCTTGAACACTGGAATAAATTAAGGTAGTTATTCTGATATCTTTTTTCTATATTGGGTCAATGGATTTGCACTGAGGTATGCCATTTTTTTAATTAATCAGTTTAATTTATGTCATGCATATAAAGTGTTTGATAAAATGTCTATTTATTTTTAGTTGAAAATGATGTGCGGAAGATATGACGGAATGTTGATGAACTTGAGGGATGATTTTCGGTGTTGTGTTCTTTGCGGATTTCAGGTACGTTAGTCATTTTACATTTTTATGCGTTTAACACTTAAGTTTGATGATATGGTTTGTGATTTACACACGCCCTGTATATACTTTAGAAAATGGATAACGGTAAAAGATCACAACAACTCTTTGGAAAGCAAGTGGTGATATTAGCCAAAAAAACGTAAACTAGAAAGGTCCATCACTTAGTGTGTATTTGTGAAACAAGTCTTATGTTTTGATAAGTAACAAGAGTGTAAACTATAAGGGTGCATCACATAACTTTCCTTATTTGTCAATCGTCGTTGTTTCATCCTTTTCATGAGAAGGTATAGAATGAATTGATCCAATGGCAACTTATCTTCTAGCTATTTCATTGTTTGACGATCCATTATAAAGTTAAGTGTAATTTTATTAAGTAGCATTTGTAGGGGTGTTGATTATGTGAACCGATACTAATTATATTTGACAGCATAGTCATATGGTATAATGACATTTTTTAAGGCATTACTTTCTGAATGGACTTATTGATCAGATCTAGGAGCTGCATGATAGATACATGATTTGTGTGACTATGTTGTGAAATTTACGTCGTTAGTATGCAATATGACCTTTGACAATGTAGGGTCCAACACGCGCAAACTTAATTACCGTTGCTAACGAGTAACTTAGTTTTTTGCGCTGAATTAGGAAACCTTCTGAGTTACTTTGTTCATCATTGGTCCATCTTATTTGCGTAATTAAGGTTTTAGTTTATGGGTCTTTTTGTTGTCTCAATTGTTGTTGAAAGAGTAGGCCGGAAACCTTTATCTTTAGGCTTTTCATATTCGTCCATTGTGTCAGTTATTGTTGTTGAAAGAGTATGCTAAAGACCCTAATGGATATTCAAGAATAGGTACATGATTGGTTGCTCTTTTCTTGACAGCTGATATACTATAATGTAGTAGTGGGTTGTCATGATTATAAGCTGTTATCCGGTTTTGGTATCTTTACAACTGCAGTTTTTTAATATATAATGTAGTAGTGGCCTGTGAATCTGTGATGATTGGTTGGTCTTTTCTGAATAAAATGAAGTGGGTCAATGAAGATTCGACCCGTAACTTGGCGGGCCAATAACATGACGCCATGTGGTTGTTACTATGCGACCGTGTTTTTTTTCAGCCATGGCCGAACTCGAATCTTTTTGACCCTGTTCCATATACAAATCTGACCCTAATTAGTCTAATTATTTATTGTATCGGATTTATGGTTTCTCAATTTTAAATTTATGGTTTCATGTTTTTAATGTATTAGTTGTGTATAAAATGTTGTTATAAGTTGTGTATAAGCTGTCGTTAAAAGTTAAAAAGAAAAACACAAGACTTGGTTTATTTATACGCTTTCGTTAACACACGGCTGCAACTAACGAAAGCCTTTAAGAAAAGCTGTTGTCATGTCTCATGTATTCTATGAGTTATACTTCACTGTTAAACGCTGCACCATTTTAGACACTGTTAAACAATCATGTACAAACATCACAAAAATAGAATGCTCATAGCTGTAACTACTCTAAACAATAAAGTTTGTTTCCAATTGCAGCGTTGGTGTTTCTAGCAGCATCGAGAGCATCAGTTCTCTTACAGATTATGTAGCACATACCATCCATCTCAGCCATGCGTTACCAACATCCGCCAACAGCCTGCACCCAAAAAAAATAAAGAAAAAGGGAACTGAAGCAAGCTTTCCAAGGTCTTGGTTATGGTTCACGTTGTATATACTCTTCCTATTCACATCCTTATAAATTATTTACCATGTTTTATTACCATAGTTAAGTCACATTATTTAATTAATGTTCTTCGCATAAACACATTGCAGCAACAAAATCTAATTTTTTATTGATTATACAGGAACCGCCAGTAGGAATTTATCTATTTGCGACAATGATGGCCTACCGACGACTCATATCCCAGATGGAATATGATACCTGTACGTGTGAGTCAACCCGTTTTCCATTTTTAGGACCAAATATCTTGATTTTGTTAAATTACTTGGTAATACTAGATGTGTATACCTAAAGGTAACAAAAAAAAGTAGTTTTTGTCAATGGGTTAATATGTCTGCGAGTAATAAAAATGTCATTTTTTGCTTGGTCGTCTTGGATTGCCAAAAAACACATTTTTTCTTAAAAGAAAACCTGATTTGACCCATTGATAAGTAAATGGGTAAAAAATACCACCTCTTAGGTACATAAGGATTTGGATAAGAAGTTTTTGGGACAAGTTACTTGGAATACGCTAACGTATGTGGGAATTTTTGCTCATGCGGATTTGATGGCTGGAATGGGTAAGTTTAGGGGCTGATATCAGGTTGTTTATGTGCTCAAGTGGTGGCTGAATAGGGTGGATTTGGGTGTTGAAATGAGGCTGAAGTGGGTGCGTTTGATCTGTGTATGTTTGTGACTAGATTGGCAGATGTGGCATTGGACAAAGATTACTGGCACATTAAAGGTTCTGGAGAGGTGGTTCCCACTCGGATAACCTTACTCTGGACACCGAAAGGTATGGTTAAGCTAATATAAGATACTATCTTTTTTTACTGTCGCAACAGTTTTTTTCCTCACTTTTAGGTTGGCTGATGAGGCAAAAAATGAACCATTTTTAGGGGGTCATTTAAGCCCGGAATTGAATTTATTTGATCAAATATTGCCCTAAATCGTTCCTATTGTGATTTTAGGTACTTTGGGAGAGAAATCTGGAAAAGGAAACAATTCGGACGTTTTTGGAGCATAAAAGTGAAGAAAACGCCAAAGTCTTAATTTTCCTTGCTGGGAACAGTAGGTGACGGCGTCAAGAAGGAATTTCTGACGGCGTCAAGAGTAATTTTCATGACGACCCAGTACAGAATTGAAGGCGTCACGAAGTAGGGCGTCAGGAGTAAAATACGTGACGGCCTGGAAAATGCTATAACGTGACGGCGTCAAAAGTAGATCAAGGCAGTCCGAGAAGTATTTTGGCGGCGAGATGACGGCGTCACCAATTTGGTCTTGACGCCGTCAGCCTCAATTTCCTATATATAGTTTTCTAATTTTCATTCAATAAAAAAGAGAAGTTTTGGAGAAACCCTAAGGCCGAACTTAGTACGAATTTTACAGGTTTTTCAAGGGTTCTCAGCCCTTGAACCCTTTCATGTGTAATTGAGATAAGTGTTCTTTTAATTCAATCAATATGTCTATGTGTTGGTTGTCTATATCTTGTTCTTGTCTTAATTCCATCATGTTAGGCTAAATCTATCTTGTGTTTGCTTGGATCTAATGAAACCTAGATGTTAATTATGTGTTGATTACTTGTTTATGGTTGTATTGGATGAATGATTTCGATGCTAGGCTTAAGAAAACTGGCAGATCTCCAAATGGTAACATGCTTGAACGTCTTAGGAAACATGAATTGACGTGCACTAGGTTTTATTGGTTGTATTTAATGCATGAGTAAATTCTAATGATCCCATGTTAGGAGCTTCTTAGCCGGCTCGACATAGGAGTGAAGTAGGCACTCATAGGATTGGGGAATTAAGTGCGCCACCCCATGAATGGTATTAAGGAATACAATTCGTCATCCACGCAACTATAACAAGTAATTAACGTGTAAAAGATATCTAGGGAGTAGTGAAATCTAAGTAAACACAACTTCTCCACTTATTGCTTACAACCTTAGTTAATTTAGTTTATTTTCATTTCCAGTAGTTTATTTTGATTGCATCTTTAGTATTAGGTTAGTTGACTAGCAACTAATTCCGCCCAAATCCTTTAAACCCGAGATTTTTACTTGCTTTCTAAAAAATATAAAAATACAAAAAATAATCATCCCTCATCTTTAGAACTAGTATTTAGGTTTTCTAATCCTAGCGACACTATTCCTAGCTGAACGATCAATCCCCCGGTACTTGTCACTATACTATACTACAACGATCAGGTACACTGCCTGGTGGGGGTTGTAAGATTCTCAAGATCCCTTGAGAGGTAAAGCCTGGTGCGATTCCCACGTATCAAGTTTTTGGCGCCGCAGCCCGGGGAATAGTTATTGTCTAGGTTAGAATCTCTTTTTATTAGTTCTACTTGCTAGATTCCTTTCTAGTAAGATTTTATGTTTATTTTTTGGTTTTCTTTAGTCTATCTTATTTCTTTGTGTTTTTGTTCGTAACTCTTCACCACCCGACATCATGGACGATGGGAACATCTTTGAACCCGTCATCCCACCACAACAAAACCCACCACTAGAACCTCTTAGGCTCCGAACCTTAGGAGAGTATTCCCGACCTAGCCACCAAGGCTACCGAAACACCATTGAGCTCACCGGAGCCAATGTGACCCCCTTGCGATCCGACACCATCCGGTTGGTGCAAAGCGGACGTGCATTCCATGGACTTCGTTCCGAAGATCCAAACCAACATCTTAAGGACTTCCTTAAAATCGTAGATTCCTGATGCGTGGGAATCGCAACAGGCTTTACCTCTCGAGGGATCTCGAGAAGCTTACAACCCCCACTAGGCAGTGTACCTGATTGTTGTAGTATAGTATAGTGACAAGTACCGAGGGATTGATCGTTCAGCTTAGGAATAGTGTCGCTAGGATTAGAAAACCTAAATACTAGTTCTAAAGGTGAGGGATGATTATTTTTGTGTTTTTATATTTTTTTTAGAAAGCAATTAAAATTCTCGGGTTTGAAGGATTTGGGCGGAATTAGTTGCTAATCAACTAACCCAATACTAAAGATGCAATCAAAATAAAATACTAGAAATGAAAATAAACTAAATTATACTAAAGTTGTGAGCAATAAGTGGAGAAAATGTGTTTACTTAGATTTCACTACTTCCTAGACATCTTTTACACGTTAATTACTTGTTATAAATGCATGGATGACGGATCGTATTCCTTAATACCATTCATGGGGTGGCACACTTAACTCCCCAATTCTATGAGCTCTTATCTCCTCCTACACCATGCCCAGCACAACTATAGGGATTGTAAACAGTGGCTCATGCATTAAATACAACCAATAAAGACCTAGTGCGCGTCGGTTCATGTTTCTTAAGACGTTCAAGCATGTTACCAATTGGAGATCTGCCAGTTTTCTTAAGCCTAACATATAAATCATTCATCCAAAACAAGTATAAACAAGTAATCAACACATAATTAATATCTAGGTTTCATTAGATCTAAGCAAACACAAGATAGATCTAGCCTAACATGATGGAATTAAGACAAGAACAAGATATAGACAACCAACACATAGACATATTGATTGAATTGAAAGAACACTTATCTCAATTACACATGTAAGGTATCAAGGGCTTGGAACCCTTGAAAAACCTGTAAAATTCGCACCAAGTTCGTACTTAGGGTTTCTCCAAAACTTCTCTCATTAAATGTGAAAAATTAGAAAACTATATATAGGAAAAGAGGTCTGACGGCGTCAAGACAAAGCTTGTGACGCCGTCACCTCGCCGCCAAAACTATTCTCGGACTGCCTTGATCTACATTTGATGCCGTCAAGACTTAATCATTTCCAGGCCGTCATGACTTTTACTCTTGACACCCTACCTTCATGACGCCGTCAAATCTGTACTGGGTCGTCATGGAATTTTGCTCTTGACGCCGTCAGGGAGTTACTCTTGACGCCGTCACCTACTGTTCCCAACATGGAAAATTAAGACTTTGGCGTTTTCTTCACTTTTATGCTCCAAAAACGTCCGAATTGCTTCCTTTTCCAGATTTCTCTCCCAAAGTACCTAAAATCACAAAAGGAACGATTTAGGGCAATATTTGATCAATAAATTCGAATTCGGGCTTAAATGACCCCCTAAAAACAGATCATTTTTCGCCTCATCATATACCCTTACACTTGAGATTTGCTTGTCCTCAAGCAAATGCGCTTTTATTCTATTCAAAAGACAAGTTAGGGGTCATTTAACACTAATATAAAAGTAATTACAACAAATAATCATTCTACTAAAGACCAATAGACAAGCACGGAGGTCATACACTAGCACCTCACAAATAGTGTTTAGATACTCACATATCTCGGGTGTAATAAAGTGTAAATTACAATATGGAAACGGAAGATATCTCTCACTACCTGTCATAGCAAAATAGATTACCATAGGCTTGGGAAAGGATCAAACCTCCACCACATGGCGTAAGCACCTAGGATAAACTATCAAAGAGGTCTTTTAAAGGGTTGTAACGTTAGGTGTAGGGATATGAAATACACGGTTTTGTTGGATAAAGGAAGTTTTACTGGTGGCGAGTTAACAATCTTGGTTAATTACATATACAATATGGCGTTGCTAAGCCAGGACTAGACTCGACTTATGCTAATAAATGAAAAATAACAAAAACATAAAATAAACATAGAATGAAACGAGATGGTAGTCCGTATTTTTTTTTTTTTTTTTTTTTTTTTTTTTTTTTTTTTTTGCATACACTCTTACCCTACCATCCAAAATAATACATCATAGGGAATGAACATTTCCCTTACACTTGAATCTTTACATACTTTACAATTAACTAATCTAATGACTCGAATTAAGAAAATTAAAACACTTGTAGCACTTTTAAGATTAACGTACATATGGGGGTAATAACTGATGTTCTTCCCCATTACTTCATAAAATAAGTACTTACCCATGAGTCCCAATCGTCCCAAAACAATATGTACAAGGATATGACTCGACTTAGCAACCATGTAATCAATTAGAAAGTTAACTTAGGGTTTAACAAATAACAATAATGCACTAAAAATGAGCGCATACACGGAAGGCTAAGGCGATTTGGTTGTACATTTAAGTGGGGTCTAACAAATTCTTCCTTTAAGTAAAATGCTTAAAGTTAGAAACAAAAAGATAGGCTCGGAGGGGTGTACTAGGGGTTTCGTGTACTAAAAATGAGTACAACGCTAAGGGTGTGGGAAAAATTAGTTGACTTAACTAGCCAAGTAATATGACTTAAATGGTAAAGTAATTATGATACGGGTTTAACACAAGGGTGATCCTAATGCCTCTTATCATGTAGTAAATCCTACCACACGAATGTAGTCTCACTAGCGGTCTCGGGATGTATCACTAACGCAAGTTCTAGAATCTAAATGCTACCGGTACACTCATAAGCACTAATAATGAATGCTTTTCCTATCAAATCTAAAGGCGAACCTCACATATTTGGGTGGAAATTTTTTCTGAATATACGGTTATGTGCTAGTCATACAATCTCCTATCCATGAGACGCTTGCTATGGCTAAAGTTTCACTCCTAAATGTTGTAAAAAATTTTAAATTTGGCGCTAAAATTGCACTAACAAGTATTTCTCATAGTTTTATTACACATCTACTATTAAACAAAACAAACTCAAGCGAAAGTGCATATGTAAGGTATCATCTTTTTACCCTCCCCTTACACTTAAGATGAACATTGTCCCCAATGTTCAAGTAAAGAATGTAAAAGTGAAAAAGTAAAGAGAATGAAATCAAATACTCCCCTGATTCGCTCGGTATGGATAATAAGATGGCCAGGTTAAATCTTCCTCCAAGAAAATGAACAATCAAAGCTTCCCTTCCAGAATATAAATCATCTTCTTGTCATACGTAACCTGTAAAACCTGACAAAATAGACAAGACAACCTCGCGTAAAATCGGCGGCATCCTATATAAGCTACTAAATCCTAGAAAACAAGATAAGATATAATGCTTATGGAATGAAGTTTGCAGATTTCCTGGAGATTATAAAACTTAATAATTCACAAAAACCATAAGACTCCGTTAGAAAAACAAAACCGGTAAAATTTCCAGGTTTTTACACTTGACGCCGTCAAGAGTAAACTCTTGACGCCGTCAGAAGTGACCTGCAGAAATTCGTATGTTAAGTTTTCAGAAAATTTCTGGAAAAACTTGGTCCTACTTCCTGGAAAATCCTGCAAAACTTCATTATGACTCAATACAAGCATTTGACTCTAACAAATACGAATATACATGTTCACTTAATATTGTGGAGAATCATGATCGGTTTGTTTCTTTAAAACATATTTGGGGTTTCCCCTTACACTTATCTTTTGCAAAAATACTTTTAGGTGGAGTTAAGACTAGGCCAAAACAACAAAGTAAAGTATTTCCACTATTTAGTTTAGAAACATGATCTACCAACAATAAAAATAAAGCATGCATACGGAAGCAAATAACAAACAAACAAATAAAATCACACAAAACATGGGTTGCCTCCCAAGAAGCGCTTTTCTTTATTTACGAGTCTTGTAGCTAGACTCAAGGTCATGGGTTACTACGTGACCTCATCATCAAACGTCACATCCTCCTCACTAATCATTTCATTGTTATTCTCTTGGTAGTGTTTTACACGTTGTATGTTAACAGTAAATTCCCTACCTTCATCATCTAGTAATACCACGGCTCCAAATTTAGAGGAATTCTTTACCGTGAACGGTCCATACCATCTAGACTTAAGTTTTCCCGGAAATAATCTCAACCGAGAATTGTATAACAGGACCTTGTCTCCCTCTGAAAATTCTTTGGGTTTCTTAATTCTCTGGTCATGCCATCTTTTAGCTCTCTCTTTATATGTGATGGATGATTCGTAGGCTTCTAGTCTAAGCTCATCAAGCTCGTGTAATTGCAAGAACCTATTATTTCCAGCAATTGTGTAATCTAAGTTGCATGTCTTAAGCGCCCAATAAGCCTTGTGTTCTAATTCCACTGGTAAGTGACATGCCTTACCATACACCATGCGGAACGGGGTCGTTCCAATAGGTGTTTTGTAGGCGGTTCGGAATGCCCATAAGGCTTCATCGAGTTTAAATGACCAGTCCTTTCTGTTTTGACTAACCGTTTTTTCAAGTATTCTTTTAATAGCCCTATTGGTGTTTTCGACTTGGCCATTGGTTTGTGGATGATAGGCGGTGGAGAACCGATGGGGTACTCCATACCTCTTCATGACCTTTTCCATTTGTGCATTGCAAAAATGGGTTCCCCTATCACTGATGAGAGCTTTAGGAATCCCGAATCTTGCGAGAAGCTTTTTCAGGAAATGAATAACTACTCTGGCGTCATTGGCCCTAAGGGCTTGTGCCTCAACCCATTTTGAAACATAGTCAATGGCGACTAATATGTACTCGTTCCCTCCTGAAGATGGAAAGGGTCCCATGAAGTCAATCCCCCAAACATCAAAGACCTCACAAACTTGTATAAAGTTCTGAGGTGCTTCATCCCTATGTGATATATTTCCGGCTCGTTGACATACATCGCACGCCTACACCATTTCTTTTACATCGCGGAAAATTCTGGGCCAATAGAATCCCGCATCGAGAATCTTTCGGGCGGTGATGTTTATCCCATGATGCTCGCCAGAGGGACCAGAGTGACATTCCCTCATAATCTTCACTGCCTCATTTTCCGAAACACAACGCCTTATGATTTGGTCAGGACACCTTCGGAATAAAAAGGGTTCATCCCAAAAGTAATATTTTAGCTGAGAGAAGAACCTCTTCCTTTCGTACTTAGTCAGGTGTTCAGGAACGAGTCTACTTACGAGGTAATTAGCAAAATCGGCGTACCACTGCTCCGAGTCACTCATTAACATGAGTTGTTCGTCAGGAAACGAATCCCTAATCTCACTTCTATCGTGCTCATCCAAGGGGTTTTCGAGACGAGATAGATGATCTGCGGCCAGATTTTCTGCCCCTCTCTTATCACGAATCTCAACATCGAATTCCTGTAGCAACAGGATCCACCGAATCAGTCGTGGCTTAGCATCCTGCTTCGCAAAAAGATATCGAAGAGCCGAGTGATCAGTGAAGACGACTGTTTTTGAAAGGACAAGATATTGTCGGAATTTGTCGAACGCGAACACTACGGCTAATAATTCTTTCTCAGTGGTGGAGTAATTCTCTTGAGCGGGATTCATGGTTTTGCTTGCATAGTAGATGGGTTGAAAAATCTTATCACGCCGTTGGCCTAACACAGCCCCGACAGCGAAGTCGCTAGCGTCACACATGATTTCAAATGGTAATTCCCAGTTGGGTGTGATCATGATTGGAGCTTGTGTGAGTTCCTTTTTTAAGAGATCGAATGCATCCTTGCATTCTTGGGAAAATCAAACGGAGCATCCTTCACAAGTAGTTGGGTCATTGGCCGAGCGATTTTGGAGAAGTCTTTGATGAATCTTCGATAAAACCCGGTATGCCCCAAGAAACTGCGTATTGCTTTAACGGTTGTGGGGTATGGTAACTTAGATATAGCTTCAACTTTAGCTTGGTCCACCTCTATTCCGTTTCCTGAGATCTTATGTCCTAACACAATCCCTTCCTTCACCATGAAATGACATTTCTCCCAGTTTAGCACCAAGTTGGTTTCCTCACACCGTTTAAGCATCTTTTCTAGATTAGCAAGACAACGGTCGAAGGAGTTCCCGAAGACCAAAAAGTCATCCATGAACACTTCCATGCTGTCTTCCATGAGTTCGTGAAAGATTGCGGTCATGCATCGCTGGAAGGTGGCGGGGGCATTACATAGCCCAAAAGGCATCCTTTTGTAGGCAAATGTTCCATAAGGGCAGGTAAACGTGGTCTTTTCTTGGTCCTCAGGTGCTATGGGAATCTGAAAATATCCATAGAATCCATCCAAGAAGCAATAGTACTCGTGTCCAGATAATCTCTCTAACATCTGATCAATGAATGGTAAGGGAAAGTGATATTTCCTCGTGGCATCATTGAGCTTTCGATAGTCGATGCATACCCGCCATCCAGTGACTGTTCTCTGGGGCACCATCTCACCTCTGTCATTCTTAACTACAGTCATTCCACCCTTTTTAGGTACAACCTGCACAGGACTGACCCATGGGCTATCCGAGATCGGGTAAATTAATCATGCATCCAAAAGTTTTATGACTTCTTTCTTCACCACTTCCTTAATGTTAGGGTTCACGCGCCTCTGGGGTTGCACGGTAGGTTTATAATCTTCTTCCATGAGAATCTTATGTGTGCAGAAAGTCGAGTCAATCCCCTTAATGTCGGCTACACTCCATGCAAGTACCCCCTTGTATTTTTTTAGGAGCTCTAAGAGTTTAACTTTTTATTCATGTTCCAAGGAGGAGTTTATGATTACCGGGAGTTGATCCTCTCCCTGAAGGAAGGCCTACTCCAAATGGTTAGGAAGCTCTTTAAGATCTACATCAGGAGGTTCGATAATAGAAGGTTTGAGCTTGTTTTCGGGCTTTCAGAGTTCGAGATGCTCCGTTGCCTCTTGTATGGCGTAGAAGGAGACTGCACTAACATCCTCCATCTTTTCTACCTCTAGCAAAGGCAGAAAACTCTCGTCTCGTAGCCAGCCTTCATCGATCCGTTCATCGACACAACTATCAATGACATCTGTGAGTTCATCTACTTCCCCGATAAAATAGAGCCGGTTGGCTGCTTCGAGGGAGAGGTCCATAGAATCCTTAATGTCAAAGGTTGTGCTATCGTCTCCCACTCGTAAGGTTAGTTTTCCATTGTAGACATCGATGACTGCACGAGCAGTAGCAAGAAATGGTCTACCTAAGATGATGGGTACCAAGTCATCCTCCTCCATATCCAGGATTACGAAGTCAACTGGGAATTTAAATTTCCCAACTTTGACTAGCACATTCTCGCATATCCCTACGGGGTACTTGACCGATCTATCGGCTAGTTGGATGTTCATACGGGTAGGCTTCAATCCAGAGTATCCTAGTCTATGGAACATAGAGTGAGGCATGAGATTGATACTTGCTCCCAAATCGGCAAGAGCATTCTTGATTGATAGAGGTCCTATGGAGCAAGGCAGGGTGAAGCTGCCCGGATCGTCTACCTTCTTTGGTAGCCCTCGATGGGTCACCACTGAGCATTCTTCCCCCAGGGTCACAAGACCCTCGAGTTTCTTCCTGTTAGCAAGTAGTTTTTTGAAGTATGTGCTATACTTTGGCATGTGATAGCAAGCATCAAGGAGAGGTATGGTGACAACCGAGTCTTTTAGGTAGGACAAGAATCTCTTGTTATCATTCTCAGTTTTCTGGTTCCTTAATCGGGACGGAAACGGGATTCTCACAGGTTGGTTAGGCATGGTTGATGGGGAAGGGGTCGTTACGGGCGGTTGGTCGGGGGTACTACCGCCGACATCCTTCTCCTCCTCCCCAGGTTTGTTTGGATCGGGGGACGAGTTTGGGTAAGGAGGGTCCTTGGTTGTTGTTCCAGCTCGAGTGGTTATCGCGAGCATGGGGTCTTTTTTGCTTACTGATGGCGTTTCAAGATTATCTAGGGCTGAGTTAAGCTTGTTGAAAAATTCTCCAATATCCTCCTGCTTCTCGTCAAAAAGCTCATTAAGACCTTTCATTTGCAAGCCTTTTTCTTGAGTGAAGTGACCAAGGTCATCTTCAAAAGTGCTCCTGATTTTGAATTCAGGGCCTTCCTCCCCTTCTCTTCTCTTTCCAGATTTCCTCAAAGGGTGTAATCGTCATTTTGGTAAAAAGGCAAAAGGGAGGGATCAACATAAATGTCCCCTCCTGACAAACATGTATGTTCAGTTGTGGCTGCCCCTCCGCATTCTTCTACCTCATGCGGGCCCCCACAGTAATCGCAGATCAAGTAAGGATTTGACAGCTGTTTAGGTAATTGCGATCTAGATAGGTATTCCACTCTTTTATGAATTTTTCTCAACCGATCCGAGGTGATTTCAGAAATGCTAACAGTCGACTCAGGTTCATCCCAAGTGTCATCCTGGTCTTGAGCATATTCTTCAATCCTATCCCATCCTTCCTCGGCACTAAGATTGGCTAATCTTCCTTTTCTAGATTGGTTAATTCCATTTCGGTCGTTAGAGGAAATATTATCGTAGAAGATTTGGACCAAGAGCCAAAGCTCAATGCCATGATGTGGAACTTGTCTTATTAAATCTTTGAATCTAGTCCACGATTTATGGAAGAGTTCATCCTTCCTCTTTCGGAAACGGAGGATCCTATCTCTAAATGCTGAGGTTTTTCCAGGTGGAAAGAACTTCTCATAGAACTTGGATATGAGTTGCTCCCATGTGAAAATAGATTCAGAAGGGAGTTTTTCATACCATTCTTGGGCTTTTTCATATAAGGTGAAAGGAAAGAATCGCAATCGGGATGTGTCTCTAGTAGCCCCATCCGTATGGAGGGTGTCTACTATTTTCAGGAAGTCCTTGATGTGTTGGATTAGATCTTCCTCATCTGTTCCGCGAAACTTACACCCACTTTTGACAAGCCAAACATCGTTTGCATGCAAGACCTCGTTGGTGTGTTCGTTTGGGTAGACAATGGCGTTTGAGAAGCCACGAGAGGTTGGGGAGGAGTAGTCTTTAAGACGCTTAGGAATGGGGGTTGCGGGAGTACTCGTCTCGTTGTTGGGTTGGGAGCTAGGGGTTGTGACATGATTTTCTGAATTTTCTTCAGAAAGAGGTGCATCAAAATCGATGGCAACGCTAGATGGTTCAGAAGTTGAGTGATATTGTCTCAATCTACGCATTTCTCTTTCGGGTTCCGCATAAGGCAAGACCAGGTTTCTAGTGGAACTACGACTCCTAGTGATCCTAAGGTTAAGGTATTCATCGCTTGCCATGATGGCAGGTGATGAAGAGTTACGAACAAAGGCACAAAGAAATAAGATAGACTAAAGAGAACCTAAAAATAAAAATAAAATCTTACTAGAAAGGAATCTAGCAAGTAGACCTAATAAAAAGAAATTCTAACCTAGACAATAACTATTCCCCGGGCTGCGGCGCCAAAAACTTGATGCGTGGGAATCGCAACAGGCTTTACCTCTCGAGGGATCTCGAGAAGCTTACAACCCCCACGAGGCAGTGTACCTGATCATTGTAGTATAGTATAGTGACAAGTACCGGGGGATTGATCGTTTAGCTTAGGAATAGTGTCGCTAGGATTAGAAAGCCTAAATACTAGTTCTAAAGGTGAGGGATGATTATTTTTGTGTTTTTATATTTTTTTTTAAAAAGCAATTAAAATTCTCGGGTTTGAAGGATTTGGGCGGAATTAGTTGCTAATCAACTAACCCAATACTAAAAATGCAATCAAAATAAAATACTAGAAATGAAAATAAACTAAATTATACTAAAGTTGTGAGCAATAAGTGGAGAAAATGTGTTTACTTAGATTTCACTACTCCCTAGACATCTTTTACACGTTAATTACTTGTTATAAATGCATGGATGACGGATCGTATTCCTTAATACCATTCATGGGGTGGCACACTTAACTCCCCAATTCTATGAGCTCTTATCTCCTCCTACACCATGCCCAACACAACTATAGGGATTGTAAACAGTGGCTCATGCATTAAATACAACCAATAAAGACCTAGTGCGCGTCGGTTCATGTTTCTTAAGACGTTCAAGCATGTTACCAATTGGAGATCTGCCAGTTTTCTTAAGCCTAACATATAAATCATTCATCCAAAACAAGTATAAACAAGTAATCAACACATAATTAATATCTTGGTTTCATTAGATCTAAGCAAACACAAGATAGATCTAGCCTAACATGATGGAATTAAGACAAGAACAAGATATAGACAACCAACACATAGACATATTGATTGAATTGAAAGAACACTTATCTCAATTACACATGTAAGGTATCAAGGGCTTGGAACCCTTGAAAAACCTGTAAAATTCGCACCAAGTTCGTACTTAGGGTTTCTCCAAAACTTCTCTCATTAAATGTGAAAAATTAGAAAACTATATATAGGAAAAGAGGTCTGACGACGTCAAGACAAAGCTTGTGACGCCGTCACCTTGCCGCCAAAACTATTCTCGGACTGCCTTGATCTACATTTGACGCCGTCAAGACTTAATCATTTCCAGGCCGTCATGACTTTTACTCTTGACACCCTACCTTCATGACGCCGTCAAATCTGTACTGGGTCGTCATGGAATTTTGCTCTTGACGCCGTCAGGGAGTTACTCTTGACGCCGTCACCTACTGTTCCCAGCATGGAAAATTAAGACTTTGGCGTTTTCTTCACTTTTATGCTCCAAAAACGTCCGAATTGCTTCCTTTTCCAGATTTCTCTCCCAAAGTACCTAAAATCACAAAAGGAACGATTTAGGGCAATATTTGATCAATAAATTCGAATTCGGGCTTAAATGACCCCCTAAAAACAGATCATTTTTCGCCTCATCATATACCCTTACACTTGAGATTTGCTTGTCCTCAAGCAAATGCGCTTTTATTCTATTCAAAAGACAAGTTAGGGGTCATTTAACACTAATATAAAAGTAATTACAACAAATAATCATTCCACTAAAGACCAATAGACAAGCACGGAGGTCATACACTAGCACCTCACAAATAGTGTTTAGATACTCACATATCTCGGGTGTAATAAAGTGTAAATTACAATATGGAAACGGAAGATATCTCTCACTACCTGTCATAGCAAAATAGATTACCATAGGCTTGGGAAAGGATCAAACCTCCACCACATGGCGTAAGCACCTAGGATAAACTATCAAAGAGGTCTTTTAAAGGGTTGTAACGTTAGGTGTAGGGATATGAAATACACGGTTTTGTTGGATAAAGGAAGTTTTACTGGTGGCGAGTTAACAATGTTGGTTAATTACATATACAATATGGCGTTGCTAAGCCAAGACTAGACTCGATTTCTATGGCGTTGCTAACAATCTTGGTCATTTTTCGCCTCATCAATTCCATAGACCTAGATGTTGAAACTAGAGAGACAACCCGATTACGCCTATTCCAATTCTCTCTACGGGATCAAGCTAATCAATGGCTTGAGCGTTTACCCGCGGGATCCATCACCACATGGGATGATCTCACCACTCGTTTCCTTGCTCAATTTTTCCCACCGGGGAGAACTACTAAGCTTAGAAATGACATCTTGATGTTCCAACAACATCAAAATGAATCTCTCTATGAAGCATGGACTCGTTTAAAGGACTTACTCCAAAAAGTCCCTCATCATGGCATAGATCTTTGGCTCCAAGTCCAAATCTTTTATGACCATATCTATCTCTCCACGAGGCGAGCCATTGACCAATCGGCCGGTGGTAAGCTACGTGATCTAAGTGCGGAACAATCATGGGAACTCATAGAAGATCTTGCTCTCTATGACAACGAAAGTTGGAATGATCCCCGTGATTTGAACAAAACGGTCAAGGCAATATCTTTGCCTTCGAACAATTATAGCACTCCCGATCGTAGGATCATGGAACTTGAAGGTCAAGTCAAGTTTCTCATGAAATCCTATGAAGCTCCTAAGCCTTCAAGCCAAGTGAACAAAATCACTTCTTCATGCGAATTATGTAGTGGTCCCCACGACACTCGTGATTGTGTGGAACTCCCCGGAACAGCTTTTGCAGACTACGCATCCACACGTACCGACGAAGCGGGAGATAAGTGGTACACTTTCAAGCCCGAGCCAAACCCTTACGGTGATTCATACAACCCCTCTTGGAAAAATCACCCAAACCTTAGGTGGAAACAAAATCAACCCAATTCTTCCAACCCGCCTAATCGTTACCAACCAAACAGTCCACCCTCCAACCGTACTTTCAACAACAATCCTTCAAACAATTATGGTAGTACCAACAATCTTGAAGGATTGATGTCTAAGTTCATGGCATCTCAAGAAGCTCGCATATCTAAGTTTGAAGCCGATTTCAAACAAAAGTAAAGCGAGATGACCACCAAAATTGACGCATTGTTGAAAGTTCTCAATGACCGAGAAATGGGAGCACTCCCAAGCGACACGGTCAAGAATCCGAAACTAAACGTTAATTCCATATCTTCAATTTCGTCACCCACTTCGTGTCCACAATACTACTCGGTTAAATCAACGAGCACGTGTTTCAAACAAAACCAAATTCTTTAAAAGGACCAATCGGTTAAATATGTATTATGAAGTGATGGTCATTCTCATATTGTAACTTTGTGTCGTTTGTTAAGATTAGTAATAGTTTAGTCATTGGGCCTTGGACTTGGCAAGCTAATATGTTATGTGCTATGTTTCATAAGCCTAGTTATCCAACCATGTAACCAAGTCCAAACCCAAGCCCATAGAAAGCCTATGTATGGAACTATAAAAGGCACCTTACCTCTCATTTGTAAGGTGTGCTTGTGTGTGTATTATGTGTGTTTTTTTAATAAAAGTTCTCTTCATCTTTATCTCTATTTCTACAAAGCTAACGCCACATATATAACATCAAGTCACCATCTTTACTTCATTTACATGTTATATTTGTTATTAAAGTCGATATATCTGAGGTCCTACAAGTGGTATCAATCGCCTAACAATGATTTAGGAGTGTGTGGAAATCGTTTTCATCAAGCTTTCTCTTTAAAGTTTACGTTTTTTCTTTAAAAACGTGGGCTTTTTCCTTAGAAGTTTTGATTTTTACGTGTTTTTAGTGTTAAAGTTGTGAGCTTTATTGAAGTTTTATTGATTCTAAGTGTTTTGGTTGAAAAAATCGTATTTTTGAGCTGTTTGGCACGTTTACGCGTAAGTTTTGCCTAAAACCCTGTTTCTACGCGTAAGTTTTTGCCTAAAACCCTTTTTCCACGCGTAACACAACTTTCTACGCGTGAGTTTTGGCTTAAAACCCTTTTTCTACGCGTGAGTTGGTATCCTACGCATAAGTGAAGATCCTACGCTTAAGTTTCTACGCAGAAGTTCTACGCGAAAGATCCTACGCATAAGTTTTCTTCAATGATCAGAGACTACTCAGTACTTCCCTGACTTGGATAAGTTTGTGGAATACTTCGACTTGGGATATCTTTCAAGCTTGGATAAGTTTGAGAGATTTGTTTGGTTCTTTAACCTTACGCATAAACCATATCTTACGCATAAGTTATAACTTACGCGTAAAGTTCAAGTTTACGCATAAACTTTGTGTTTACGCTTAACCTTATTCTTTACGCATAACTTTTAACTTACGCATAAGATCCAAGTTACGCGTAAGATTCAGAGTTTACGCGTAAGATTCACTGTTTACGCATAAGATCAAGGTTTACGCGTAAGTTTTTGACTTTTGACAACCAAACTTCAAACGACCATAACTTTTGAACCGTAACTCCGTTTTCGACGAATCAGCTATCAAAACGACAGTGAGACCGAGAAGAAGGACACGTGAATGATCTAAAGATCATTCAAGCCAACCTTCGAGGCCCAAATCCACTCCGAACGGAAGTTATTGAGGTTTTAAGGTTCCAGATCAAATTTTTCACCATAAAAACTTGCATCAACTTACACTAAAAAACAACTCCTACTTCGTTGAATCGATCCAAGAATCAACTTTATCAACCTACACTTCATCAATGGCAACTCAGCAAGATATTCATGCAGCCGGTGCAGAAAACCGACCTCCAATGCTAGAAAAAGGTGGATATCTCCCATGGACAAGCCGCATGCTTCGTTACATCAAAACAAAGCCTGATGGTAAATTAATGATCAACTCCATTACAAATGGTCCATTCAAGCCAAGACAAGTTCAAATTGAAGGTAATCCAAATACAACACCTCCTACTCAACCATTCGTGCGTGAACAAACAGAAGCAGATTACACAGAGGAAGACAAGAAGCAGATCGCCGCAGATGATATGGCAATGCATTTAATCCAACTTGGATTACCACGGGAGATCTTTGCTGCGGTCGACAGCTGTGAAACTGCTTATGCTATGTGGGAACGTGTTAGAAGGATATGTCATGGAACAGAGCTTGGACAACAAGACGTTGAGAACAAACTTCTTACTGAATGGGAGAATTTCACATCCAATAAAGGTGAACAGATTGAATCCTACTACACAAGGTTTTGCACTTTGATGAATGAGTTAATCAGAAACAAGTTGACACCTCGAACAATTGCAACAAACATTAAATTCATCAATAACCTTCCAGAAGAATGGGGTCGTTATGTTACAATTGTTAATCAAACAAAGGATTTACATAAGGTGAATTATGATCAACTCTATGACTTTTTGAAGCAAAACCAAGCTGGGGCTAATGAAGTAAGGAAAGAAAGATTGGCAAAGAATCATGATCCTCTTGCATTAATTGCTACTACACCAACACCGCTACCAGTGAACACACAACAACCATCATCATCTTCCACTCACAACTACATGCAACCTTCATACATTCAACAAACAACACCGGTCTACCAGCAACAGTTCTACCCACATCAACAACAACATGTTATTCCACAACAGCAATACCAACAATTCCAAGAACCAGAATTCACTGAAAATGATGAAGCTACTGCAGCATTGACCCAAGCGTTTGCTTTTCTGTCAAAGGCATTCCAAGGACGTTATTCTACACCAACAAACAACAACCAAAGGATTTCATCGAACACTCGCAACAAGCAGATTGCTCAGCCGAGTTTCAATATGGGCAACGGAGGCCAAATGGTTGGAGTTTATGGGAATCAGCAAGGATATGCTACTGGATTTAATATGGGCAATCAGAATATGCAGAATGCAGGTCAGTATGCAGGGAATCAGATGGGTCAGTTTGTTGGAAATTAGAGGGGTCAGAATGTTGGTAATCAGGCAATGGGTAATCAGAATAGAAATGTTGCAGCTCCAATAGTTGGGAATTTGGGAAATGTGAATCAGGGTAATCCGGTAAAGTGTTTCAACTGTCAGGGTGTAGGTCATATGGCAAGGAACTGTCCTACTAAGTCGAACAAGAAAGACACAGCGTACTTGCAGAAAGCATTACTGTTGGCACAAAAGAATGAGGCAGGATTTTCGTTGAACGCAGAGGAGAATGATTTTATGGCTCTTATGGATGACATGGAAGATAGAGAGGATATCGATGCGAACTGCATATTCATGGCGAATCTTCAGGAAACTAAGTATGACACGGATTCTGATACACTTCCTGTTTATGACACCAATGCACCATCTGAGGTATCAAACTTCAACACATGTCACAATAATGATATATTTGATATGTCTTCTCATGAGGAACAACATTCTGAGAAGCTAGCACCCACTTATGATACATACCTGGACACGCCAAGTAGTAGCAATACTCCTTCAGCAACTCCAGATGTGAATCATAATGCAGGCTTCGTTTCACAGCATGCCGAGATTGATGAGGAAACACGTGATTTGTTTGAATCATTATTGAATAATTGTCGTATTGAAATTGAGAATGTGAAAAAGGTCAATCGCGATGTTAAGGCCGCGAATGTTAAATTGACCGCTGAGCTTGAGAGTTACAAAGAAAACGTTAAAGCTTGAATTTCATAACAAAAGATTGTCTGAATTAGAAACTGGTTATCAAAATTCCGTTTCAAGGGAAAAACAATTGCAACTCAAGTTTTATACACTTGATGTTAATTCTTTCAAAAAGATAAAATCTTTAAACGCGGAAATTTCTGATTTACAAAACCAACTTTCTAAACAAAAATCAGCTTATACCAATCTTGAAAAAGAAAGGGAAGAGCTGAAAAAGGACTTTGCAAAGAAAGAAGACAAACTTTTGGCCGAAATCGTAGAGTCAGAACACATGATTGCACATTTAGAAGAATTAGTGGTTAAGTCGGGTCAGTCAAGTCAAACAATGAAAATGATTTCAAATCAAACTAATCCGATTTACCATACGAAACATAAAGTGGTTCTTGGTAACAACACCCCCAGTAATCTCAAGAAAGCTCAGCAAGAACAGAATGTTTTGTATAATGGTAATGCGATTTACACCAAACATGATCCTCCCGTCGTTCGGGATTCTGTGCAAACGATAGAACATGTCGAAGAGAGCATAAATAAAATGAAACAAAAGGAATTGAAACCCATTGGTTACAACAAATTGAACAAACTTTCGGGAATTACTTTTGTTCTACAAAAAGAACCATCTGTGTTTTCCATAAAACGACCATTCTCAAAGATGTTTTCTAAGAAAGTAATTGTTTCGAAATCTCTTTCAAAAATGGAACAAATGTCTTCTAACAACACTTTTAATACAAGTGAGGCTAGAGACATTCTGGATGGCATTAAAAAGAGAATTCAAGAACTTCAAAATATTGTTAATTCTAAAACTACAATCAGTATTAACAACTGGCATTCCAGTTCATATTGAGCAGAAAAAAGGTTTTTGAAAACGAAATTACTATCCCACTGAATAACATCAGTGCGAGGGTAATCCATTTTGAACAAGCTTTCTTAAAAGAAACGGCCGACTTTGTCAAGGACCACAAATCCCTGGTAAACGTAACTAATGATACTCATGAAAACATGAATGTTTTGGAAAACCTAAATGATTCTCTCTTCGAAGCTGTTATGACCACTGATATTATGTCCATCATTTTACAAACATATTCTGTTCAAGACGATGAAAGACTAAGAGCTGAGACCTCCGCAATTGTTTCAAAATATGAAAATGCTCTTATAAAGCTTGAAAAAGAAAATGTGTCATATTTTAAACAATTGATCGAAAAAAGGAAGAATGCAAGTATGACAAATTGTCGTATGAGCGTGCCTTAAAGAACATGAAAGAGCAAAATGATCTTTTGAGGGCTCAGCTTGAAAGTCAAAAAGGAAAGAGTGAGGAAACCAAGTTTGCAAAACCATTGACTTCGGAGAAACCAAATGTTTCAAACACGGTTCAAAAACCAAAAATGTCAATTTCAAGGTTTGCTCCACAAGTCGATGACAAAAAGGATTTGACAAAACCAGTCACTCCAACACCCTTGCCCAAGAAAAGTGAAAATGAAAAGTTTGTTGATAAAGGAAAAGCGGTTGTCGATACACCAAAAGTGATAGCACCTGGCCTTTTTAGGATTAGTCCCACTAATGCGTCTGCCTCCACATCTAAGACAAATGCGTGCAAAAAGGATAATTCTAAAGAGTTTAGTAATGCTAAGAAGGACAACAATATAAATCCTAATGCGTGTGCCTTACCTTCTACAGGATTAGAAAGCACCTCTAGGAGCAGCAGACTAAAGCCTAGGAGCAATACAAGGAACAATAGAGTATCGTCTGCCTCTACGAGTAGTAGCAAGAATAAAGTTGAAGAAGTAGAAGAACACCCTAGGAATTTATCGCTTTGTAATAAGAAACATGATTCATCTGAATGTAATGTCGAAAGTACTGGTTCTAATGCATGTAATGACTCTGCTTGTTTAATATGCAAGAAATGTTTAATTAATGATGTTCATGATGAATGTGTTTCTAAGAATGTGAATGTTACGCCTAAACAGAAGTATGTTCCAAAGGGAACTAGTGCTAGATCTAGATCTATAGAAAGATTATTTGCACGCTTTAGGTCTACCACTAGTAGTCGAATGCCTAGGAACTACCTTAAGTTTTGTATGTGGAAACCTACGGGTAGAGAATTCATTATTCAGGATGGCCAATTGAAAGTTGTTCAAAATGGACAATTAGATACCTTCTATGAATGTGATTCAGATTTTACCCCTAACCAAATGGAACCAAATTCAAAACGGTTTCCAAATACAAACTCTTCTGTTCTTGGCAGGTTATCGAAATATGTCTTTGGATCGTCGACTCGGGTTGCTCCAAGCACATGACCGGGAATTTAAAGTTGTTGATCAATTTCATCTGGAAATTCATGGGAACTGTACGCTTTGGAAATGATCATGTAGCAGCTATTCAGGGTTATGGAGATCTTCGGTTTGGGAATTTTTTAATCACTCGAGTTTACTACGTCGAAGGGTTGTGTAACACCCCAACCCGATAAGGGTAGAAGTATTACATTACAGTGACATATCAGAACAAACACAAGCATATGATTCATACATACAACGAAATTCAGGGTTACAAATGAAAATCTGAAACTACAAGGTTTCAAAACCATAAATACTATGTCTAATAAAGTGAAACTTTATCTAATCGTCTCTAGTCCAAAGCATAATCTTCTAAGTCCAGTCACGCTCTCTTCCCATAACCCAGCTTCCTACTAAAACCTGCCGCAGGAAAAGGAAATGCGGCTGAGCTTAAAAAGCCCAGTGAACAGATACATATACAAAGCAATGAAAATGAAACAGAACTGAAATATAGTGCATTGGGGAAATAGAATAAGGAATAGATAAAAGAGTAATAGAATAGAAAGAAGAAAGGATAGTCATCTACCACGAGCCCAGAAACATATCATATCATATAAGCCGTCAATACCATAATTCTTCATAATCATATAGAGGGGAGTCCTCTCAGATAATCAGATAATATGAGGGGTGTCCTCATTCTTCAAATGGGTGGAGTAGCGAACTCCCAGAAATTGTGAAAGGCATGTATAGCACACAGTACCAGTCACCAGACAGATATCATAAACATAATCATAGTTAAATCCACTAAACAGAACAGATCTAGGATGCATCCATACGCCCCCGCAGAAATCATAGTGGCCATAACAAATCATATCATAAAGCGCGCATATCATATAACAGAAAGGGGACGGTGTAGCCAAATCACTAGGGCCACACACTAGTCATGCCAGTGGTGCATCACAGACACGCCTATGGTACCTCCATAGGTAGGGAAACAGAAATGGCTCGGGTATCAAACTAAGAGTCAGGTCTCATATCATACAAAAGGTCATATAGCAAAGGTGTATCTCAGAATCATATCAACGGTTCATAATAGCAGTTCATAACAAAGGGTTCATATCAGAAATAGTATTCAAGGTCCAATCAGAGTTTATCAGGTCAAGGTTCATATTCAAAAATCAATTCATGGTTCAGTTCAAAAGTCCGTTTCAAAAGTTTCTATTAAAAGTCCAATTTAAATAATCTTTTAAAACAGTTTTCATAAAAATAGTCTTTCAAAATTTAGTGTTCATGAAAGTTAAATAACCTTTCTTTTAAAAAGAAATTTAGCATCATTTATAAACATCTTTTCAAATCGGTTCTTCTCAAAACATTTCCATGGTATCATTAAGAAGGTTTTCATAGCATAGGTTCATAACGGAGGTCATATCAAGCGGGATCAACAGAGAAGGTTCAAGTAAAGGGGATCATAGCAATGGCATCAATTCGGGAACTAACGGATCAGAATATGAAAGAGATCATGAGAAACCTTTTGAGAAAGGTCAGAATATCTGTACCTTAAACCGCAAGTGCACACATGACAGAAACATAAAGGTCGAAAGCAAAACTCCTTCTTCAGCGAATCTACACGAATTAATGATCGGCTTATTATTAATAACTTATTCAATTCAGATTTCTCATTTTAGTCGGCTTTCCAGTTTTAGTAACTTTCCATTTAAAGTGACTTTCCACTTTTAGCAGGTTTCCATAAATAGTAAGTTTCCACTTTTAGAAAGTTTCCATAATTAGAAAGTTGAATCATTATTAATGAAATCAAAGTATCTTTTAACCTTTTACTCATTTGGTCCTTAGGGTTTCATAAGTTTACATTTTATACCCTTTACTTTCCAAAATTACACTTTAAACCTTTTAGTATTCAAAGTTACACATTAAACCCTTAACTTATCCATTTTACATAATGAGCACTTATTTTATTAAGTTATTCGAATGAATCCTCAAATATTCATAATTTACACTTTAAGTCCCTCAAGTTATAAAAGTTACATATTTAACCCTTTAATTTATAATTTCAACTTTTAATTATTACTAATTACATATTATGCCATTAAATTATCAAAATGACACATAACCTCCTGAATATATTAATTTACTCAAAACAGCTCCAAGTTTCTGAAAATTACATGTTTAGTCCCTCTCTTTTAATTATTTTCAAAACAAACCCTAATTAGGTTTAAAATACATTTTAATCCATTTAAATGCAAAACTTACACTTAGCACCCTCATTATACATTTTATTCAAATATTATACAGCTCAAATAAAGTTCCAGAATTAACCCTTAAGTTTTAAAGTTTACAAAACTCACCCAAAACATTTACATACAAATCGTATAACACAAAAATAAGAATTTAGAAACCCTAATCCATCCAAATCATTTTTAATCATTACTTAACCATTTAAGAGCCATTAATAAAATCAAAACAAGCCCTAGTTCATAAACCCTAGGTTACACGATTTTATTTTCTTTTTTCTCTTTATACGATTTAATCAAAACAAAATAATTACGAAACACAATGTTTTAGGCCATGATAATTCTTCCAACATTTTTACAGATCATATTACATTATAAAAAGTGTAAATAAATTGTATTTGGAATTCTTATGGATCGCATGGTGTATTTTACGATTTACACATGTTTTTAGGGTTTTATTTACGAATATGATATAGAGCATGCATGGATCGATTCAACCATTTTATTTGTTGTTTATAGGATGTAAGGGACCTGAGAAAAATACCAAACCAAGGCTTGAACGTGTGGAGAGGGCTGTACGATTTATAACCTACGCGTAGAGGACAAATGATCCAAAAATCACCACGACTTCACCGATGACCTTCCAACCTTGAAACCAATTTTCGTGGGTTGTATATGATGTAAGAATCACCAGAAAAATAAGAAATAATTTTTGTGGAGGTCGAATGAATCAAAAACGAATTACCTTGTTTATAGGGCTCGACAAAAGGAAAAATGTGCCACGATCGAACCAAGCTTCAACAATTCAATTGGGTATTTTTCTTGGCTTCTTAGGATGATGATAGATAACAGAAAATTGCTTAGGAATTATGGGGTGGTCGAATGGAGGCTAAGGGAATTGTTTTGTGTGTGTTTTCTTGGATCGGCTAGGGTTTTTGGAGAAGGAGTGCATGGATTGACTTTTTAATGATGGGAGCCGATCCTAGGGGAGGGTTTGAGCCAAAATTTCGGCCATATTGATTGAGGAACAAAATTTGTGATTATCTTCCTTATTTAAAAGATTTAAACCATTTTTAAATCAAAATAATATCATTAATATGACATTCGGCCCTTTAGGGGTAATTTGGTAATTTTGAAACTTGTATAAATGTTAAATGTAATTGTTAAAAATATTTGGTATTATAACTTATGCATTGTTAGGAGTTTGGGATTTATCTGATACTTTAATAAGCTTTTAATCAAATTTTAATTAAGTAAGGGCAATTTGGTCTTTTCACATGTTCTCGGATTTTAGGTGTTACAGGTTGGGACACAACTTGTTTTCAGTTGGGTAGTTTTGTGATGCAGATTTAGAAGTTGCATTCAGGAGAAACACGGTTTTTATTAGAAATTTGGTTGGTGATGATCTCTTAACTGGTAATCGTGGTACAAACTTGTATGCTATCGACATCAACCAAATGGTTTCTATATCACCAATTTGTCTTATGAAAAGGGCAACCGAAACTAAGTCCTGGTTGTGGCATAGAAGATTATCCCTTCCCAATTTTGACACCATCAACAAGTTAGCCAAAGACAACATCGTCACCGGACTTCCTAAGTTCAAATACACCAAGGAACACCTATGTCCATCATGCGAACAAGGAAAAAGTAAAAGAGCATCATACAAACCCAAAACCGTACCTAGTTCGGAAGCAAGGTTACATATGTTGCACATGGACTTATGTGTGTTGGGATCAAAGTTTTACTATTTATCAAGTCTCGGTCATTTACTTGTAATAGGTTGCTAAGGCTTGTATGTTTATTTAATCTTAAGGCTTATGTAGCAAGCCCATGGGCCCTAAGCCCATTTCGTTTTACTAGATAGGGAGGAAGGGAGTGTTGCCCTACCCCTTCCCTATATATACTAGTCATATGTAACTAGTTACCTTGTTGGTTATTTCATTATTCTAAGAAAACTCTTTCATTTCTATTTCTCATAGTGTCTTAATCAACCATCTCTCCTTCTCATCTTATTTCTGTCATCCTTATACTTGTGTTTACATAAATTGTGACCTAACAAGTGGTATCATTCGCCGGAAGAAGGTGTAGTTCTTGTTTTTATGTTGAATCCAATCCAAAACCTCTTTTTCTACTCGATTTTTTGTGAAAATTTTGTACTTTCTTGTTTGTTTCTTGGTTTTTATCACATCTTTTCTTACAAATTTGTGCTACAAATCATAACAAACAAAAAAGTGTCAAACTTTCTTTCAAAAAAGTGATTTAAGTTTGTTGTATTTTTTAAGGCTTTCTAAACGTTTTTGTTTAAAAAAAAATCCTTACTTTTCTTGTTTTTCTTGGGTTTTAACACTTTTTTAATTACAAACTAGTGTTATAAACCTTTCCCAACAAGAAAGTTTCAATCTTTTTGAAAGTTTCAAGCTTAAAAAAAATTCAATTTTGGTTATTGTACTTGTTTTCTAGAACACAAAAATTTTTCATAAAAATCATCAAGTTTGCAACTTTTTTTAAGTTTTGGTGTTTTTATAACTAGAAGTACAAGAATCTTGGAATATAAACTTCATTTGGGTGAGCTTTTAGCAAATTCAAAATTTTGGCAAACTTTCTAGAACACAAAAAATTTTCATAAAAATCATCAAGTTTGCAACTTTCTTTAAGTTTTGGTGTTTTTATAACTAGAAGTACAAGAATCTTGAAATACAAACTTCATTTGGATGAGCTTTTTGCAAAATCAAAATTCTAGCAATCTTTCTAAATCACAAAGTTTCTAAATCACAAAGTTTCGAGAACACACTTGATCCCGTTGTTTACTCGGTGTTTCCCTTGCTTGTATAAGTGAGAAAACACTTCGACTCGAGGTATACTCTCTAAATTTTATAATTTAGAAAGTTTTGGTGCTAAGTTTCTAGAACACTGAAAAGTTTCTAAAACACTAAAAAGTTTCTAGAACAGTGAAAAGTTTCTAAAACAGTGAAAAGTTTCTAGAACACTGAAAAGTTTCTAAAACACAGAAAAGTTTCTAGAACACTGAAAAGTTTCTAGAACACTGAAAAGTTTCTAGAACAATGAAAAGTTTCTAGAACACTGAAAAGTTTCTAGAACACTCAAAAGTTTCTAAAACACTGAAAAGTTTCTAAAACACAAAAGTTTCGAAAACACTCATTTTTCGAGAACACAGTTTCGAAATTACCAAAGTTTCGATATTACATATTTTTCGAGAACTCTCAAATTCTTTCGAGAACTGCTTTCTGACTAAGTTTCGAGAATTGGAATTACATCTATACCTTCTATAAGATCCATCTATCACACAAGTTTCTTTATAACGTCTTCTTACTTTCTTCTTTCTATCTCTAAAAAAAAAAAAAAAAAAAAAAAAAAAAGAAAAAAAATTCCTATGACCTTAGAATAGCATTTTACAGTGATTTTCAAAATTTTGGAACAAAAAATTTTTCAAATTAATTTTGGAGGGAAAATCTGAAATCACTATTTCGACCTTGTGTGACATTTTTGTTTGATTATTCCAATTACATTGCAACAATCACGGGGGAGAGAAAATGTATCAATCAAGGTCGCTGATGCATGAGATAGAGGCACATTTAGTGAAGAGATGCATGGAACAGTGTAGATCACTTAATTCACACCTTAAACTCCTCTCTAACAAAGACTTAGCAGAAACTCGTTCCGAGGGTGGTTTCAAAGTTGATTTTAAATACACCTTTGGAGAAAAAGTTGATATTTTCACTAACACGATGTTCAAAAACGTGAATCAACTTGAAAAGCAACTTGCAATAGAAGAATTTCACGAGAATGGATCCAAGGCCGCCTTCAAAGTACTCAAGGAACAGTTTCAACATTTCATCAATTATGACTGTGAAGATGTTAGCAAGTATTTTTTTGAATACACTCGAATCGAGGCTGAAACTTTCCAAGACATATTGATCCGAGATTTGGATTCGATTGAGAAGACGATTCTTCACAGAAGAAATTATGTCCAAAGAGTGAATGAACAGAAGTTGCAGATTCAAGAAGAGCAATCTAATATGGTTGATGCATTGGAAGCTAATTTGGGTGTCTTGGAAAGCAATGGGACAGAATTAGAAGAGCAGAATGATAGCAGTAGATTAAGGAATGATACAGATGCAGACTGTGCAGAGATCAGACCCTCCTATGACTCAGAGCCCAACTTTGACAAAGGACAGATGGATGAGGAAGATGTCATACCCATCTATGACACAGAACCTAACTTTGACAAAGAGCAAATGGTTGAGGTACAATCTACTGTTGATCATATTATGCCTGCAAATGGAGAAACAACAATCTGTGCTACCTAACTTCAGTAATGAAGGAGAGGTTGACCAGAATGTTGTTCAATGTCCTGACAAATATTCTGAGTCTAAGTCCTTACCTGATAATCCAATAACAGAAACATCATACCAAACTCTTGAGTCTAAAAACATTCTTCTCAAAAAGACCATTGCCCAGTTTCATAAAGATTTTTCAAAACTAGAAGCACATTGCATCTCGCTTGAACTTAAATTGCAAAACGAATCTTTAACTTCGGGCAACAATGGTCAAGTTTCGAATGAACTAAGTAAACGTGTGGATACATTAGTTAAAGAAAATGAGCTTTTAAAAGGTCAAATTCAAGCAAAGGTGTTTGCACATGCTGCATTGCAAAACAAATTAAGAAGACTGACTGGCCAGAGTGTGGATACTAAGTTTGCAAAACCATCAATCTTGGGGAAACTGCCTTCTCAAACAAACAGAAAACAATCAGTGGTTAGACAACCAACTGCATTTAAATCTGAACGACCTAAATTTTCAAAACCTCGGTTTGCCTCCCAAGTTGTTGAGAAAAACAATTTGACAAAACCAGTCACTCAACATTCTTGGCCAAAGGGAAATGCATCTGTGTCTGCTAAATCTCAACACGTGATTATACCTGGCTCATCTAGGATTAGTTCAAAAACAGTGTCTAATACGAGCATTAAAAGTAAAGATTCTTATGGAAAATATGACATGTACAAGAACTATGATCTAGAAAAGGCTAGGAAAAAGGCGCTCAAAAGGATGGAATTTTAGGTTCAAAACCTCGTGTGATGCCTTCCACTGTAGTACAGAACACTGCTTGTAGTAGCACACCAAAACCTAGGAGTTATCAACAAACTAATAGGAATTGGCTAGCATCTAAGAGTAGTTGCGTAAATAATCATGTTGTTTGTGCTTTAAAATATCTTCAAAAAGGAAAGTCACTTGAAAAGGCTCAATCGACTAAGACAAACAAACCCGTTGAATCAAAAGTCATAAGTCAGAAACCTAAGAAGTGGATCAATATAGGACGTAAGTTTTCTCAACCAAGTGATGCTCCTACATTTCATTCAACAACATCTAAAAGGAAAACATCTCCTAGATCTAACACTAGGTGGGTACCCACGGGTAGAATTTTCAAATCGATTGGTCTTAGGTGGATTCCTACAGGAAAGATTTTAGACATTTGCACCAAAACTAATGTGAAATCCACGACATCTATCCCTAAGGCGAGAAAGGAAATAATTGATATAGTGTGTCTGAGTGTCAAGAAGATAATTGACACTACATCTTTGTGCTTCTAACATCCGGAACCCAATTACACTTGGGGATCCATGTTCTCTGTTTTTGTCTGTTCTTTCTTCTTTTCAGATATAACAGGAATGGCTTCGGAACAAATCAGTTTTGGACCCGAGCTTAATGGTATGACTTCTGAGCACAACAGCTTAGGACCCGTAATCAATCGTTTAAAGCACTTCAGCTATGGCTTCTAAGCACAACAGCTTAGGACCCGCAATCAACCATTGAAAAGCACTTCAGTAATGGCTTCTGAGCAAAACAGCTTAGGACCCGCAATCAACCGTCTAAATTTTTCGGATACTTCGGCTGAACCATTGTCACTTTCTCGCAAAGAATTGGAAACCTTGTTTGTTCCATTGTTCGATGATACGATTGAAAACCGTCCTTCTGAGGTCTCACCAATTTCCGCTGCACACCTTGATCATAATCAAGTACCTGACACACCTCAACAAACAACAACAACTGTTGATAAAGACGGTCCTCCAATTGCATCTCCAACAACAGCAGGACAAACCGCTTCCAACTCCAGACAATCAGCTGAAAATCCATAACAACAATCAGTACCACAACCTACAGATTATGACAAAAATACGTTCCTCAATCCATTTGCACTGACTCTAACTGTTCTTGATATAATAGAGTCGTCTTCTCGCAATTTGGATCCGTCTAATATGCATACGTTCTAACAACATCACCCTTCGACACATCATTGGAATTAAATGGATTTGGATAACAAGCTGGACGTAGAAGGCATAGTGATTCGCAACAAATCTTCTTTAGTTACAAAGGGATACAGTCAATGAAGCAGGATTGTACATCACTGTCATCAACAAAAGCTTAGTATGTAGCCATGTCTGCTTTCTGTGCTCAAGTCATTCGGATGAGAACTTAGCTCACAGACTACGGCTATGTATTTGACTAGATCTCAATGTACTGCGACTCAAAGTGTGCTATTGCTATCTCGTGCAACACCATTCATCATTCCAAGGCCATACAAATTGCTCTCCGCTACCATTTCATAAAGGAGCATGTTAAGAAGGGTACAATTGAATTAGAGTTTGTGGGTACTGGATATCAATTGGCGGACTTGTTTACAAAGGTATTACCTCCATCAAGGTTTGTTGATTTAGTTCACCAAATTGGTATGTGGTGTTTGACTCCAGATGATTTGCAAAATTTTTCTTAAAACCTAAGAGAGTCAAACATCAAACTCTTTTTGTAAATATTTTATCAAAAAAAAAATCTTCTTTCTCGTGTACAAACTTCTAATCTTCAAAACTATGTTCCTCTATTAAAACAAATTTTGCTTTACATTGTCAAAATGGAACATGTTTTGAGGGGGAGAAAATTTTTCACAAAATCATGAAGTTTGCACACCTAATCGTTATTCTTCAAGGATAAAATGTTTCTTCATCATTCGGATTAAAAACTCATTTTTCAAAAAGTTCTATGATCTCTCAAATTAAAATGTGCAAAAAAAAATGATTCACAAAATTAATGCTAATTCGAGGGGGAGAAAAGAAAAGTTTTCGGAAAGGATTCCAAGTTAACCATGTTTAGACTTCAAATGGAAAAGTAGTTAACCGTTAATGAGTAAAGTTCACAAAAGTCTTAAACTCAGGTAAAAGGACCTTGCATGAAAAATAAAACGGGCTCTAATAAATGATTCCACAAATATTCTCAAAAGTTTCACACGTAATTAAAAACGTCAATGAATCAGACTAACGATTTTTTATCTTCGATCTTTTCCACAATTGTGAGTTTCAAATTTCTTTATAGTTGTTGTCTAATCGTTCCCTAAATGTTTCAAATGTTTTCAACGGTCACAAAGGCATAATCAAAAACTAGGGTTTATGTAATTATCGATCGGGGCATTTCTTTTTTATGTGTTTAGTCTAATTAATTATTTCGTATAGCTTTAGAGAACACTAAAGAATGCTCGATTGGTGTGTTTGCTCGATTAGAAACAACATAGGTTTGTAATTATGTGATTTAGGGTTTAAGATGTCGATGTCTTTGCTGCTACTACTAGGGCGTTTGTTTGTACAATATTCTTGCATTTTGATGCTAACATGCCTACAAAGTCTCAATTTATAACCCCAAACCATGACAATAATTGAAAATTTTTGAGTGAAAGAATGAATTAATCTGTGATATTGTGTGTTAATCTGAGAATTCTGAGCACTTATGAAGATTTAGAATGAGTTTCTTGATTCATCTGTATACTTGTTTATGCCTGATGCATTTTCTCTGTGAGCAAGTACATGTCATCCCATTGAAAGTCAAAACTTCAACAATTGTCAAAATGTTTCTTATGGAACATATTTTGAGGACAAAGGGTTAAATGTGTCAAAAGGCTAAACTTGGAAAAGGATTCAAAATGGTGAGAAACAAATTTTTCCAAACTCTACACTCTTGTTTTAGACCGGTAAAGCAAGAGTGGAAACCAAAGCAAAGTCGTTCAAAACCTTTCGAATTTTCAAAATCAGGAATGCTTTGGCTACAATAAAAGAATGACTCTGATTTGAAAATCCCAAATACCGGAAGTTTTCCACTCATCACAAAAACAAATCTTCAAAAAGAACCCATGAAGTTCAACTTTAGTTGGAAATCTTCTTCTTCAGATTTTTAAAACTCAAAAGAGAGACTCCGGGTCTCAAACAACTTTCAAAAGTAAAAGAGTTTTAAATTTCCGTTGATTCAACGAGTGTTATATCAAAATGAAACAATAATTTTTCAATCCTCGTTGGAATTCAAATTTAGTTAATCGGATTGACACAACCTACAAATGGATTTCAAATTTTGGTAAACAAAGGTTTTCAGTCCTCAAGGTTGTTGTCTAATCTGATATTCAAGCATTCTTTTGTTGTATAATACTTGATTGTGTTTTTTAAAACCTTGAGCAGAATCATCTCACGAATTTTCAAAAAAGTATTTCTTAAATACGATCCCATATTCTGCTCAAGAAGACTATTTCTCGAATAAAGTTCATTATTTGAGGGGGAGTATTTTGTTTAAAGAAAACTTATTTTGTATGAAAACAACAACTTGTGCACACATTTCAGTGTACAACTCGGGTTTCAAAGAAAGGAATGTGCCTTGCTAAAACATTCTTTAAAACCAAACGTGCACTTATCCTTAAAAACAAGAAGAAGTTTTCATGTAAAGCTTATCTAAAACTTCTTAATCTTGAGAAAAATTTATTCAAAAATTTTCAAAAGGTTTTTCAAAACTTTTCAAAATTTTGCTCAAGATTCTTTTTCAAATCTTTACTCCCCAATTCGCTTCAAAAGTTTAAAATTCTCAAAACATATGCGAGTTTTGATGGGGGAGTATTTCCTAAACAAAATGTTTTGTCAAAATCATGCTTAATGGCTTGTGCACACATAACAGTGTACAACCCGTTCTTGTAAAGAAAGGACCCTGAGGTACGCATCAGTGCCTCAATCCTAATAAAAGGAGCGAAGGCTTCTTACTTTTGAGTAGAGTTAATCAAACATTTTATGATTTTCATAACTCTGCTCAAAAGACAAGTATTTCACTTCAATGAGTATTTACTTGTTGAGGGGGAGCACTTGAAAAACTCATCGTTTGAAATACAAAAAGTTCTTGTTGATATCTCCCCATAAGACTCAAAAAGCATATTTTAATCAAAAGTTTAACAAAAACAACATCTAATATGCTATTTTTGAGGGGGAGAAAAAGTGAATGTGATTAAAATATGAATGTTCAAAGTTGTTCAAAGTCAAATCTCATGCGAGCTAGACTCAGAATTGACCCAAGAATTGACGAAACATAAAAGTTAGTAATCTCGAAAAGACTTATCCTCGATGGGTAATAACATCAAGTTAGTTACTAGAGTTAGTTGTCACCTAAAAGCTGACAATGGAACTCTTTAACTAGCCACGTAAGCGTGTCTCGAAAAGGATTTGTCTTAGTAGAAATGTACCGTTTCGAGAAACTTTCTGTGGATTTGACCAGGCCGGGTAATAACTTCAAGCTAGTCTAACTAGTGATGTAAGCGTGTCTCGAATCGGTAAGGTTCACTGAAAGTGGATCAATTCAAAAAGTGTTTGCTCCTCCCGCATGTGCAAATTTATTAAAACACTTATGAGCACATGTGAAGGGGAGCCCTTCAAAAGTAAACACAAAACTCTCAAAGTATTAAACAAAATGTTTGATATTCACAAACACTTTGAGAGATTTTAAATCAAAGGTTTCTTGGCTATTGTCGGATAATTTTGGAGTTATAAGGTGATTAAGATAGGAAATACAGTCCTATGATCCGCCAGAGCCGGAGGGATCTACCCAAGAACATCACCAATAGTTAGAATTAGAAGTCCTTAGGTATGATACGAGAAAAGGAGAAAAAAATGAAAGGGGAAAGAAGGAGTTGAAGAATTAAAAAGAAAAGTAAAGAAAAGGGTGAAAAGAAATAGCCCTCCATATGTTCAACCTTAGGGCAGACACCGGGTTCAAGTCATATGCTACTGGTTGTTACTAAGATGACACCGGTATTGAAGACTAAGACGTCATGGACCTAGTGACGCACTGCACTAAACCTTCTTAACCACTCAAGTTCTCTTAAAAGAGCTTGTTTCATTCTCACGGGGAACCGATGTAATCTATCGACTTTTCTCTTAGAGATAGTCGATATTGAAGCAGGAGACCCCTCCCTAGTCTCCGCATAGGAAACCTAAGTGTGCACTTTTTGAGTCTAGAGCCATGATATACATCAAAGATCTCTTAGGAACACTTAGTATTTCTACAACTGGTGTTCTACATCAATGGACACTAGCTGTAAATTATCGAGTCATTCGCAGATCTTAGCAATATGCCGAGAACGTTTATGAGAGAATTTACATAAGTATTTCTCAATGATTGAACGGAAATCCTGCCAGGGTCAACATCAAACAGCCCTGACAGCAGGTCACTTCGGTAACTCCTTGCGGGTTACGCTAAGTGTTTGCGGTGGTTTCTTAGCGGTCTACAGTCGTGGAGTGATCCCCAGCGACTCACCCAGTCATTGAGCTACTTAGTAGGTCTTGTAAGCCCCTTCGGGAGTATCTGACATGGGAACGACCTTGATAAGGGTTAGAAGGAGTCTTCACAATATGTTGTTGACGATGTCTAATTCCTTATCTGTAAGTACCGGATGTTTTATTGCTAACTGTTTACATGCAGGGTTACATCATCTCCATGGCGACGGATTCCACATGCTCATACATGCATCTTGAATCATCAAAAGCTCCCTCAAAGATCAAAGCAACACAAAGTTCAAAGAAAGATTCTACGCCAAAAAGAAGAATCTACAAAGTATAAAGACTAAAGATCTTAAGTGAAAGAAAGGGAATACGTGCATGTATAAGTCAGAATTCAAAGATGTATGAGCATGTTGGAATGGCGGACTACCACCACAGACGCGGAAGTGACGAAAGGCAGACAACTTCATTATTTGATCACTATCATAACAACAATGAACAAGGCACAAAGAACGATGAATGATTATTATCTAATGATTTTTTGAAAGACGTCTAAAGCTATGAAAGTCAAAGATAAAGAAATGACAAAGACGTCAAGCAACCGTGATGACCGACCCTTAGGGGGAGATTGTTGGGATCAAAGTTTTACTATTTATCAAGTCTCGGTCATTTACTTGTAATAGGTTGCTAAGGCTTGTATGTTTATTTAATCTTAAGGCTTATGTAGCAAGCCCATGGGCCCTAAGCCCATTTCGTTTTACTAGATAGGGAGGAAGGGAGTGTTGCCCTACCCGTTCCCTATATATACTAGTCATATGTAACTAGTTACCTTGTTGGTTATTTCATTATTCTAAGAAAACTCTTTCATTTCTATTTCTCATAGTGTCTTAATCAACCATCTCTCCTTCTCATCTTATTTCTATCATCCTTATACTTGTGTTTATATAAATTGTGACCTAACAATGTGGCCCAATGAGAGTTGAAAGCATTAATGGGAAGAAGTATATTCTCGTCATTGTTGATGATTATTCAAGATATACTTGGGTAAAGTTTTTGAGATCAAAAGACGAAGCACCAGGCATCATCATCACCTTTCTGAAGTGTATTCAAGTCCTACTTCAAGCTCTAGTAAGGATTATAAGAACAGACAATGGCACATAATTTACAAACAAGGAGTTAAGAACTTACCTTGAAGATGTTGGAATCACACATCAAACATCAGTTGTTAGAACTCCACAGCAAAATGGGGTAGTTGAAAGAAGAAATAGAACTCTTGTGGAAGCTGCTCGCACAATGCTGATTTTCTCTAGTGCACCACTATTCTTATGGGCTGATGCTGTAGCCACTGCGTGTTTTACTCAAAACCGATCCCTAGTACATCCGAGATTCAATAAAACCCCATATGAGCTAGTGAACAACCGTAAACCTGACATCTCTTACCTTCACGTGTTTGGCGCTTTGTGCTATCCGACGAATGACAGAGAAGATGTAGGGAAGTTAAAAGCTAAGGATGATATTGGAATCTTCATTGGATATTCAGAAAACTCGAGGACATTCAGGGTGTATAATAGAAGAACAAAAAGGATAATGGAGACGATGAATGTGAAGTTTGACGAAAATTCACAAATGGCTTCTGAGAGACTCGCTCTAGAACCCGCGCTTAATCCGATGGCTTCTAATCAAAACGGATTAGGACCCGAACCAAACCAGAAGACTTCTGGACACATCAGTTCAGGACTCGTACCTCAAGGAGCTCAGTCAACAAACATGGATAAACCTTCAGAACAAGAACTGGAAAATTTCTTCGAGTTAATGTTTGATGAATATTATGGTGGAACTTCGACAAATGCATCTCAACAACATTCCGCTGCACCCGCTCAAAACCATCAACGACCACCACCACAATCGAAGCTGAAGCACCAACTACATCAACATCATCTACATCTACTCAAGCAACTCCAGTACTTGAAACTGTTCTACCAAGAGTTGATGAGCAAAACCAAAATACAAATTTTCAAGAAGAACCAACAAATAATTCAAACGATGTTACGTTAGAAGAAGAAGAAGAAGTATTTGAAAACCCGTTTGCAACAGACTCTGCTGAATCTTCTTCAAGGTTACAAGAACCATCTAACACACATTCGTTACACCCAAGGTACCCTTCTACGTTTAAATGGACAAAAGACCAACCAATAGAACATGTTATTGGTGAACCTTCAAAGCCAGTTCAGACAAGGAGACAACTTGCCACCGATCTCGAATTGTGCATCTACGTTTGCTCAATTAGCCTCAAAGAACCAAAGAACATTCGGGAAGCAATGGCAGAAAACCCTTGGATTGAAGCGATGCAGGAGGAATTTCTTCAATACCTGTTACATGATAGTTGGGAACTTGTTGGACGACCACTTGATAAACGTGTTCTTGATCTCAAGTGGTTGTGGAAGAACAAACTGGATAAGGAAATGACTGTTATTCGCAACAAAGCTCGTCTCGTGGCTAAAGGTTATCCACAAGAAGAAGGGATAGATTTCGAGGAATCATTCGCGCCTGTAGCTAGACTTGAAGCAGTCCGGATTTTCTTAGCCCATGCCGCTCACAAAAACATCACAGTCTATCAGATGGACATTAAGACTGCTTTTTTAAACGGAACTCTGAAAGAAGAAGTGTATGTGAGTCAGCCAGAGGGATTAATCGACAAAGAACAACCAGACTACGTCTACAAGCTTAAGAAAGCAATTTATGGTCTAAAACAAGCTCCAAGAGCGTGGTATGATGAACTATCATCTTTCCTGCTCAAAAACAATTTCCCAAAATGAACGGTTGATGACACCTTGTTTATCAAAAAGTTCAAAGATGACATTTTGATCGTTCAAATATACGTGGACGACATTATTTTTGGATCAACCAATCCTAACCATTCAAAACATTTTGAAAATCTCATGAAAAGCAAATTTGAAATGTCCATGATGGGGGAACTTAAATTCTTTCTTGGTTTACAAATACATCAATCCCCTCGTGGTATTTTTATCAATCAAGCTAAATATACAATAGAGATTTTGAAAAAACATGGAATGGAAAACTGTGATTCTGTTGGTACACCAATGGTCACTTCACCAAAAATAGGTGCTGATTTGTTTGGGAAACCAATCGATCCGAAGAAATATCGGAGTATGATCGGTTCTCTCATGTACCTAACCGCTAGTCACCCCGATATTCAATTTGTTGTTTGTTTGTTAGCACGGTTTCAGGCAAAGCCTACCGAACTTCACCTCAAAGAGGTTAAACGGATCTTTCGGTACCTACGAAGCACCATTAACATGGGACTTTGGTATCCGAAGGATTCGGGGTTTCATCTAACAGCATTTTCAGATGCAGACCATGCTGGTGATCAAGTTACAGCAAAGAGTACATCAGGTGGAGCACAATTTTTGGGTGAAAAGCTTGTAAGCTGGTCTTCAAAGAAACAGGATTGTACTGCGCTATCAACCGCCGAAGCCGAGTATGTGTCTCTATCTGCGTGTTGTGCCCAAGTTCTTTGGATGCGGACACAGCTCACAGATTATGGCTTTACTTTTGACAGAATACCTATGTATTGTGACTCAAAAAGTGCCATAGCCATCTCGTGCAATCCCGTACATCACTCTAAGATGAAGCATATCAAAGTCCGCTACCATTTCATCAAAGAACACGTGGAAGAGGGTATTGTTGAATTATTTTTCGTTAAGACTGATTATCAACTCGCCGATCTATTTACTAAAGCCCTTCCAAAAGAAAGGTTTGACTATTTAGTTCGAAGAATTGGCATGCGAAGCCTAACTCCTGTGGAGCTAGAACGTCTTCTCGAATCTTCTTGAAAAATGATTTCAAAATCGCTTCGCTGTAAATAATTTTGAAAAAACAAAATACAAAATTTGAAAAACCAACAAAAACAAAATACAAAAATATAAAAGTTTCAAAAAAAAAAAAAAAATACAAAAACAATATAAAATCAAAAAATCCAAAAATATTCTTCTCACGACATGTCTCTCGTATAAATCAATATTCTGTACGTTTCTAGAAATGTCATTCAACAATGATACGGAAATGTACAGATGCTTGAGCGGGAGTTCTTTTTAATGTTTTTCTAAAACATGTCGTTTCTCAAAATTTTCTTCACTATGGCTTTCGTATACATCAGTACGAAACCCGGACCCGAACAATGACTTCTGATTATTTTCAAATCAAGGACTCGTACGTTCAATGACGAACTCTTTTTCAAAAAATTCGAGTCTAAACAAACGAAAAAGATTTCAAGCATAAACTCGTTTTCCAACAAAATTCTTGAGCACTTTTTCAAGATTGTTCAAAAGATTTCTCAAAATCTCTCAAAATTAGTGCTCAAGATAACTCCCTCAAAACCCTTAATTAATTTTAAATATGCTATCATTAAGGGGGAGTATAAAAAGAAAAAATGTTCCAAATTCATGCAGAATCTGTCTTTCTCTCCAAAAGCTTTTTCTTAATCTGTTGATATAAAAAATATCACGATATGCTATTTTTGAGGGGGAGAAGACATGATTAAAATGTGATCAAAGATGTTTAAAGATTGTGGCTGAATCTCAAAAGAGCTCGACTCAGTAAGTACCAATGAATTGACGAAGCTTAAAATGTCAGTAATCGAAAAGACTTGTCCTGGACGGGTAATAATTTCAAGCTAGTGTAACTAGTGATGTAAGCGTGTCTCGAATAGGACTTGTCTGAGTAGAATGTACCGTATCGAGAGACTTTCTTTGGACTTGACCAGGACGGGTAATAACTTCAAGCTAGTCTAACTAGTGATGTAAGCGCGTCTCGAATCGGTCATGTTCGCTGAAAGTGGATCAATTTAAATGTGCAAATCCTCTCGCATGTGCAAATTTCTTAAATATTCATGAGTACATGTAAAGGGGGAGTCCTTCAAAATGAAATGTAAAACTCTCAAAGTGGTAAAAACAATGTGTTTTATTATCATAAACACTGTGGAAAACTAGAAGGGGGGTTGAAGAGTTTTAGCGTTTTAAAATCTTTTTAACTTGTTTCGTTAGCTTTGAAACTTTCCGTTTGATCAAAGATATATGCACAAACACAATATATATAACATGCAAGTAAAGGAAAGAAACGATCAAACCACAACACGAGTATTTATCGTGGTTCGGCTACAAGGACTCTTTTTCCTTGCCCTACGTCCACGCCCCGAGTATCCAACTCGAGAGTTACTTTCACTAGTCAATGAGCTCCTTTCACCGGCGGAGAAAACCTTACACGTCGCTTATACTTTTACCGACACAAAGCTAAATGTCGAGTTCTTTTACAAGGGCACAACCACTCCCGTTTAGTTCTTTTACTAGGGTACAACAACTCCCTACACTCTTTGTATTTTGAGGACTAAAATACTAACCACTCACTTCAGAATATACACAAACAAATGACGCGTAAACAACACGAGTTTACACAATACTAAGCTACCAAGTCTTGCAACGTTGTGTTGGAAACTTGTAACTTTAGACGACCTTGTGAGCTTCTTTGCTACAAAAGGAAACTTCACATTTACAATGTTAAGATGTTAGAAAGAATGATGAGTGTGTGTGTAAAAATGATCTCAAGAGGTTAGCCAAAAATCAAGTTATGGCTTGGTATTTATAGCACAACAAACTGTGTGCTCGGCGGATCAGGCGGAACCCTCAAATGGGTTCCGCCCGTGTACCCCCAGGGTACCGCCGGGTCTGCAGTAGGTTTTTGCAATTACTCTTCAAACCAAACAAGGTCTTGTCTCATAACTTCTATCAACCAAACAATGTCACATCACTTAAAGTAAGTCAAACATGATACTTGCAAGCAACATGAAAGCAAGTCAAACACATAACTTGCCATAAATACATAATGACAAAACTTGCCATAAATGTGATGTGACTATTTCTAATTTAAGAAATAAACTTGTGTTATGTTTTATGAAATGTAAAATGTAGCAAAAGTCTTGTTTATACAAGTCTTAAAAACGAAGAATATGTTTTGCTTAAAACTAAAGTTTACATTTTGTCGTTAACAAAACTTAGCGAAGATCGTAAAATATAAATAACGTTTTTAGGCGATATTTGTATTAACAATCTCCCCCTTTTTGTTGATGACAAAACATAAACTTTGTTTTTAAGTAACACACAAAATCTTGGTTTTTAAGACTTAAAAAAAAATTATATTAACCTTGTTTTACTTAAGAGATGAAAAGCACATCAAGTATTGAAGGTTTAATATATTTCTCCCCCTTTTTGTCGAAACAAAAAGTAGAGTAGCGAAGCGGAATAATCGCCATGCTCCCCCTTGGTCGATACTCCCCCTAAATGGAGTACCAATATGGGAAACATGGATTTTGAGACCTACAAAAAAATGGTTAGTTGGTGATATATATAGTTAAGCTTGTAGTTACCACACACAATGCAACCACAATGACAACACAACATTGATCAACCAACAATGCACAAAAGTAAGTAGAAATAAATTTCATTCCAAGTAAAATTTTGACTTATAAAAGTCAAAAGACAAGAAATGCTAACTATTCTTCTACTTAGTGACCAAAAACTAAAAAAAAATAACCAAGAAAAAAAAAAAAAAAATCCTACATTCCTAAGTTGGGGCAAACGGCCTCCAAGGGTTGTTTAGGATTTGTTGGGGTGGGAAAGTGCATCCAAACGTTCAATGACATGTTGGAATGCAAACCGGGTTTCATGTTGGAATTGCTGAAGCAAGGTTTTTATGCTTTCACCCATTTGCTCACAATTTGAGCAAACATGGGGATGGTTGGGTGAAAATGGGTTGGTTTTGGTTTCTTGGTTTAGGGGTTGGTTTGGTTTTGGTTCTTGGGTGGAGGATGGATTTGGTATTGATTCAAGCAAGGTGGTTTGAAATTCCATTGCTTGATGAAGTTGGTTGTCAACCATGCTTTGTATTTCCTCATAAGAAGGAAAGAAAGACTCATAGGTATGGGCTTGAGAAGGAGGTGGAGTTGGGTGATCATGGTGTTCAAAATTTGGTTCTCCATAGAGAGGACCATGGATTTCACGGTAGATTGGGTGAAATAACAACGGTTTGGGTGGTTGGTACACTTGTTGTGGTGGTTGGTTAAGTTCAAGATCTTCATCAAGGTCAAGAATTGACCTTGGTGAGTGAGTTGCAAAAGGTGGTGTTTGATTATGTCTTGGTGGAAGATCATTTAAATCTTGGACATATGGGTGTGGTGATGTTGGAGGAGACCCAAAAAGTTCCATAGGTTCAATTTTTGGTAATGGTGATGGTGATGAAGTCTTTGATGGTTGAGTTGGAGCACTTGGTGGAGTTGGGTCAATAGGTGATTTAGTAGGTGGTGGAGTGTGCTCATTTGGTTGTTTGGGTGATGGAGATGGAGATGCAAGATTCAAAAAGTGTTCATTTTTGATGGGTGATGTGAATTCATCCGAGGATGAGGAGCTAAGGTTGATGGATTGGTTTGACCATAGTGGTTTTACACTTATTCGGGTGGTTCTACGGATGGGTCGTGATGGTTGAGAGGTGTTTGTTGACTTGGTCATTGTTTAAAATGGTTTAAAGTTTCAGAATTTGTAATGAAGAAGGTGTGGTTTGAGAGTGTTTAGGATGGTTTAATTTATAGTGATGAAGATTTGTGGGAAGGAGTGTTTGGATTTGATGTTAGTCCATACAAAAATGGTGGTTCCTAATGATTTGGAAAACTTAATTGTGGGTTGTCATGTCATGGAAGTCAATCCAATGAAAATGGTGAAGTGAGAAGACAAGTTTTTGCACTAAATGCATAGTGGTTTTGGTAGATTTTGGTTGTATAAATCTCAGGGATTTCAATGATCCCTTAGAAGGGTTCCTTCCTTTATGTTTGAGGGGTCCTTGAGGTTGTTATGGTTAAATTTGAATTTTGGCGGGAATTGGTTTTGGTTAAGTTCATGGAAGAAGGAGTATCCTATTATGCTAAACACATTGCAAGTAATGGGTTTCTACCTAAAAGGATTGGATTTTGTTGTTTCAATGTTGAATTGGCGAAAAAGAAAATAGAAAATCTGCAGTCAACTGGCGGCACCCTGGAAATACACAGGCGGAACCCAAATTAGGGTGCCGTCTGGTCCGTTGGGCCAAACCTGGGTTACCCAGATTTTGCACTGGCGGAACCCAAATTTGGGATCCGCCGGATCCGCCAGGCCTGAAAAACTTCACAGTCCGCGTTTTTGACCCGCGAAACGATTTTCAAAATTTTCGAAAACTCCTAAAATCAAAGAGATACTTCATTTCTGGTTAGGCAATGCAAAAATTAGACACCTAAACACACATATCATAGGAGTTTGACCTTGAGGTCGAGAATTTCATCATACTTAGTGAAAATTCCATAACCATGAAAACTTGACAACTCGCCAAAAGTTGTCTTCCTGCAACATTGTTAGTTAAAACATGTTCCAAAGTGTATCAACCATTGTACTAACACACAAATACATCACAAAGATTGTTTAAACTACCAAATTGTTCCAATAGCACCTTGTGCCAAACACTCCTAACACACCCGCACTCATTGTTTGTCGAGCTTCTTCTTCATTTTTCCAAGGAACCTCCCGAGGTTTTTGAACATCCCCTTTGTTTGCTTGAATTCTTCCGATTCATTTTCAATAGCCGGAAGTTGAGATTGGTATTCTAGAGGTGGGAGTCTAGAGTTTGGCAAATTGTCATCTTCACTCATTGAGGAAGATGAGGAGGAGGTAGGGGGGTGAGGACGTTTTCCTTGGGCTCTATACATTCTCTTATCACTTAGAGGGACAAAGGTATGTGGAATGAGAGAGTAGTCAAGTTGAAGACGGTTAGGAGTTGGAGGAATGGGTGTAATGAACCTAAAGAGACGGGTCAAGAACATTCCATATGGCATAGCCGTTGTGCCATGCACGGGAATGTCGGCCATTCTCTTGGCCATGTAGTAAGCAAGGTTGAAGGGTTGCCTAGTGAACAAGGAGTAGAGCATGTAGCATAGGCAAAGGTTTATATGGTCATGGTTTCCTATGGTGCTTATTACATTGGCTCTAAGGACTTCCTCCCATTTCTTGAATTGGGGCAAGAGTTCATTAAGTTCCATTCCATATGGATCTTTCTCAACCTCATTCCCCCCACGGGTTCTCCTAGTGTTGGTGGTCCTAACAAAGAGGTGGTCACGGAGTATGTCTTTTGAGACAAGAGGAGTGTCATAGGGATGGAAACGGTCATCAAGGGTGTCAAGGGTTGAGAGGGAGTGCAAATCGGAGTAGATACAAGTACCATGGTTTGGGACCCCTAGGATTTGAGCAAATTCCTCGAGAGTGAAGGAGTATTGGTTACCACTAGCCCTAAAGTTGACGGATATGAAATCATAATCACCCGTGGAGAGGGTGACGGAAGCATAGAATTCTAGGATGAATCTAGGACAAATAGGCTCATCGATAGTCAAAAGACACTCAAAGTTGATTGTGGCGAATTCGTCATAAAGGTTTGTGCCTTCTAGGAAAGATGGGTCAATGGTTCTACCCTCATGGACATAGTGTTTTTCTAAGGCTTTGAAAATGTTGACTTGGTTTGGGGTAAGGCCTTTGGTTTTGTGGTGTTTTGGGAGGTACTTAATTGTGTCCTTATGGTCGTAATGGGTTAGAGGAGGCATGATGATACCTAGAACAACAAAAATTTCACATTTTAGTTTAAGTAAACTACTATTTTAATGTGGATGTTCTAGTGTGTGCCTATATGAAAACAATGTGGAGGTGCGGTTATCTTGACTCATTTTGATGCATCAAAAAAGTTTTATAATGCAAGTTTTGTTATAAAAACAAAAGATAACCCAAACACTCCTAAGTCAATGTAGCTTCGTTTGAATGTACCCGAAAATACATATTGGTTATGTATTCCCTTTAGCATTCAAGAGACATCATGCAAGTGATGTTTTGAACATAACGTTTTGATTTTGTATTCTCAATGTGAGACGAAAAAATATTTGTCCTACTTGTGAGAAATTTTTGCAAGAATTTGACATGGGGTGGTTTAGCAAACATGTTTACACTAAGTAAGAATGCAATTCCTAACTATGGGGAACATGATTAGTTTTGTTAAACACCTAATTTTATGCATGAATTTTACAAGTTTAATGCATAACCCCAAGTTTTTGTTTTTGTGCAAAAATAGAATTCCTAGACTCAGATCAGGATTGTAATCAAGTTAGAATACTCACAATGATGATGGATTAGTAATGTGATTGAATGGAATACCAGAATTTCGTGGGTATGGTTGAGAGGAATGGTGAATAGTAACAGTTTTGGAAGTGGTGGTGTGAAATAATGGGTGTTTGGTTTAATATAAACTAATGGATTGATTCTGCAGGTCGAGGGACACGGCGGATCCCAAATTTGGGTTCCGTCCGTTATGGATCAGGGTTCCGCCGACCCTGCTGAGAGAAATTGTTATGGATTTGTTTTGATTTTTGTGATTTTTGTCTAATGTCCAGAACTACAATGTAGGTTCCATGAGTCCTAAGCCTAGCCTAAGAAGGTTAAAAGGTTCACGTTTAAGAGGTTTGGTGAGGATGTCGGCTATGTTGTCTTTGGAAGAAACTTTCTCAATTGAGATATTTCCTTTTTGAACGTTGTCACGAAGGAAATGATGACGGATTTCAATATGTTTGGTACGAGCATGTTGAACCGGGTTTTTGCTGAGATCAATGGCACCTTTGTTGTCACAAAGAATTGTGATGTCGTTGAGTTGAATTCCGTAGTCGACAAGAGCTTGCTTCATCCAAAGAGCTTGTTGACATGCTTTTCCGGCCAAAACGTACTCGGCTTCCGTTGTTGAGATACCAAGAGCCGTTTGCTTCTTTGAGAACCATGAGGTGAGACAATGTCCAACAAAAGTACAAATACCACTTGTGCTTTTTCTATCGACATAGTCACCGGCATGATCCGAGTCGGCATACACTATGGTGTCTATTCCCGTTCCTTTGGGATACCATAAACCTAAATGTGTAGTGCCCTTAATATACCTAAATATCCTTTTAATGGCTTCGAGATGTGTAGTCTTAGGATCTTCTTGAAAGCGAGCACATAGACAAACACTAAACATAATGTCGGGTCTACTAGCCGTTAGGTAAAGTAGACTACCAATCATACCTCTATATTTAGTGCTATCTACGGATTCACTTTCCTCATCCTTGGTGAGTTTAGTTTCCGTGGACATGGGAGTTTTGATAGGTTTCGAATCTTCTAATCCAAATTTCTTAAGCATGTCCTTAATGTATTTAGATTGGTTAAAGAAGATACCATCTTCAAGTTGTTTAATTTGGAGTCCTAGGAAAAAGTTGAGTTCTCCCATCATACTCATTTCAAACTCGTCATGCATGATTTTTGAGAAATCCACACATAATTCTTGACAAGTTGATCCGAATATAATGTCATCAACATAGATTTGGACTATGATAATATGTGAATCTTTCTTCTTAGTGAAGAGAGTATTATTAACTAAGCCCATGGTGTACTTATGGTCAACTAGGAAGGTTTTAAGTCGATCATACCATGCTTTTGGAGCTTTCTTGAGTCCGTAAAGAACCTTTTTAAGTTTGTAAACATAATTAGGTTTTTCAAAATCGATGAAGCCCGGTGGTTGAGCAACATACACTTCTTCATTAATGACTCCGTTTAGAAATGCACTTTTGACGTCCATTTGAAAGAGTTTAAAATTATGTGCACACGCATAAGCAAGTAAGATTCTAATTGACTCGAGCCTAGCTATCGGAGCATAAGTTTCATCGTAGTCGATGCCTTCTTGTTGATTATATCCTTGTGCTACTAGCCTAGCTTTGTTTCTAGACACAATTCCATTTTCATCCATTTTATTACGAAATACCCATTTCGTTCCAATTATTGTTTGACTCTTTGGTTGAGGAACTAATGTCCATACATCATTCCTAACAAATTGGTTTAATTCTTCTTGCATTGCAATTACCCAGGATTCATCCTTAATGGCTTCATTAATATTTTTAGGTTCAATGGTTGACACGAAACAAAAATAATTACTTTCATTTTGGACTTTTGATCTTAGTGTTCTTTCATTAATGTTGCCTATGACGCTATCTAATGGATGACTTTTAGATTCTTTGACATTAACAAGTTCCTTGTTTAATAGTTCATCTTCCTTGTCATTATCTAAGATTTCTTGACTTTCAATTGCTTGGCTTTCAACTAAGTCATCATCTACCAAAGGTGATGTCTTAGAGGGAGGTGGACTTTCGTCAAATGTTACGTTTAACGATTCCTCGACTCTTAAGGTTTCTTTGTTTAAAACAATGTAAGCTTTACTACTTTGTGAATATCCAAGAAATACACCTTCATAAGACTTTGGGTCAAATTTGGTGAGATAATCCTTGGTGTTAAGAATGAAACATTTACTACCAAACACTCTAAAGTATCCTAATGTAGGCTTTTTACCTTTGTAAAGTTCATAAGGAGTTTTATTCAAAAATGGTCTAATTAGGACTCGATTTAGAATGTACGTTGATGTGTCTACGGCATTACACCAAAACTTTTGTGGAATATTTTGTTCATTAAGCATTGTTCTACTCATCTCTTGTAATGTCCAATTTTTACGTTCTACTACACCATTAGATTGAGGAGTACGTGGAGCCAAAAAGTTATGAGTAATTCCATTATTATCACAAAATTTTCCAAATTGAAATTCATTATCAAATTCACGACCGTGATCCGTTCTAATAGACACAATATTAGACCCTACTTGATTTTGAATTTTCTTACTTAGAATCTCAAATTTATCAAAAGCTTCATTTTTACTTTTCAAAATTTTTGTCCAAGTATAACGTGAGTAATCATCTACTATGACCAAAGTGTAGAAGTTACCTCCATAACTTTGTATAGCGGATGGACCAAATAAATCCATATGTAAAAGTTCTAGACACCTAGATGTAGAAACCAAGTTTTTAGCCTTATTGCTACTATGGACTTGTTTACCGACTTTGCAAGCATCACAAAAGTGTTGGTCATATTTCAACTTGGGTAGGTTTCGAACTAAGTCTTTGGAGGAGAGGTTTTGGATAAGTCTCATGTTAGCATGTCCTAAACGTCTATGCCATAAAGTTGAAGATTCATCTAATGAGGTTAGACAAAGTTTGTCTCTAGATGTAGAATCCAACTTCATGACGTATACGTTGTTCTTAAGGACACCTTTGGCTATGGTTATACCATCTTTAAGTATTTTACTACCGTTCTCACTAAAAAGAACATTATACTTATTACGATAAAGTTGACTAATACTAAGGAGATTAAATCCTAAGTTATCAACATGAGCAACATCATCTATAGAAAGGGAGTCATGAGAGATTGTACCTTTTTCGATGATTTTGCTCCTAACATTACTACCAAACGTAACATTACCTCCATCACATTTGTGATATGTAGAGAAGAGGCTTTTATTACCCGTCATGTGCCTTGAACAACCGCTATCTTTGATCCATTCATCCGGATCCAAACAAACTTTGAGGCACACCTATTTTATGAAAAACACTCAAACATTTGGTCCCCAATTTCTCATGGGTCCATTTTGGTTAAGCATACCATTAATTTGTCCCAAATATGAAAATAGAGCATAAGGGTTCCATGGCATGTAATTTGAGGTTTGGTAATGTCCAGGAGTGTTTTGGTTCCAAACATGTTGGTAGTTTGGTCTAGCATTGAAGTTGCTCTTTGGAAAGGGGCGTTTGGGAATTGGAGTCTTAGGTCTTGGTTGAGTAGTCTTAGCTCTAAATTCATTTTTACTAAGTCCTACTCCAGTTTTAAAGGCAGGTTTGGTTCCATTTTTATATGTAACTTTAACAAATTTAGAACGATCCGATGTGGATGGAGTTACTGCTGCAGCAGACCTGGCGGAACCCTCGGGGCCAACGGGCGGAACCCTATTTTGGGTTCCGTCTGGTCCGCGGGCTACTGTAGCAGTTTTGTTTGTTTCATGTGTGTTCGTTTCTTGTTTCGTTTGACCCTTAATGATTTCTACTTTCCTGAAACCTAGACCTGTTTTATCAAAAGGTGACTTTTGGAGTTTCATAATTTCATCCGCACATGAAATGCTCTTATCGAACATTTTGAACTTTGTGGTTTGTTTGATTAGATCATTTTGAGTTATTTTAAGTTTCTCAACTTCAAGTTTAAGTTCCTCACATGATTTGCATGAGGTGTCAATACCTTTACTCTTTTCTAATCTCTTAGGTTTTTCTTTTAACTCATAAACTTCATTTTCTAAAAACTCCTTTTTAGTTTTCAAGAATTTATTTTTGTTTATGATTTTTAAGCTTAGCTCACAAAGTTTGTTATATTCATTTTGTAAAGTGTCATCATCAATAGAGGAGTAAGATGAGTCGGAGAGTACCTCATTTGAGTTGTGAGCCATGAGAGCAATATCATCGTTCTTTGGCTCATCATCATCTCCTTCATAGTCACTCCAAGCACCACCCACAAAAGCTTGTTGAGGCTTGCTCTTGGGTGGTTTTGGACATTCTCCTACAAGATGACTTGTGTCTCCACACCTATAACATTTTCGTTCAACTTTTCCTTTTCGATCATCACGATCTTTCCGGAAGGTTTTCTTGTCATCTTTAGGTTGTCTTACAAACTTCCCTCGCCTACGAAAGAACTTCTTGAAGTCTCTCACGGCCATAGCATATTCCTCATCATCACTTGATTGGACTCTAGCTTTCAAGGCAAAGGACTTAACTTTTTCTTTCTTGCCTCTAACTAGTTCCGAATCTTTTTCCATCACCATTTCATGAACTTTGAGGTTTCCAATTAGCTCATCAAGTGACATGCTTGAAAGATCTTTAGATTCTTCAATTGCCGTCACTTTTGCTCTCCACTTCGGATGGAGTGCTCTAAGAAATTTCCTGACAAAGTTCTTACTACAAAAAGATTCATCAAGTGCTTTAAGTGAAGTAATAATAGTGTTAAACCTAGCAAAAGCATTATCAATAATCTCATCTTCGGAAATAACAAATTGTTCATATTGTTGAACAAGAAGATCAATTTTGTTATCTTTAACTTGTGAGTTTCCTTGATGAGTGACAATTAAAGATTGCCAAATATCTTTGGCGGTTTTACACAAAAAGACTCTTTCATATTCTTTCTTAGGCAAAGCGTTGTAAAGCATCATTTTAGCTTCATTATTTTTACCTATCAATTTCTTTTGATCATCATCTTTAATATTAGTAACTATATTATCACCATCAACAATTATATACCATAAGTCTATATCTTTAGATTTCACGTAAGTTTCAAAACGGTTTTTCCAATATATAAAACCATTTGCTTCAAAGAGTGGTGGTCTTTGCATAGATTGCCCTTCTTTGTAATTTTCAAAATCCATGGATCGTTTCAAGTTTTAAAACACAATATATTTTAAAAGCTTGAGTAACGTAGCTCTTGATGCCAATTGTGGAAAACTAGAAGGGGGGTTGAATAGTTTTAGCGTTTTAAAATCTTTTTAACTTGTTTCGTTAGCTTTGAAACTTTCCGTTTGATCAAAGATATATGCACAAACACAATATATATAACATGCAAGTAAAGGAAAGAAACGATCAAACCACAACACGAGTATTTATCGTGGTTCGGCTACAAGGACTCTTTTTCCTTGCCCTACGTCCACGCCCCGAGTATCCAACTCGAGATTTACTTTCACTAGTCAACGAGCTCCTTTCACCGGCGGAGAAAACCTTACACGTCGCTTATACTTTTACCGACACAAAGCTAAATGTCGAGTTCTTTTACAAGGGCACAACCACTCCCGTTTAGTTCTTTTACTAGGGTACAACAACTCCCTACACTCTTTGTATTTTGAGGACTAAAATACTAACCACTCAATTCAGAATATACACAAACAAATGACGCGTAAACAACACGAGTTTACACAATACTAAGCTACCAAGTCTTGCAACGTTGTGTTGGAAACTTGTAACTTTAGACGACCTTGTGAGCTTCTTTGCTACAAAAGGAAACTTCACATTTACAATGTTAAGATGTTAGAAAGAAAGATGAGTGTGTGTGTAAAAATAATCTCAAGAGGTTAGCCAAAAATCAAGTTATGGCTTGGTATTTATAGCACAACAAACTGTGTACTCGGCGGATCAGGCGGAACCCTCAAATGGGTTCCGCCCGTGTACCCCCAGGGTACCGCCGGGTCTGCAGTAGGTTTTTGCAATTACTCTTCAAACCAAACAAGGTCTTGTCTCATAACTTCTATCAACCAAACAATGTCACATCACTTAAAGTAAGTCAAACATGATACTTGCAAGCAACATGAAAGCAAGTCAAACACATAACTTGCCATAAATACATAATGACAAAACTTGCCATAAATGTGATGTGACTATTTCTAATTTAAAAAATAAACTTGTGTTATGTTTTATGAAATGTAAAATGTAGCAAAAGTCTTGTTTATGCAAGTCTTAAAAACTAAGAATATGTTTTGCTTAAAACTAAAGTTTACATTTTGTCGTTAACAAAACTTAGCGAAGATCGTAAAATATAAATAACGTTTTTAGGCGATATTTGTATTAACAAACACTTTGAGAGATTTTCAATAAATGGTTTCATGGCAATGATAGGATAGTCATGAAGTTATAAGGTGACTAAGGTTAGGAAAAACCGTCCTATGATCCGCCAGAGCCGGAGGGATCTACCCAAGGACAATTCCAATAGATTAGAATTAGAAGTCCTTAGGTATGATTGAAAAAAAGGAGAAAATGAGAAAGGAGAAAGAAGGGGTTGAAGAATTAAAAAGAAAAGTTATGAAAAAGGGTGAAAAGAAATAGCCCTCCAAATGTTCAACCTTAGGGCAGACACCGGGTTCAACTCATATGCTACTGGTTGTTACCAAGGTGACACCAGTATTGAAGATAAAGATGTCATGGACCCAGTGACGCACTGCACTAAACCTTCTAGCCACTCAAGTTCTCTTAAAAGGACTTGTTTCATTCTCACGGGGAACCGGTGTAATCTATCGACTTGTCTCTTAGAGATGGTTGATATTGAAGCAGGAGACCTCTCCCTAATCTCCGCATAGGAAACCAAATGTGCACTTATCGAGTCTAGAGCCCCGAGATTCATCAAAAGATCTCATAGGAACACATGATATTTCTACACTGGTTGTTCAACATTAAGGACGCCAGATGTAAACATTAGAGTCCTATGCAGATCTTAGCAATCTGCCAGAACATTTATGAGAGAATTCACACAAGTGATTCTCAATGATTGAATGGAAATTCCTTCCAGGGTCAACATCAAGCAGCCCTGACAGCAGGTCACTTCGGTAATTCTTTATGGGTTACGCTTAGTGTTCGCGGTGGTTTCAAACGGTCTACAGTCGTGGAGTGATCCCCAGCGACTCACCCAGTCATTGAGCTACTAAGTAGGTCTTGTAAGCTCTCTCGAGAGTATCTGACATGGGAACGGCCTTGGTAAGGGTTAGAAGGAGTCTTCACACTATGCTGTTGACGATCTCTAATTCTTATCTGTAAGTACCAGATGTTTTATTGATAATTGTTTATATGCAGGGACACTTCATCTCCATGGCGACAGATTCCACGTGCTCATACATACATCTGGAAGTTAAAGAAAGCTCCCTCAAAGATCTATACAACACAAAGTTCAAAGAAAGATTCTACGCCAAAAAGAAGAATCTACAAAGTATAAAGACTAAAGATCAAAGTGAAAGAAAGGGAACTACGTGCATATGAATATCAAAATCCAAAGATGTATGAGCATGTTGGAATAGCAAACAACCACCACAGACACAGAAGTGACGAAAGGCAGATAACTCCACATCACAAAGGAACAAAGAACGATGAAAAATCAGTTACCAAAGATCACAAAGCATGAAGGAACAAAGACTAAAGACTACTCTACAACGACACACAAAGTCAAAGACAAAGAACACGGAAGAACCACTCACGTGGAGCATCATTCGAATGACCACCCCTTAGGGGGAGATTGTTAGCATTAAAAATATGTATTATGAAGTGATGGTCATTCTCATATTGTAACTTTGTGTCGTTTGTTAAGATTAGTAATAGTTTAGTCATTGGGCCTTGGACTTGGCAAGCTAATATGTTATGTGCTATGTTTCATAAGCCTAGTTATCCAACCATGTAACCAAGTCCAAGCCCAAGCCCATAGAAAGCCTATGTATGGAACTATAAAAGGCACCTTACCTCTCATTTGTAAGGTGTGCTTGTGTGTGTATTGTGTGCGTTTTTTTTAATAAAAGTTCTCTTCATATTTATCTCTATTTCTACAAAGCTAACGCCACACATATAACATCAAGTCACCATCTTTACTTCATTTACATGTTATATTTGTTATTAAAGTTGATATATCTGAGGTCCTACATTATATAATATACATATTTTCGAAACCCATTTGGCAATGCATCCTGTCTTTAGTAGCACTTAATTATTAATATGATAACAATCAACATTGTATGTTAATTCATGGCTTTTCCATATGTTTATCCTATGAGAAGCAAACAAACAATGGTAAAATATGAGCATGCTGCATACGTGTGTTTGTGATGAATCAGAATATAAAGCTTATGACCCCTTACGTTGGATACTTGGATGTAGTTTTGTAACTTTTTATTATTGTAATGAGAATGTGGCAACAAAGTAATCTCAATATTGTCATAAACATAAACACCGCAGCAACGCGCGGGCAACCTTGCTCGTTCCTTTTCATGAATGAGAAAGGTATAATAGGAAAATTAGAAATTGTCTAAATTCTAAATACATAACTCATAGCAACTTTAATAGTTAAGAAAAATTGCATATTTTCCATAAGAGATTTTATTACCTTCTTTGGTAACCAAATTCTCCTGTAACATTTGGTTAACTGGAAAACATGTGTAATCATTTATGAGTTATTAAATTAGAATCTAGACGAACCGCAAAATGATAAAAGACAAACTAGCATATTTTATCTAGTTGTTTTGCTTTGATCATTTAAATATACTACATACAATTGTTGGAATGGTAGATCTATTCAGGAAAAAATTGCATGCCCAATTTTTTCAAGTTAATAGTTTGGGATGTGATGAATCACATTTACGTAGTAGATTACATTCTTTGAGTACCTAAGTAATTGTTACGAATGGGTTTTCTCAAAGATGTAGGAAAGTGAATAGCACACTATTTCCTTTCACTGGTTAAAAGAAACATTTATAATGTTGTCAAATTCAGTGGGAGGATTATGTTCGTATTACTGAATAAGGAATTATAGTAATAATTTCTAATTCAGTGGGAGTTATTAGGAATTTTATCTTGGTAGTAATCTGCTTTATCTTTGAATATCTCAAGATAAATACTTTCCAAATATAGATACTAAATTTTCAAGGATAGTCATGTATGTTTCCTTGTTAATACAGTAGTTATATATCTACAAGTTATGCTAATATAATTGACACAATCATATTGTTCATATTAACAAACGCATGCGTGTTGTTTATATGGTACATGGTGTTGTTCCATGCACAACTGGGAGAAATCTTTATAGTGTGCAAGGTACAATACATAAGAATATGATTTAGAGGATTCTCTTGACTGCAAAGTAAGAGACTCATATTCTAATATGACTAATACACATCTAATCCAAGAAACACTTGGTGTTGCAATTTAGCTTAAGGGAGACCTTGACTAGATTATAACAACAAGGTGAATTTCCATGATTACGTGAGACCATACATGGATAATTTATTATTTCTAAAATTAGATAGATATTATAACATGTGTCAATATGATAACTAGACAACTTCAACTATAATATTTATGTATTATTACAATGACATAAATAAATGAAGTAAATAAATTAACTTGAAATTACTATTGAAATCAAATGGTGGTGTTTAAGAATACTTTAGTTATACTTGTTGTTGGGAATTATTTAATCAGAAGAATCAGCATAAAGGTTTAAGGAAATACCACAAGTATGTTTCTGCTGATAAAGCACAAAGCACGTTTCCACTGATGGATTCTGCTGAAGAACGTTTTCTACTGAAGGTGTTTCTGCTGATGGATTCTGCTGATACTACTATGACTCATACGATTCTGCTGATACTTCTATGACTCATATGAACAGGTGTGTAGATAAGTACGACTTATTCTACTGATTCACATACAAGATAATATCTTTGTTGTAGTCATCAAATTGAACACTCCAAGTGAATTGTAAACATAGATACGTGTTGTATCTTAGATGACTTGACATCCTAGTCATAAGCTAGATAGTAGATGACTAAGCTTATCAAATTTGTAATGATCTCCTTTATTCTATAAAAAGGAGATCACACCCCTTTAGATAAAAATGGTGGTGAGTGCATGATTCATAGTGAAACAAAGTGAACGTCACCTCCATGGTGCTTCGTACTTAGAAATTACAATAACACCAAGTGTGTTAAAATGTAAAGCACCTAAAAGAGTGTGTGTGGGAACATCAGACGAGGGGTCTGATGAACATTAGACATGGGATCTTTTGTTGTTAGGTTTGTTTAGCCTCAAGGATCTTTGATTCCTTGTTATAGTGTAGATAACACGTACTACTAATGATCAAGTAGTATTGGGGCTAGTTGGAATAACAAACGGAGAAGTTAGAAAAACCTTGTTGTGATAGTATTGTTTCTTTCATAGAATATTCCGTCAATATTATCATCATGCTTTTCATAGCCAAATTCCTAGATCAAAGGCTTAACAACCTTGAGCCAAAAAACGATTCTATAAGCTTTTAAAATTCAAGCTTTTCAAAATTGGTATCAGAGCGGGGGGCTCTGGATCTAGAAAAAGAAAAGGTTTTTGTTAAAGAGAGATGAAGAAAGAAGAAAAATTCGTTTTTGCTTAATTTTTGCAACTTTCTGAAGAGCGGTTTTACAAAGGCTATAGCTCCTTCGTTAACCGTTGGATTAGGCTAAAATTTTTATTGAAGGTTCTTGGCATATCAAGGTATATTCTCACCAGAAGGATCTTCAATCTAAGCTTCAGATGGCAAGATATGCATCATTGAAAACTGCTGCAGAAACAATTGAGGTATGGTCGAATTTTTGGTTTTCTTTCTTGGTTTACACACACAAAGGGGAAGAATCACACACAGAAGAGAGTTGGTTCTTAAAAGATAAAAAGGCTTGTTTATCAAGTTATTATTGGTAAAGAAAGTTATTTGTTTCTTATTTGAAAATGAAGTGAAATTTTTCAAGGTTGTGTTCTTATCATATCTTAAGGTGATGTGTACACTTTAAAGATAACTTGTTCGTTCGGTCAAGTGACTACAAATTGACAAACACTTAAAGGAGTAACTTTGTAGTGCTCAGTGTCTCATAGAAGATGAGTTTATTGTCAAGAGATTGCGGTCTCCCTATACCAAAAGATTGGGTATACGTTTGAAGTCAGATTTAGTACAAGATATAAGACACAAGGTTGGTTTCTTTCACTTCAGCATCAAGTTAGTAATGATTGGTTTTTCTTCATCAAGTCATAAAAGCCTACAGATATGGAGATTCAAATGGTTAACATATGGGTTTCAGGGGAAGCTTAAATGTTCAAATGTTTAACCATTTATTATGTATGTGTATCACCACAGGGAAAGTTATTGATTCTTACTACTGTTGATTAGTATTGCTACTGATGGTTTAGATTTTTACTTTCTCAAGTTCATTTTTAGCGCGGAAATCTTAATGGAGGGTAATTTGAGATAATAGAAGGATAGATTGGATGTGTAGTATTAGTTCGTAGCTGTGAAGATCATATTTGTAATATTCTCTATTTGTTGATAACAAAAAGGGGAAGAGATGTGGTGGATAGCATAAATTAAGGGGAAGACAGTATAGTTTCATTCATGGTGAGATTTAGTTATCTCAATTTCTCTACTTCGTCTAGGGAAATTCGTACAAGAATGTTTTTGTTTTGTAATCATCAAATAGGGGAAGATTGTAAGGAATTAAATATTCCATAGATTTAATAGATTTGATGATCATAAACAAGAAGAATGAAACATGAAGAAATACTGAAATGATAAGCAAAATACGATAAGTGCAATTCTGCTGAAGAGCAAATATTCTGCTGAAGAGCAAAATAGTTCCACTGATGGAAAAGCAGATGAAGGATTCTCAGACAGTGGATGTTCAAGGCACATGACAGGGAACAAGTCTTATCTCTCAAATTTTCAATCAGTAGATGGAGGCTATGTTACCTTTGGAGGAGGAATTGGAGGAAAAATTACTGGTAAAGGTACTATTAAAACCGGTAAATTAGATTTTGAAGATGTGTACTTTGTGCAAGAGCTTAAGTATAATCTTTTTAGTGTCTCACAAATGTGTGACAAAAAGAACAAAGTTCTCTTTACTGACACTGAATGTCTTGTATTTTCTTCTGATTTTAAGATGCCTGATGAAAGTCAAGCACTTCTTAGAATTCCAAGAAAAGGAAACATGTATAGTGTTGATATGAAGAAAATTGTTCCAAAAGATTCTTTTACTTGTCTTATTGCTAAGGCCACATTGGATGAATCTATGAAATGGCATAGGAGGCTTGGTCATATTAACTTCAAAACCATAAATAAGATTGTCAAAGATGGTTTGGTAAGAGGTTTACCTCAAAAACGATTTGAAAATGATCAAACATGCATTGCTTGTCTTAAAGGCAAACAACACAAAGCCACTTGTAAGCCCAAAATTTTTAACTCTATCAATCAATCATTGTTTATGCTGCATATGGACTTATTTGGTCCTACAAATGTTAGAAGTTTGTTGCATAAGAGATATTGTCTAGTTATTACTGATGACTTTAGTAGATTTACATGGGTATTCATTTTAGGAACTAAGGATGAGACTTCTAGCATCCTTAAGACCTTCATTACAGAGATAGAAAACCTAGTAAGCAAAAGAGTAAAAGTCATTAGATGTGATAATGGGACAGAATTTAAAAATAGAGTTATGGATGATTTCTGCAAAGAAAAAGGTATTAAAAGAGAATTTAGTGTTGCAAGAACTCCACAACAGAATGGAGTTGCTGAAAGGAAAAATAGAACACTAATAGAAGCTGCTAGAACTATGTTAGCTGACTCTAAGTTGCCTATAACTTTTTGGGCAGAAGCAGTCAACACTGCTTGCTATGTTCAAAATAGAGTTTTAGTTGTAAAACCTCACAATAAGACATCATATGAACCTTTTAGAGGTAGAACTCCTAAAATAGGATTTCTTAGACCTTTTGGATGTCATGTGACAATTCTGAATACCTTAGACCATCTTGGAAAGTTTGATGGAAAAGCAGATGAAGGATTCTTAGTTGGATATTATATCAATAGCAAAGCATTCAGAGTATACAACATGAGAACTAGAAGAGTAGAGGAAAATCTACATGTGAAGTTTTTGGAAAACAAAAACAATGTAGAAGGTCAAGGTCCCAAATGGCTATTTGATCTTGAAACTCTATCCAAATCAATGAATTATGTGCCTTTTGTTGCAGAAACTAATGAATTTTCAGGTTCACAAACTGCTGATGCAACAAATGGAGAAGGATTAGAGAAGGAGACAGATCAAGATTATGTGTTGATGCCAATATGGACAAATGCAAGTGTGGATTCAACTTCAATAAATGGTGAATCTTCTTCTGGTAAATCTAAAGAAGATGTTGAAGATGAATACAAGGAAGAAAGAGCTAAGGAACAAGAGTTTCAAGTCAGAAGTAACACTGCTGTTTCTGCTGATAAGCAAATCGTTCCTGCTGATGAGCAAAATGTTCCTGCTGATGGACCATCAGAAGAAACACAAGCAAATATCTAAGAAGATGAGGTGGATTTCAACAACCTTCCACCTGATTATCAAGTTCTTTCTACTCCACACTCAAGGATTCACAAAGTCTACTCCCTGGACAATGTAATTGGAGATGTACAATCAGGAGTGAAGACAAGACAACAATTGATGTCTTCAGATCAACAAGGGCTTCTTGATGCCCTTTATGCTTCAAAAATCATGAGTTTTCAAACTCTTGTGTATTTGTATGTTTTCTCTCACAAGATGAACCAAAGAATATTCATAAAGCCCTAGAGAATTCAAGCTGGTTGGAGGCTATGCAAGATGAGCTTCTTCAGTTTAAGATTCAAAAGGTTTGGGTGCTAGTTGATTTACCAAGTGGTGTAAGGGTAATTGGCACTAGATGGGTTTTTAGGAATAAAAGGGATGAAAGGGGCATAGTGATAAGAAATAAAGCTAGATTAGTAGCTCAAGGGTACACACAAGAAGAAGGGATAGACTATGAAGAAGTTTTTGCTCCACTAGCAAGGATTGAAGCCATTAGACTCTTTTTGGCTTATGCTTCATTTATGGGATTCATAGTTTATCAAATGGATATCAAGAGTGCTTTTTTATATGGTACTATTGAAGAGGAGGTGTATGTCTCACAACCTCCTGGTTTTGTTGATCCTGACCATCCAGACAAAGTGTACAAGGTTGTTAAAGCTCTATATGGCCTACATCAGGCACCCAGAGCTTGGTATGAAACATTGGCTTCCTACTTAATTTCAAATGGATTTCAAAGAGGCAATATAGATCAGACACTTTTCACCAAGAAGCATAAGAAGGATCTTTTGCTAGTTCAAGTGTATGTGGATGATATCATCTTTGGATCTACAAGGAAGGAGATGTGTTTGGAGTTTGAGAAGCTTATGCACAATAAGTTTCAGATGAGTTCCATGGGCGAACTTACATTCTTTTTGGGTCTGCAGGTTAAACAATCAAGAGAAGGAATCTTTATTAGTCAAGACAAATATGTTGCAGAGATTTTTAGAAAGTTTCAATTTGCTGATTCCAAAACAGCAAGCACACCAATTGATCCTGAGAAGCCACTTCTTAAAGATGTAGAAGGAACTAATGTGGATGTACATACATACAGATCTATGATAGGTTCTTTGATGTATCTCACATCATCAAGACCTGATATCATGTTCTCTGTTTGTGCTTGTGCAAGATATCAAGTATCTCCTAAGGTTTCTCATTTAACAGCAGTCAAGAGAATTTTTAGATATCTCAAGGGTCAACCTAGGTTGGGTCTGTGGTATTCTAAGGAGTCATCTTTTGACTTGGTAGCATTCTCAGATAGTGATTATGCTGGTGCTAGCTTGGACAGAAAGTCAACAACCGGAGGATGTCAATTCCTTGGATGCTGACTTATCTCATGGCAGTGTAAGAAACAGACAATGGTTGCTACTTCAACAACTGAAGCTGAATATGTAGCTGCTGCAAATTTTTGTGGTCAAGTTCTATGGCTTCAAAACCAACTTCTTGATTATGGGTACAATTTCTTACATACCATTATTCATATTGATAATAGTAGTACAATTTGCATTATTAAAAATCCAGTGCAACATTCTAAAACAAAACACATTGAAATAAGACATCATTTTATTAGAGATTGCAATGAAAAGAGGTTAATTCAAGTAATGGAAATTGCTTCAGAACAAAACTTTGCAGATCTTCTTACAAAAGCTTTTGATGTTGGTAGATTTCAGTACTTGGTAGCAGGTATTGGAATGCTTAATCTTTAAAATTTTCAATATAATGTGTTCTTGTATATAGATTTTGTTAATGCATCTAACTTTGTTATCTAAGACTACTATTAACAATATTTAAAATTATTCATACAGTTAGTTTTATGATTATTCTAATTCAAAACAAGTACTTTGTACTTTGTTCTTTTGGTTTTAGACTAACAATTTTAGGTATGAATGTTTGAGCTCAAAGGCTATTTCAAGTGAAATCTGCTAATCATAGCTGCTGATCATTGCTGCTGAAAGCTGATCATTGCTGCTGATATAATAGGTTCATGATAGAAAAAGTTTGGGATTTCAAAACTCCTTAAAACTTCTTTCTTGGAATCTGATTATGATATTTCACCTTGAATTGATAAATTAGCTGATCAGGTATTAACTGATACAACTCACTTTCTATCATTTTATACTCTCAAGTATAATGTGACTAATCTACGGATATCTGATAGAAAGAACAGCGAGCAAAAGTGAATCTAACACTTGTGTTAGAGGTAACAAATGCCACGAGCTGGAAACCCTATAAAGAAAGCCTTTTGAATAGGTTTATCTATACACAGGCAGTTATTTATAACTGAAAACATTGGTTCTCACACAACCAGAGGTTGCTTTAAACCGAAATTTTGATTAAGTGTTAGTTACCACACTTAATCCCTTCAAAATGGTTAGAAGCAGTATGATTTTTATCATAAAATCATGTTCATACTGCTAAGTCAAATATTTCTTAAAAAGGATTTTCAAAGATGACTTTAAAAACCATCAACAGATGGACCATGAGTCAAAAACGTCCATTGAATCACCTCTCATAGGAGTTAACACACTTAGAAGTGATGAGGGCAGCATTTAAACTCTTAAGGAATTGATGGCTTCATGTACAAATTGTCTGAAAACATGGAAATTGCTAGATCAGATGATGAGATATGAGTGTGAGAGATCTTCCAAACAGGGGAGGAAATTGCTCAAGAGAGAAATAAATCTCAGGGGAGGTTACAAAAGCCCTTTAAAGGAAGATTAACCAAAGAAGAAGAAGGAAAAGATAAGAGCATACAAGATGATGACATGGTTTCTACTGATAAAGAACAAGAACAGAGCTGATAGGAGAAAGTTCTATCTAGATCAAATCATGAAATGTTTCAAGTTCAATTCACTACGTTTGTTCATCATCACTTCCAAAGACATGCTGAAAGATGATTTCTATTTCTTGGAACAAGCATCCAAGATACACAGCATCATTGCCTCTTATAATTCTTCAAGTTGAAAATTGCACCATCTTTTAGTCCAAGATTGGAGCAAAGAACAGAGGCAGATGAGTTACAGAGAAAGACATTCAATCACTCAAAAGAGAAGAAAGTTCAGATCACAATCTGACAAAGAAGTGTTTGAAAGATCTTTACAAAGTCCTCATTTAATTCAGAAAAACAGGTTTGAATGTGATTCACATGTTTAGGGGAGGATTGTTGGGAATTATTTAATCAGAAGAATCAGCATAAAGGTTTAAGGAAATACCACAAGTATGTTTCTGCTGATAAAGCACAAAGCACGTTTCCACTGATGGATTCTGCTGAAGAACGTTTTCTACTGAAGGTGTTTCTGCTGATGGATTCTGCTGATACTACTATGACTCATACGATTCTGCTGATACTTCTATGACTCATACGAACAGGTGTGTAGATAAGTACGACTTATTCTACTGATTCACATACAAGATAATATCTTTGTTGTAGTCATCAAATTGAACACTCCAAGTGAATTGTAAACATAGATACGTGTTGTATCTTAGATGACTTGACATCCTAGTCATAAGCTAGATAGTAGATGACTAAGCTTATCAAATTTGTAATGATCTCCTTTATTCTATAAAAAGGAGATCACACCCCTTTAGATAAAAATGGTGGTGAGTGCATGATTCATAGTGAAACAAAGTGAACGTCACCTCCATGGTGCTTCGTACTTAGAAATTACAATAACACCAAGTGTGTTAAAATGTAAAGCACCTAAAAGAGTGTGTGTGGGAACATCAGACGAGGGGTCTGATGAACATTAGACATGGGATCTTTTGTTGTTAGGTTTGTTTAGCCTCAAGGATCTTTGATTCCTTGTTATAGTGTAGATAACACGTACTACTAATGATCAAGTAGTATTGGGGCTAGTTGGAATAACAAACGGAGAAGTTAGAAAAACCTTGTTGTGATAGTATTGTTTCTTTCATAGAATATTCTGTCAATATTATCATCATGCTTTTCATAGCCAAATTCCTAGATCAAAGGCTTAACAGCCTTGAGCCCAAAAACGATCGTACAAGCTTTTAAAATTCAAGCTTTTCACACTTGTTTATATCTTCTTATAAACAAAGTCTTTTAAGTATTACAAGACTTATAATAAAGTAAGACGTTAACTTGTTATGGTTTTTTAATTAAGACGTATACAAGAAGTCATTGAATTGAACAATCTTTATTATAATAAAATAAAACCCCTATTGGGAATTTTGCATTTCAAAAAAATCATTTCATACCTGATTTAGTAATAATTTTATTTAAAAAAATTTATTTTCTTATTAAGTAATATTTTATATTTATCCATAACACAAGTAGAAGATATATAAAAAAAATATTATTTATTTTATATTTATCCACAACACAAGTAAAAGATAAATACAAAAAATATAGATAAGATGCAATTAACAATAGGATTAAAAAATTTAAATAATTATTTTAAAAAAATTTAAAAAAACCCGCGCGTGCGCGGGCATTATAACTAGTGATTAATAACGTATAGTGAGATTATAACACGTTTATGTTTTGATGAGACATGAACATGAAGTGACTTGGTCAAAAGTACTTGTGTTATAAAGCATGCAATTGGTTTGGAAATACTATTATACCATTAAGTTGACTTAGTTGGTAAATAGGTATACCAAAAGAATTATGGTTATCTTATACATTGTTAGATTGTCTTACAATATTTACTCTAATGAAATACCACATATTTATGGTATGATCGGTTAGGGAAATCAAACTCTTGTTATATTGTTTAATTAAAGATAGCTATGACTTGTTTTCTTCCAAAAGTTATCAATGTTAGAAAATTGAGTATTGATTAAATATACTCAATTAGACTCCTAGAAGATTTATAAGACACTATTGAATTATGAAATGTGATGAATCACATTAAGTCTTAAATTGGAGTTATGAATTTGTTAAACTACTTATGTGTAGGTCATTAACAAAAGAATGTCAGAAAGTGTCAATGTATATGTCCCATAAGAGAACATTGATTGTTGCTCTAAAATTGTTAAGTATTTATATTCTATATAATACTAAAGGTAAGTGGGAGTATTTTATCTTGAAAAGATAAAATTGCAAGATACGTAATCTTCTAAAAACACACTAGTGAAAATCATGATAAGACTAAACATGTAAATGATAAACCTCAAGATGATGGAATTCTCATTCATAGATCCACTTGGATATCTCATATATTTAATTAATATGTTGACGATTATATGACGTAGTATTACCAAAATAATGAATTGGGTAAATTACTCATACTATGAATGTTATAGATGCTGTTCATAAAGATATTCAAATTTTGAAAATTTGTTTATCTTAATTCTTAATTGCTAGAGAATGAAGATGAGTTTATTCAAAGATAATGTAACCCTAGTGGTTTAAATCTTTGTGAAGAAATCATATGGACAAAATTGTACACATATTTTAATGCATGTCTTATGACAAGATTATTAATCATACTTAAGCAATTAACTATGATTGAATACTCTTTCTTAAGCACATTAAAGATACAAAGATGGTAATTGTCATGCTTATTTTCATGTATATGAAACTTGACAATGAATATCAAAACTCTTTCTTGTATGATTACTTGAGCAAGGACGATAAGTAATCAAAAGGAGTGTATGAATTCAAGTAAATCTTTGGAAGTGTATAAAGTGCAATAATCCATGAATGGATAAATGCATGCATCTAGGAGATTAATCTTATGTTTAATTATTAAATCCATGTTTTGATTTATAATTGAAATAAGATAGTTTCTAAGTATTCCTGAAATCTAGTGGGAGTATTATGTTTGATTTACTAAATCAGATATGTTGTAGAGCAACATTCCATATAAGTAAAACGTTAGATTTAGTTTGGAATGAAACTTTATTTGAAAGATTTAGAAAATAAAACATACAACCTTGGAACAAAGGTTTATTATTTAATAAACATGTGCGGTAAATAAATTCTAATAGAACATGATATATCATTTAGAAAATGGATATATATTTTTGAAAAGATATAACATGAATGAAATCTAAGTCTGACTGAAGGATTTTTCATGTGCATCATATTATTGTTGTATCATGCTTAAATGCTAAATGATTTAACAATATTTGATATCCAATTAAAAGTTATTATGTAACTTGTGTAATGAATATTCTAATGGAATATAGTTGGACTTAGAATAATGATCCTCAACCTGGAATTGCTCCTAAATTTTAAGTATAAATAATATGGCAAATTGTTGCGTAATTGTTATAGTTGACAATAAATCTTGAAAGATTGAAAGGCGTCAAACATTACACAATGAATATTAAGTTTACGGAATTTTAAAGAGCATATTGTGGTTTATATACAATGATGCTGGTTTAATTGAGATGACACTTAATAACTAGTCATGGAAGGATGTTATCCTTATTAATAGCCATTTGAACTAGTTGTGCTCAACTAAGAGCATAGTTGCATTATACATTAAAGAATTAGAATACTTTAAACTTTAAAATGTTTGAAAGTTTGATTGTCATAAATTGGTGATTGAGGATGTCACACCATTTATGAAATATTATGTGGCTATCAAGATAGTTGGATGTACACATACAAGAATTTTACTTATTGAATTCTCGAAATAAGTATTCTCAAAATTCGGATAGATCAAAGTTAGATGAAGTAATGCCTTGTCAACAAGTATGATTGTCATTACTTGAGGCATAATTGTCAACAAGTCATTACCTGAGACAAAATTCATTAACTAGAATTATCATGCATTGATCTATTTTGGTATTTGGATAAGGGATATTAAGCAATAATTATTTATAATTAATTAAAGTACTTTGTACGTTTGTTTTCATTAATAATAGATTGTATCCTATATTTGTATGTTTAAATCCGTGAATAACTTATGTTGTTCTAAATTGTCCGTTGTCAATTAATGATATGGGAATATCATTAAACTAAGACAAATCTGAGTATTGGTTAGAATATACTTGAAAGTATATTGATGCATTGACATACCAATTTCACATGATATTCAATTAATTGAATATAGGACTTATCCCAACTACATGAGTTTACTTTATGGATCTTGTCATTAAGTAAATCATGAAAATAGTTATCCTCAGACTTGAGATACTAGATAAGTGTCATGGATGTAGTGCATTTCTGTGAAGCAATTTACCGCTAACCATAACTGGTAGTTATAAGGATTGTCTTCAGAAGCATTGCAAAGTTCATGGGTTATTGCTTGTAGTCAAGAAAGAATTTGTTTCTTCAAATTTGTTTTGAAGTTTAATACTGTTGGGCCCCTCATAGGGTTGACAAGATGTTTGCGTGCGCATGCCCAAAGTCTATCTGGAATACGTTCAGATGTTTTGGTAATCTTGCTTAATCATAAACAACGAGAAACATAATTGTTAATTAAAGAATGACTATGATCCATATCTTTATTAACGTGGTATTAGTAACAAAAGGATAATAATAATGATGAATCATTAAAGGTTTTCCAGGAAACCTAGCTCGAGTTGTACTAGGGGCATTGGCGTGTTGCTAGACGCTAACCAATGTTATTGTACTATTAATAGATATCCAAGTGGGAGCTGTTAGAGCTTGTGGATAAATATTAATAATTACATGACTAGAATCGAACTCGAGACCTCGGGATTGCACACGTATCGAATGAGTATTAAGGGATAATAATAAATATATTTATATATTTATTATTTCAACACAAGTCCTTTAACGACCGTTAGTATTTTAATAGAAAAAGTCTAACGATCGTTAGACGCAAATAAGGAAAGTATATTGTTTAAGGAATTTGGTAACCTAAGAAGGATCCATAGACCCTCCTTGGGCTATGGATCGGCCGAACATCGGGGGCATCCCTTGCCCTAACTTGTTCCCAAAGTTTCTTAAACACTATATATACAAAACCTAGGGTCATTGTTTCATAACTTTTGTGCACACAATTATCCCTAAGTTTTTCTCTCTTCCTTCTTTGTATCAAAACCAATCGACCAACCCTTTTAGGGATCTTGGATCGATTTTTGAGCATAAAAAATTATTACTTGTGTTTTACTAGCATAACCTTGATATGGTTTAATTCGTGTGTACAAGAACGAGGTAATTACTCACCATAGTAATTATAAAGGGATCGGTTAACAAAAAGATAAGGGGTTAATCATTGATCCATATAAACCCTAATTAGGGTTCATGATGAGGCGAAAAATGAACCGTTTTTAGGGGGTCATTTAAGCCGGAATTGGAATTTATTTGATCAAATATTGCCCTAAATCGTTTCTTTTGTGATTTTAGGTACTTTGGGAGTGAATTCTGGAAAATGAAGCATTTTGGACGTTTTTGTAGCATAAAAGTGAAGAAAACGCAAAGACTTAATTTTCCATGCTGGGAACAGTACCTGACGGCGTCAAGAAAGAAAACGTGACGGCGTCAGGAGCAAAATGCGTGACGACCCAGAGAAAACGTGACGGCGTCAGAAGTAGGGCGTCAAGAGTTATTTTTGTGATGGCCTGGAGCAGAATTACACATGACGGCGTCAGACCTAGATCTAGGCAGTCCGAGAACTTTATTGGCGGCGAGATGACGGCGTCAGAAATTTCCTCTTGACGCCGTCGCCTCAGAAAATCTATATATACTTTTCTATTTTTCATTCATTAAGAGAGTGTGTGGAGAATACTAGGGCCGAACCTAATAAACCGTAGGTCGTTTGTAACAGTATTTTCAAGGGTTTTCACCCCTTGAAACCCTTCATGTTCAATTGAGATAAGTTTTCTTTCAATTCATTCAATATGTCTATGTGTTGTTTGAATATATCTTATGCTTGTCTCGATTATAACATGCTAGGCTAGATCTCTTGTGTGTTTGCTTAGATGTAATGAAACCTAGATGTTGATTATAGGTTGATTGCTTGTTTATAGTTGTAATGGATGAATGATTTCAATATTAGGCTTAAGAAAACTGGCAGATCTCCATTGTGTAACTTGCTTGAACGTCTTAAGAAACATGAACCGATGTGTACTAGGTTTTTATGGTTGTATTTAATGCATGAGCGAATTCTAGTGATCCCATGTTAGGAGTGAAGTAGGAGCTTATAGAATAGGGGAAGTAAGTACGCCACCCCATGAATGGTATTAAGGAATACAATCTGTCATCCACGCAACTGTAACAACTAATTAACCTGTAAAAGATATCTAGGGAGTAGTGAAATCTAAGTAAACACCATTTTCCCACATATTGCTCACACCACTAGTTTAATTTAGTTTATTTACATTTTTGTTATTTTATTTTGATTGCATCTTAGTTATTGGGTTAGTTGATTAGCAACTAATTCCGCCCACTCTTCCAAAACCCGAGATTTTACTTGCTTTTATAAAACATAAAAAATTACAAAAAGAATCATCCCTCACCTCTAGACCTAGTTTTTAGGCTTTCTAATCCTAGCGACACTATTCCTGAGTTGAACGATCAATCCCCCGGTACTTGTCACTATACTATACTACAACGATCAGGTACACTGCCTGTTGGGGGTTGTAAGCTTCTCGAGATCCCTCGAGAGGTAAAGCCTGGTGCAATTCCCACGCATCAAGTTTTTGGCGCCGCAGCCGGGGGAATAGTTATTGTCTAGGTTAGAATTTCTTTTTATTAGGTCTACTTGCTAGATTCCTTTCTAGTAAGATTTTATTTTTATTTTTAGGTTTTCTTTAGTCTATCTTATTTCTTCATGTTTTTGTTCGTAATCTTTACCATCCGACATCATGGAAGGTGGTAACATCTTTGAACCCATCAACCCACCACAACAAGACCACCCACAAAACCCACCACTAGCCAACCAACCTCTTAGGCCCCGAACCCTAGGAGAGTATTCCCAACCTAGCCACCAAGGCTATCGAAACACCATTGAGCTCACCCAAGGAGCCAATGTGTCTCCCTTGCAATCCGGTACCATCCGGTTGGTGCAAAGCGGATGTGCATTCCATGGATTTCGTTCCGAAGATCCAAATCAACATCTCAAGGACTTCCTTAAAATAGTAGATTCTATAGACCTTGATGTTACAACTAGAGAGTCAACCCGATTACGCCTATTCCAATTCTCTCTACGTGATCAAGCTAGTCAATGGCTTGAACGTTTACCCGCGGGATCTATCACCTCATGGGATGATCTAACCACTCGTTTCCTTGCTCAATTTTTCCTACCGGGGAGAACTACCAAGCTTAGAAATGATATCTTGAGGTTCCAACAACGTCAAGGTGAAACTCTATATGAAGCATGGACTCGTTTCAAGGACTTACTCCAAAAAGTCCCTCATCATGGCATAGATCTTTGGCTCCAAGTCCAAATTTTCTATGACCATATCGATCTCTCCACAAGGCGAACCATTGACCAATCGGCTGGTGGCAAGATACGTGATCTAAGTGCGGAAGAATCATGGGAACTCATAGAAGATCTTGCTCTCTATGACAACGAAAGTTGGAATGATCCCCGTGATTTGAACAAAACGGTCAAGGCAATATCTTTGCCTTTGAACAATTCTAGCACTCCCGACCGTAGGATCATGGAACTTGAGGACCAAGTCAAGTTTCTCATAAAATCTTACGAAGCTCCTAAGCCTTCAAGCCAAGTGAACAAAATCACTTCTTCATGCGAATTATGTAGTGGTCCCCATGACACTCGTGATTGCGTGGAACTCCCCGGAACAGCTTTTGCGGACAACGCATCTTCGCGTACCAACGAAGCGGGAGATAAGTGGTACACTTTCAAGCCCAAGCCAAACCCTTACGGTGATTCCTACAACCCCTCTTGGAAAAATCACCCAAACCTTAGGTGGAAACAAAACCAAAACAATTCTTCCAATCCGCCTAATCATTACCAACCAAATGGTCCACCCTCCAACCGTACTTTCAACAACAATCCTTCTAATAACTATGGTAGTACCAACAATCTTGAAGGATTGATGTCTAAGTTTGTGGCATCTCAATAAGCTCGCATAACTAACTTTGAAACCGAATTCAACCAACAACAAACGGAGATGACCAGTAAGATTGACAACTTGTTGAAAGTCCTCAACAACCAAGCGTTAACTACACCTAGGAAGGACACTAGGGACGCCAATAGCGGAATCAAACTAAGGACCCCTCATCATCAAAACACGTCCACTTTGTCAATGTTGTCACCATTAAGCCAATAGATAAAGATATAGAAGAAAGTGACAAGGATGAAGTTGGAGTAGAAACCGAGACTAGGGATGAAATTAAGGAATTTGAGGTTGACAAGGGAGAGAAGTTAGAGGAAGTAGAAAACATAGAAGAATACTTTGATAAGTTGCCCACCAAGGAAGAACGGGAATATCACAAAGATTTATTTGATGACCCCGAGACACCATATACCCTTGGTTCACCCCTTATTAAAATAGGTGATCCCTCTAACATCAACATACCATGCAACATTGGGCATATGCATGTGTGGAAAGCTTATATTGATCCTAGGTCTCCTATAAACATCATGACTAGGACTTATTATAATTGGGTAATGAAGAAACAACTTGATTATAGGATGATGCCCAACAAGAATTTGATAAGCAATTTTGTAGGAAGAGTGAAAGGATTGCATGTGATTGTTGGAAACTTCACTTATGAGACCGACTTTGTGATAGTGGAGGATACTCGTCCGGTGATAGAGGATTGCCTAAGTCAAGTAGTGTTCGGAAAACCATTTGTTGAGACCTCTAAGATGAGTTACGATCCGACTCTAGGGATAGTTAGATTCAAGGAAGAGAATGATGAGATTGCTTACCAAATGCCCTATAAGATTGAACAATACCACCTCCTATCGAACATATAAAAGGAACACAAACAAGCGGTTTACTATAGGAATGATGAGGATAGACGTAGAGGAGTTGAATATGTCATGAATAAGATACTTGGTTTCTACAAAGAATGTTTGCAACTAGGTCCGAAATACAAAACCAATATAGGAGGTGACCTAGAGAGTGAGACCAACAATGAGGTCACGTAGTAACCCATGACCTCGAGTCTAGCTACAAGACTCGTAAATAAAGAAAATCGCTTCTTGGGAGGCAACCCATGTTTTGTGTGATTTTTATTTTGTTTGATTGTTATTTGTTTCCGTATGCATGCTTTATTTTTATTGTTGGTAGATCATGTTTCAAACTAAAATGGTGAAAATACTTTATTTTGTTGTTTAGCCTAGTCTTAACTTCATCCAAAGGTATTTCGCAAAAGATAAGTGTAAGGGGAAACCTCAAATATGTTTTTAAGAAACAAAACCGATCATGAGTCTCCACAATATTAAATTAACATGTATATTCGTATTTGTTAGAGTCAAATGCTTGTATCGAGTCATAATGATGTTTTGCAGGATTTTCCAGGAAGTAGGAAGAAATTTTCCGGAAACTTAACATAAGAATTTCTGCAGGTCACTTCTGACGGCGTTAGGAAGAAATTCCTGACGGCGTCACGTGTAAAATTCTGGAAATTTTACCAGTTTTGTTTTTCTAACGGAGTCTTAAAGTTTTTGTTAATTCTATAGTTTTATAATCTCCAGGAAGTCTGCAAACATCATTCCACAAGCATTATATCTTACTTTGCTTTCTAGGATTTGTTAGCATATATAGATTGCCGCCGATTTTACGCGAGGTTGCCTTGTTTGTTCTCTCAGGTTTAACAGGTTATGTTTGACAAGAAGATGATTTATATTCTGGAAGGGAAGCTTTGATTGTTCATTTTCTTGGAGGAAGATCTAACCTTATTACCTTATTATCCATACTGAGCGAATCAAGGGAGTATTTGATTTCATTCTTTTACCTATTTCACTTTTACATTCTTTAATTGAACATTGGGGACAATGTTCATCCTAACTGTAAGGGGAGGGTAAAATGATGATACCTTATAGAAACACTTTCGCTTGAGTTTATTTGTTTGATGGTAGGTGTGTAATAAAACTATGAGAAATACTTGTTAGTGTAATTTTAGCGCCAAATTTAAAATTTTTTACAACATTTAGGAGTGAAACTTTAGCCTTAGCAAGCGTCTCATGGATAGGAGTCGTATGACTAGCACAAAACCGTACTATTCAAAAAAAAATTTCCACCCAAATATGTGAGGTTCGCCTTTAGATTTGATAGGAAAAGCATTTACTATTAGTGCTTATGAGTGTACCGGTAGCATTTAGATTCTAGAACTTGCGTTAGTGATGCATCCCGAGACCGCTAGTGAGACTACATTCGTGTAGTAGGATTTGCTACATGATAAGAGGCATTAGGATCACCCTTGTGTTAAACCCGTATCATAATTACTTGACCATTTAAGTCATATTACTTGGCTAGTTAAGTCAACTAATTTTTCCCACACCTTAGCGTTGTACTCATTTTTAGTACACGAAACCCCTAGTACACCCCTCCGAGCCTATCTTTTCGTTTCTAACTTTAAGCATCTTACTTAAAGGAAGAATTTGTTACAACCCACTTAAATGTACACCCAAATCTCCTTAGCCTTCCATGTATGCACTCATCTTTAGTGCATTATTGTTATTTGTTTAAAACCCTTAGTTAATTATCTAATTGATTACATGGTTGCTAAGTCGAGTCATATCCTTGTACATATTGTTTTGGGACGATTGGGACTCATGGGTAAAGTACTATTATTATGGAGTAATGGGGGAGAACATCATATTATTACCCCCATATGTGCGTTAATCTAAAAAGTACTCCAAGTGTTTTGATTTTCTTGATTCGAGTCATTAGATTAGTTTATTGTAAAGTATGTAAAATTCAAGTGCAAGGGGAATGTTCATTCCCTATGATGTATTATTTTGGATGGTAGGGTAAAAGTGTATGCAAAAAAAAAAAAAAAAAAAAAAAAAAAAAAAAAAAAAAAAAAACATACGGACTACCATCCCGTTTCATTCTATGTTTGTTTTATGTTTTTGTTATTTTTCATTTATTAGCTTAAGTCGAGTATAGTCTTGGCTTAGCAACGCCATATTGTACATGTAATTAACCAAGATTATTAACTCGCCACCAGTAAAGATTGCCTTTATCCAACAAAACCGTGTATTCAGTATCCCTACACCTAACGTTATAACCCTTTGAAAGACCTCTTTGATAGTTTATCCTAGGTGCTTACGCCATGTGGTGGAGGTTTGATCCTTTCCCAAGCCTATGGTAATCTATTTTGCTATGACAGGTAGTGAGACATGTTTTCCATTTCCATATTGTGATATTACTTTATTACACCCGAGAGATGTGAGTATCTAAACACTATTTGTGAGGTGCTAGTATATGACCTCCGTGCTTGTCTTTGGTCTTTTATGGAATGATTATTTGTTGTAATTACTTTTATATTAGTGTTAAATGACCCCTTACTTGTATTTTGACTAGAGTAAAAGCGCATTTGCTTGAGGACAAGCAAATCTCAAGTGTAAGGGTATATGATGAGGCGAAAAATGAACCGTTTTTAGGGGGTCATTTAAGCCGGAATTGGAATTTATTTGATCAAATATTGCCCTAAATCGTTCCTTTTGTGATTTTAGGTACTTTGGGAGTGAATTCTGGAAAAGGAAGCATTTTGGACGTTTTTGGAGCATAAAAGTGAAGAAAACGACAAAGACTTAATTTTCCATGCTGGGAACAGTACCTGACGGCGTCAAGAAAGAAAACGTGACGGCGTCAGGAGCAAAATGCGTGACGATCCAGAGAAAATGTGTTAGCATTAAAAATATGTATTATGAAGTGATGGTCATTCTCATATTGTAACTTTGTGTCGTTTGTTAAGATTAGTAATAGTTTAGTCATTGGGCCTTGGACTTGGCAAGCTAATATGTTATATGCTATGTTTCATAAGCCTAGTTATCCAACCATGTAACCAAGTCCAAGCCCAAGCCCATAGAAAGCCCATAGGGCATCTCATGTATCTTACTATTTAAACACCTCAAAGGCTCATTTGAGGTGTGTGCTTGTGTGTGTATTGTGTGTGTTTTTAATAAAAGTTCTCTTCATCTTTACCTCTATTTCATACTTATTAAACGCCACATATCTTACATCAAGTCACCATCTTTACTTCATCTAGTTGTTATATTGTGTTAAAGTTGATATACCTAAGGTCCAACAAGTGGTATCAATCGCCTAACAATGATTTAGGAGTTTGTGGTATCAAGTTTTTTGTGTCTAAAGTTGCGTTTTTCATATTTGACGTGTACTTTTCTTGCAAAAAGTCTTGATCTTTAAGTGTTTTAGTGTTAAAGTTGTTATTTTTATTGAAGCTTTAGTGATTCTAAGTGTTTTGGGAAAGATTTGATCAAAAGAAACAAGTGGAAAAAGTGTTTTTGGTTGAAAAATCGGATTTTTCAAGCTTTCTGGTCTCCTTACGCGTAACTTGGGTGAATAGTACGAATCTACAGTTGTGAACAGTACTTTCTGTCCTTTTTACGCATAAGATTTGGTCAAAACCCTTTTCCTACGCGTAACTTTAATCAAAACCCTTTTCCTACGCGTAACTCTGGTCAAAACCCTCTTCTTACACATAACTTTGGTTTTCTACGCGTTAGATTGAGATCCTACGCTTAACATTGGTTTTCTACGCACAAGTTGAGATTATACGCATAAGATCTTACGCCTAATATTGTTTACGCGTAAGTTTCAGAATTCTACGCATAACTTCATCAAAGGTCTTCTCTTCGTGCTACGGTGACTCAGTACTTCCCTGACTTGGATAAGTTTGTGGAACACTTCGACACGGGATATCTTTCAAGCTTGGATAAGTTTGAGAGATCAATTTGGTTGAAAAAACCTTACGCGTAACAATTCTTACGCATAAACTCTAAGTTTACGCGTAAAATCAAAGTCTACGCATAAACAATTTTGTTTACGCATAACTTAGATCTTACGCATAACTTAAAGGTTACGCATAACATCTTACGCGTAAGATTATTCAAAGTTTACGCGTAAGATTCAAGGTTTACGCGTAAGTTTTTGACTTTTGACTACAAAACTTCAAACGGCCATAACTTTTGAACCGTAACTCCGTTTTCGACGAATCAGCTATCAAAACGACTGTGAGACCGAGAAGAAGGACACGTTGAAATATCTAAAGATCATTCAAGCCAAGCTTCGAGGCCCAAATCCACTCCGAACGGAAGTTATTGAGGTTTTAAGGTTTCAGATCAAATTTTTCACCATAAAAACTTGCATCAACTTACACTAAACACAACTCCTACTTCGTTGAATCGATCCAAGAATCAACTTTATCAATCCACACTTCATTAATGGCTACTCAGCAAGATATTCATGCAGCCGGTGCGGAAAACCGACCTCCAATGCTTGAAAAAGGTGGATATCTCCCATGGACAAGCCGCATGCTTCGTTACATCAAAACAAAGCCTGATGGTAAATTAATGATCAACTCCATTACAAATGGTCCATTCAAGCCAAGACAAGTTCAAATTGAAGGTAATCCAAATACAACACCTCCTACTCAACCATTCGTGCGTGAACAAAAAGAAGCAGATTACACAGAGGAAGACAAGAAGCAGATCGCCGCAGATGATATGGCAATGCATTTAATCCAACTTGGATTACCACGAGAGATCTTTGCTGCGGTCGACAGCTGTGAAACTGCTTATGCTATGTGGGAACGTGTTAGAAGGATATGTCATGGAACAGAAATTGGACAACAAGACGTTGAGAACAAACTTCTTACTGAATGGGAGAACTTCACATCCACTAAAGGTGAACAGATTGAATCATACTACACAAGGTTTTGCACTTTGATGAATGAGTTAATCAGAAACAAGTTGACACCTCGAACAATTGCAACAAACATCAAATTCATCAATAACCTTCCAGAAGAATGGGGTCGTTATGTTACAATTGTCAATCAAACAAAGGATCTACATAAGGTGAATTATGATCAACTATATGACTTTTTGAAGCAAAACCAAGCTGAGGCTAATGAAGTAAGGAAAGAAAGATTGGCAAAGAATCATGATCCTCTCGCATTAATTGCTACTACACCAACATCGCTACCAGTGAACACACAACAACCATCATCATCTTCCACTCACAACTACATGCAACCATCATACATTCAACAACCAACACCGGTCTACCAACAACAGTTCTACCCACAGCAACAACAACATGTTATTCCGCAACAGCAATACCAACAATTCCAAGAACCAGAGTTCACTGAAAATGATGAAGCTACTGCAGCATTGACCCAAGCGTTTGCTTTTCTGTCAAAGGCATTCCAAGGACGCTATTCTACACCAACAAACAACAACCAAAGGATTTCATCGAACACTCGCAATAAGCAGATTGCTCAGCCGAGTTTCAATATGGGCAACGGAGGCCAAATGGTTGGAGTTTATGGGAATCAACAAGGATATGCTACTGGAATTAACATGGGGAATCAGAATATGCTGAATGCAGGGAATCAGAATGCAGGAAATCAGTATGGTCAGTATGCAGGGAATCAGTTGGGTCAGTTTGTTGGAAATCAGAGGGGTCAGAATGTTGGTAATCAGGCAATGGGTAATCAGAATAGAAATGTTGCAGCTCCAGTAGTTGGGAATTTGGGAAATGTGAATCAGGGTAATCCTGTAAAGTGTTTCAACTGTCAGGGTGTAGGTCATATGGCAAGGAACTGTCCTACTAAGCCGAACAAGAAAGATCTAGCGTAGTTGCAGAAAGCAGTGATGTTGGCACAAAAGGCAGAGGCAGGATTTCAGTTGAATGCCGAGGAGAATGATTTTATGGCTCTTATGGATGACATGGAAGATAGAGAGGATATCGATGCGAACTGCATATTCATGGCGAATCATCAGGAGGCAAAGTATGACACAGATTCTGACACACCTCCGGTCTATGACATCAATGCAGTCTCTGAGGTATCAAACTTCAACACATGTCACAATAATGATATATTTGATATGTCTCCTCATGAGGAACAACATTTTGAGAAGCAAGCATCCACTTATGATACATTCCAGGACACGCCAAGTAGTAGCAATACTCCTTCAGCGACTCCAGATGTGAATCATAATGGAGGCTTCGTTTCACAGCATGCTGAGAATGATGAGGAAACACGTGCTTTATTTGAATCATTATTGAATAATTGTCGTATTGAAATTGAGAATGTGAAAAAGGTCAATCGCGATGTTAAGGCCGCGAATGTTAAATTGACCGCTGAGCTTGAGAGTTACAAAGAAAACGTTAAAGCTTTTAAATTTCATAACAAAAGATTGTCTGAATTAGAAACTGGTTATCAAAATTCCGTTTCAAGGGAAAAACAATTGCAACTCAAGTTTGATACACTTGATGTTAACTCTTTCAAAAAGATAAAATCTTTAAACGCGGAAATTTCTGATTTACAAAACCAACTTTCTAAACAAAAGTCAGCTTATACCAATCTTGAAAAAGAAAGGGATGAGTTGAAAAAGGACTTTGCAAAGAAAGAAGACAAACTTTTGGCCGAAATCGTAGAGTCAGAACACATGATTGCTCATTTAGAAGAATTAGTGGTTAAATCGGGTCAGTCAAGTCAAACAATGAAAATGATTTCAAATCAAACTAATCCGGTTTTCCATACGAAATATAAACTGGCTCTTGGTAACAACACCCCCAGTAATCTCAAGAAAGCTCAGCAAGAACAGAATGTTTTGTACAATGGTAATGTGATTTACACTAAACATGATCCTCCCGTCATTCGGGATTCTGTGCAAACGATAGAACATGTTGAAGAGAGCATTTCTAAAATGAAACAAAAGGATTTGAAACCCATTGATTACAACAAATTGAACAAACTTTCGGGAATTACTTTTGTTCCACAAAAAGAACCATCTGTGTTTTCCATAAAACGACCATTCTCAAAAATGTTTTCTAAGAAAGTAATTGTTTCCAAATCTCTTTCAAAAATGGAACAAATTTCCTCTAACAACACTTTTAATACAAGTGAGGCTAGAGAAATTTTGGATGACGTTAAAAAGAGAATTCAAGAACTTCAAAATATTGTTGCTTCTAAAACTACAATCGATATTAACAACTGGCATTCCAGTTTTCATATTGAGCAGAAAAAAGTTTTTGAAAACGAAATTACTATCCCACTAAATAACATCAGTGCGAGGGTAATCCATTTTGAAAAAGCTTTCTTAAAAGAAACGGCCGACTTTGTCAAGGACCACAAATCCCTGGTAAACGAAGCTAATGATACTCGTGAAAACATGAATGTTTTGGAAAACCTAAATGATTCTCTCTTCGAAGCTGTTATGACCACTGACATTATGTCCATCATTTTACAAACATATTCTGTTCAAGACGATGAAAGACTGAGAGCTGAGACCTCCGAAATTGTTTCCAAATATGAAAATGCTCTTATAAAGTTTGAAAAAGAAAATGTGTCATGTTTTAAACAACTTGATCGAAAAAAGGAAGAATGCAAGTATGACAAACTGTTGTATGAGCGTGCTTTCAAGAACATGAAAGAGCAAAATGATCTTTTGAGGGCTCAGCTTGAAAGTCAAAAAGGAAAGGGTGAGGAAACTAAGTTTGCAAAACCATTGACTTCGGAGAAACCAAATGTTTCAAACACGGTTCAAAAACCAAAAATGTCAATTTCACGGTTTGCTCCAAAAGTCGATGAGAAAAAGGATTTGACAAAACCAGTCACTCGAACACCCTTGCCCAAGAAAAGTGAAAATGAAAAGATTGTTGATAAAGGAAAAGCAGTTGTCGAAACACCAAAAGTGATAGCACCTGGCCTTTTTAGTATTAGTCCCACTAATGCGTCTGCCTCCACTTCTAAGACAAATACGTGCAAAAAGGATAATTCTAAAAAGTCTAGTGATGATAAAAAGGACAACAATATAAATCCTAATGTGTGTGCCTTACCTTCTACAGGATTAGAAAGCACCTCTAGGAGCAGCAGACTAAAGCCTAGGAGCAATACAAGGAACAATAGAGTCTCGCATGTTTCTAAGAGTAGTAGCAAGAATAAAGCTGAAGAAGTAGAAGAACACCCTAGGAATTTATCGCTTTGTAATAAGAGACATGTTTCATCTGAATGTAATGTCGAAAGTACTGTTTCTATTGCATGTAATGACTCTGTTTGTTTAATATGCAAGAAATGTTTAATTAATGATGTTCATGATGAATGTGTTTCTAAGAATGTGAATGTTACGCCTGAACACAAGAATGTTCCAAAAAGACCTAGTGCTAGATCTAGATCTATAGAAAGATTAGTTGCAGGATTTAGGACTACCACTATTAGTCGAATGCCCAGGAACTATCTTAAGTTTTCTATGTGGATTCCGATGGGTAGAGAGTTCACTCTTAAGGACGGAAAATTAGAAATAACTCAAGCTAAACAACTAGCAACTGTCCATGAGTGTGATTCTGCTTTTACTCCTAACCCCATGGAACCCAATTCAACACGGTTTCCAAATACAAACTCTTCTGTTCTTGGCAGGTTATCGAAATATGTCTTTGGATCGTCGACTCGGGTTGCTCCAAGCACATGACCGGGAATTTAAAGCTGCTGATCAATTTCGTCAGGAAATTCATGGGAACTGTACGCTTTAGAAATGATCATGTAGCAGCTATTCTGGGTTATGGAGATCTTCGGTTTGAGAATTTTTTAATCACTCGGGTTTACTACGTCGAAGGGTTGGGACACAATTTGTTTTCAGTTGGGCAGTTTTGTGATGCTGATTTAGAAGTTGCATTCAGGAGAAACACCGTTTTTATTAGAAATTTGGTTGGTGATGATCTCTTAACTGGTAATTGTGGAACAAACTTGTATGCTATCGACATCAACCAAATGGCTTCTACATCACCAATTTGTCTTATGACAAGGGCAACCGAAACTAAGTCCTGGCTGTGGCATAGAAGATTATCCCATCTCATTTTCGACACGATCAACAAGTTAGCCAAAGACAACATCGTCACCGGACTTCCTAAGTTCAAATACACTAAGGAACACCTATGTCCATCATGCGAACAAGGAAAAAGCAAAAGAGCATCATATAAACCCAAAACCATACCTAGTTCGGAAGCAAGGTTACATATGTTGCACATGGACTTATGTGGCCCAATGAGAGTTGAAAGAATTAATGGGAAGAAGTATATTCTTGTTATTGTTGATGATTATTCAAGATATACTTGGGTAAAGTTTTTGAGATCAAAAGACGAAGCACCAGGCATCATCATCACCTTTCTGAAGCGTATTCAAGTTCTACTTCAAGCTCCAGTAAGGATTATAAGAACAGACAATGGCACAGAATTTACAAACCAGGAGTTAAGAACTTACCTTGAAGATGTTGGAATCACACATCAAACATCAGTTGTTAGAACTCCACAGCAGAATGGGGTAGTTGAAAGAAGAAACCGAACTCTTGTGGAAGCTGCTCGCACAATGCTGATTTTCTCTAGTGCACCTCTATTCTTATGGGCTGATGCTGTTGCCACTGCTTGCTTTACTCAAAACCGATCCCTAGTCCATCCGAGATTCAATAAAACCCCATATGAGCTAGTGAACAACCGTAAACCTGACATCTCTTACCTTCACGTATTTGGCGCTTTGTGCTATCCGACGAATGACAGAGAAGATCTAGGGAAGTTAAAAGCTAAGGGTGATATTGGAATCTTCATTGGATATTCAGAAAACTCGAGGACATTCAGGGTGTATAATAGAAGAACGAAAAAGATAATGGAGACGATGAATGTGAAGTTTGACGAGATTTCACAAATGGCTTCTGAGAGATACGCTCTAGAACCCGCGCTCAATCCAATGGCTTCTAATCAAAACGGATTAGGACCCGCACCAAACATGCAGACTTCTGGACACGTCAGTTCAGGACTCGTACCTAAAGGAGCTCAGTCAACAAACATGGATAAACCTTCAGAACAAGAACTGGAAAATTTCTTTGAGTTAATGTTTGATGAATATTATGGTGGAACTTTGACAAATGCATCTCAACAACATTCCGCTGCACCTGCTCAAAATCAACCACCACCACCACCACTGGATGCATCTACAACAATCGAAGCTGAAGCACCAACTACCTCAACATCATCTACATCTACTCAAGCCACTCCAGTACTTGAAACTGAACTACCAAGAGTTGATGAGCAAAATCAAAATGATGTTGCGTTAGAAGAAGGATAAGAAGTATTTGAAAACCCGTTTGCAACAGACTCTGCTGAATCTTCTTCAAGGTTACAAGAACCGTCTAACACACATACGTTAAACCAAAGGTACCCTTCTACGTTTCAATGGACAAAAGACCATCCGTTAGTACATGTTATTGGTGATCCTTTAATGCCAGTTCAGACGAGGAGACAACTTGCCACCGATCTCGAATTGTGCATTTACATTTGCTCAATAAGCAACAAAGTACCTAAGAACATTCGGGAAGCAATGGCAGAAAACCCATGGATTGAAGCGATGCAGGAGGAATTTCTTCAATACCTGTTACATGATAGTTGGAAACTTGTTGAACGACCACTTGATAAACGTGTTCTTGATCTCAAGTGGTTGTGGAAGAACAAACTGGATGAGGAAATGACTGTTATTTGCAACAAAGCTCGTCTCGTGGCTAAAGGTTATCCACAAGAAGATGGGATAGATTTTGAAGAATCATTCGCGCCTGTAGCTAGACTTGAAGCAGTCCGGATTTTCTTAGCCTATGCCGTTCACAAAAACATCACAGTCTATCAGATGGACATTAAGACAGCTTTCTTGAATGGAACTCTGAAAGAAGAAGTGTATGTAAGTCAGCCAGAAGGATTCGTTGATAAGGAACATCCAGACTACGTCTACAAGCTTAAGAAAGCCATTTATGGTTTAAAACAAGCTCCAAGAGCGTGGTATGATGAACTACCATCTTTCTTGCTCAAAAACAATTTCACAAAAAGAACGGTTGATGACACCTTGTTTATCAAAAAATTCAAAGATGACATTTTGATAGTTCAAATTTACGTGGACGACATAATTTTTGGATCAACCAATCCTAACCATTCAAAACATTTTGAAAATCTCATGAAAAGCAAATTTGAAATGTCCATGATGGGGGAACTAAAATTCTTTCTTGGTTTACAAATACAGCAATCCCCTCGTGGTATTTTTATCAATCAAGCTAAATATACAATAGAGATTTTGAAAAAACATGGAATGGAAAATTGTGATTCTGTTGGTACACCAATGGTCACTTCACCAAAAATAGGTGCTGATTTGTTTGGGAAACCCATCGATCCGAAAAAATATCGGAGCATGATCGGTTCTCTCATGTACCTAACTGCTAGCCGACCCGATATTCAATTTCCTGTTTGTTTGTTAGCACGGTTTCAGGCAAAGCCTACCGAACTTCACCTCAAAGAGGTTAAACGGATCTTTCGGTACCTACGAAGCACCATTAACTTGGGACTTTGGTATCCGAAGGATTCGGAGTTTAATCTAACAGCATTTTCAGATGCAGACCATGCTGGTGATCAAGTTACAGCAAAGAGTACATCAGGTGGAGCACAATTTTTGGGTGAAAAGCTTGTAAGCTGGTCTTCAAAGAAACAGGATTGTACTGCGCTATCAACCGCCGAAGCCGAGTATGTGTCTCTATCTGCGTGTTGTGCCCAAGTTCTTTGGATGCGGACACAGCTCACAGATTATGGCTTTACTTTTGACAGAATACCTATGTATTGTGACTCAAAAAGTGCCATAGCCATCTCGTGCAATCCCGTACATCACTCTAAGACGAAGCATATCAAAGTCCGCTACCATTTCATCAAAGAACACGTGGAAGAGGGTACTGTTGAATTATTTTTCGTTAAGACTGATTACCAACTCGCCGATCTATTTACTAAAGCCCTTCCAAAAGAACGGTTTGACTATTTAGTTCGATGAATTGGCATGCGAAGCCTAACTCCTGAGGAGCTAGAACGTCTTCTCGAATCTTCTTGAAAAATGTTTTCAAAATCGCTTCGCTGTAAATATTTTAAAAAAACAAAATACAAAATTTGAAAAACCAACAAAAACAAAATACAAAAATATAAAATTTCAAAAAATACAAAAACAATATAAAATCAAAAAATCCAAAAATATTCTTCTCACGACATGTCTCTCGTATAAATCAATATTTTGTACGTTTCTAGAAATGTCATTCAACAATGATACGGACATGTACAGATGCTTGAGCGGGAGTTCTTTTTAATGTTTTTCTAAAACATGTCGTTTCTCAAAAGTTTCTTCACTATGGCTTTCGTATACATCAGTACGAAACCCGGACCCTAATGATGACTTCTGAATATTTTCAAATCAAGGACTCGTACGTTCAATGACGAACTCTTTTTCAAAAAGTTCGAGTCTAAACAAACGAAAAAGATTTCAAGCATAAACTCGTTTTTCAACAAAATTCTTGAGCACTTTTTCAAGATTGTTCAAAAGATTTCTCAAAATCTCTCAAAATGAGTGCTTAAGATAACTCCCTCTAAACCCTTAAATTGATTTTAAATGAGCTATCATTAAGGGGGAGTACAAAAACAAAAATGTTCCGTATTCATGCAAAATGAAATCTGTCTTTCTTTCCAAAAAGCTTTTTTACTCAGTTGATATCAAAAATATCACAATATGCTATTTTTGAGGGGGAGAAGACATGATTAAAATGTGATCAAAGATGTTTAATGTTTGTGACTGAATCTCAAAAGAGCTCGACTCAGAAAGTACTAATGAATTGACGAAACTTAAAATGTCAGTAATCGAAAAGACTTGTCCTGGACGGGTAATAATTTCAAGCTAGTCTAACTAGTGATGTAAGCGTGTCTCAAATAGGACTTGTCTGAGTAGAATGTACCGTATCGAGAGACTTTCTTTGGACTTGACCAGGACGGGTAATAATTTCAAGCTAGTCTAACTAGTGATGTAAGCGTGTCTCGAATCGGTCATGTTCACTGAAAGTGGATCAATTCAAAAAGTGCAAACTCCTCCCGCATGTGCAAATTTCTTAAAAATTACATGAGCACATGTGAAGGGGGAGTCCTTTAAAACTGCAAAACTCTCGAAGTGGTAACAACAATGTGTTTTATTATCATAAACACTTTGAGAGATTTTCAATAAACGGTTTCATGGCAATGATAGGATAGTCATGGAGTTATAAGGTGACTAAGGTTAGGAAAAACCGTCCTATGATCCGCCAGAGCCGGAGGGATCTACCCAAGGACAATTCCAATAGATTAGAATTAGAAGTCCTTAGGTATGATTGAAAAAAGGAGAAAATGAGAAAGGAGAAAGAAGGGGTTGAAGAATTAAAAAGAAAAAGTTGTGAAAAAGGGTGAAAAGAAATAGCCCTCCAAATGTTCAACCTTAGGACAGACACCGGGTTCAACTCATATGCTACTGTTTGTTACTAAGGTGACACCAGTATTGAAGACAAAGACGTCATGGACCCAGTGACGCACTGCACTAAACCTTCTTAACCACTCAAGTTCTCTTAAAAGAGCTTGTTTCATTCTCACGGGGAACCGGTGTAATCTATCGATCTGTCTTTTAGAGATGATTGATATTGAAGCAGGAGACCTCTCCCTAATCTCCGCATAGGAAACCAAATGTGCACTTATCGAGTCTAGAGCCCCGAGATTCATCAAAAGATCTCATAGGAACACATGATATTTCTACTCTGGTTGTTCATCTTAGCAATCTGCCAGAACATTTATGAGAGGATTCACTTTTGTGATTCTCAATAATTGAATGGAAATTCCTGCCAGGGTCAACATCAAGCAGCCCTGACAGCAGGTCACTTCGGTAATTCTTTATGGGTTACGCTTAGTGTTCGCGGTGGTTTCAAACGGTCTACAGTCGTGGAGTGATCCCCAGCGACTCACCCAGTCATTGAGCTACTTAGTAGGTCTTGTAAGCTCTCTCGAGAGTATCTGACATGGGAACGGCCTTGGTAAGGGTTAGAAGGAGTCTTCACACTATGCTGTTGACGATCTCTAATTCTTATTTGTAAGTACCGGATGTTTTATTGCTAACTGTTTATATGCAGGGACACTTCATCTCCATGGCGACAGATTCCACGTGCTCATACATACATCTGGAAGTTAATGAAAGCTCCCTCAAAGATCTATACAACACAAAGTTCAGAGAAAGATTCTACGCCAAAAAAAAGAATCTACAAAGTATAAAGACTAAAGATCAAAGTGAAATAAAGGGAACTACGTGCATATGAATATCAAAGTCCAAAGATGTATGAGCATGTTGGAATGGCAAACAACCACCACAGACGCAGAAGTGACGAAAGGCAGATAACTCCACATCACAAAGGAACAAAGAACGATGAAAATCAGTTATCAAAGATCACAAAGCATGAAGGAACAAAGACTAAAGACTACTCTACAACAACACACAAAGTTAAAGACAAAGAACACGGAAGACCCACTCACGTGGAGCATCATTCGAATGACCACCCCTTAGGGGGAGATTGTTAGCATTAAAAATATGTATTATGAAGTGATGGTCATTCTCATATTGTAACTTTGTGTCGTTTGTTAAGATTAGTAATAGTTTTGTCATTGGGCCTTGGACTTGGCAAGCTAATATGTTATATGCTATGTTTCATAAGCCTAGTTATCCAACCATGTAACCAAGTCCAAGCCCAAGCCCATAGGGCATCTCATGTATCTTACTATTTAAACACCTCAAAGGCTCATTTGAGGTGTGTGCTTGTGTGTGTATTGTGTGTGTTTTTAATAAAAGTTCTCTTCATCTTTACCTCTATTTCATACTTATTAAACGCCACATATCTTACATCAAGTCACCATCTTTACTTCATCTAGTTCTTATATTTGTGTTAAAGTTGATATACCTAAGGTCCTACAAAATGTGACGGCGTCAGAAGTAGGGCGTCAAGAGTTATTTTTGTGACAGCCTGGAGCAGAATTACACATGACGGCGTCAGACCCAGATCTAGGCAGTCCGAGAACTTTATTGGCGGCGAGATGACGGCGTCAGAAATTTCCTCTTGACGCCGTCACCTCACAAAATCTATATATAATTTTCTATTTTTCATTCGTTAAGAGAGGAACTTGTGTGGAGAATACTAGGGCCGAACCTAATAAACCCTAGGTCATTTGTAACAGTCTTTTCAAGGGTTTTCACCCCTTGAAACCCTTCATGTTCAATTGAGATAAGTTTTCTTTCAATTCATTCAATATGTCTATGTGTTGTTTGAATATATCTTATGCTTGTCTCGATTATAACATGCTAGGCTAGATCTCTTGTGTGTTTGCTTAGATGTAATGAAACCTAGATGTTGATTATAGGTTGATTGCTTGTTTATAGTTGTAATGGATGAATGATTTCAATGTTAGGCTTAAGAAAACTGGCAGATCTCCATTGTGTAACTTGCTTGAACGTCTTAAGAAACATGAACCGATGTGTACTAGGTTTTTATGGTTGTATTTAATGTATGAGCGAATTCTAGTGATCCCATGTTAGGAGCTTCTTAGCCGGCTCGACATAGGAGTGAAGTAGGAGCTTATAGAATAGGGGAAGTAAGTACGCCACCGCATGAATGGTATTAAGGAATACAATCCGTCATCCACGCAACTGTAACAACTAATTAACCTGTAAAAGATATATAGGGAGTAGTGAAATCTAAGTAAACACCATTTTCCCACATATTGCTCACACCACTAGTTTAATTTAGTTTATTTACATTTTTGTTATTTTATTTTGATTGCATCTTAGTTATTGGGTTAGTTGATTAGCAACTAATTCCGCCCACTCTTCCAAAACCTGAGATTTTACTTGCTTTTATAAAACATATAAAATTACAAAAAGAATCATCCCTCACCTCTAGACCTAGTTTTTAGGCTTTCTAATCCTAGCGACACTATTCCTGAGTTGAACGATCAATCCCCCGGTACTTGTCACTATACTATACTACAACGATCAGGTACACTGCCTGGTGGGGGTTGTAAGCTTCTCGAGATCCCTCGAGAGGTAAAGCCTGGTGCAATTCCCACGCATCAGTTCATCATATTGTTCAAGATTATTAATTGATTCTTGTTTTGCTAGAATCACTAAAGGTACGTTCCTATTTAAGTTTATGTTAATCTTTATATGTTATAGTTGTTCCTACGCTTCCGCATATGTGTTTACATGTTTTATGATTGTCATGGTATTTATATTCTAACAGGTTTAACGGCTTTAAAAGTTTGGTGATATTCCAATATTGGTTTGTGACGTATGATATTATTTGTTATAATGTTGTAATATCATTTTATGTATGTTTGTGTCTTTATTTTTTTAGATGTTGTTAGTTTTGTTAGTATTTTTAAAATTTTTGCATTTTTTTTTTATTTTTTTTATTTGCCTAATGTAAACTGTCGTGTAATTTGGGTTAATTTGTATTTATCTATGCAAAAATTATGTATATAGGCTATGCAAAGTGAAGTAAAGGATTGAAGCATTTTTTTGCAAAGTTGTACCGAAGATGTGTAGAAGCACAATTCTATATAACATGAGATGATGTAAAGTAAATATCCAACTGCTATAAATTATAAATGAATGAACACAAACTAATCATATGTTAAATATACCATTTCAGTGGATTCATTCATTTACAACCTTGTTTTCATGTTGTCTGTTATTCCCTCCCAAATTGCAAGACAAAGAAAATTAGATTCTAAACACACGACATTGCCGTTGCATTAGTTTTGTTGAAACAATACCATGCAACATGCAATTTTGCATCTTTAAGAGGTGTGTCGCGCCTACTTCGAATGTCATCATGTATGCTCCGTCCCTGCATTTCCACACAAAAAATACGCGTTTTCACTCATCACCAAATGCGCCTGCTTTGATTACTTTAATTTAATGGGTAAAAGAAGTACCACATATGCAGCCGCTATTTGTGTTGCTTGGTTTCTGCTTTAAACATTTTTATGTGGATACCATTGCAAAGGGTGAAGCAAGGCTGCCTTGTAGTGTTTTACATCAATACGCGACTTCCCCCTTTTTCATTAGCTTAACTTGCAACAAAATCTTTTGAAGAAAATTTCGTAATTGGGCAATCACTATTTGCTGAAACGAATATAAAATCTACGTATATATACAAACCAATTGAAATGTATTTTTCTATTAAGAATCGTTGCCATACTTTTTTGCGCGAAATGATTTTGCTACTGTAGCCATATAAAAGTGCAAAATACTTACCACTATATCGACCCATAAGTTTGATGATTCCAACTCCATTTTCAACACTCTACACCTCAACATGCTCACCATTCTCAATGGTCTGTGTATCAATTTAGCATCTCCCAATTCAGCTACTTCCACTTCAAAATTTAAGCTTTTCATCAACCTAGTATCACGTCATTCGGCTATGGGCGGAAAAAAAAATCTAGTATTAAACAAAACCAACTATGTAAAGAAACCTATCTTTTTAACAGATTTATTAAAATATATATATATATATATATATATATATATATATATATATATATATATATATATATATATATATATATATATATATATATATATATATATACATATGAAGCATATGAAGCATTAATAGTAGAAAAAGATATTCTCAAAGAAAATTTTCTCCAATATTTCCGAAAATCATTAGTTAGTGCTCTAATTCATATATACAAAGATATAAAGTAGTGTCATAATATTGTTTTTGTTATCATAAGTAACATTTTAATAAAATTTTTTTGTAAAGAAAGGTAAAAAGAACGGACAATAGTGTGGGTCAACGAAACTGAGAGAACTTGTATCAGCATATGACTCCTCTCAAACCAACCTCACAGATTAACCAGGAATGGTCAACAGTTCAAGCCGTAAGGGAGAGAGTGATCAATTTATGATCCGTTGAAAGCACAGTGTGTTCACGGGTCGTTATGTCCCAACGAGGTTGAAATTGTATTTTTGATTGTTTGAAGATATAGTGATTGAGGAAAGTAACCAGATTATGATTTGGATTTATTACACTAATCAGTTATGATTGAGATTAAGCTAATTTAACAGTATTAACAATTATAAGAAACAGATACGTAATTAAACTTAAAACGTAAATACGAATTAAAATAAACGTTACTGCGTACAGGAAAAAAAAGGAATTAAGCAAAAATAAACTAGAGGGGGTGAAAATGACTTTTCTACTAACTTAATATTAAAAGAAAATTTTAATAAAAAGAAAATTATTTTTTTGATTAATTTATTATTTAATATTAATAAAAAAACTATTTAATAATTAATTAAAACTAAATTAAACTAATTTAAATTAAGGAAAATACTAAAATGACTTAAAAAATTATGAAATTTTTTATAAAACTAATTAACCATTACAGGAATCCTAAAAAATTATAAAAAATTCATAAAAATTATAACTAAGCTATTTTAATAATTATTTACTTATTTAGTAATTAAAACCTATTTAAACTAATTTAATTATGAAAAGTACAAAATGAACAGTAAAAATTATGAAATTTTTTTAAAAAATACTTTATGATTTATAAAACCTAGGAAAATATAAAAAGATACTATTGCTTATAAATAAGCAGAAAGGAAATTAATTTTTGATTTTTCAATTAAAACTAAAAACTAGAATTAATTATTATAAATACTAAATCTACTCAGAAAATTATGAAAATTTTTACACAACTATTTTAATATATTATGAACTTAAGAAAAATATAAAATTGAAAATTGCTTTTTGAAAAAGCAGAAAAATAAGCCAAATGGCTTAAATAGAAGCTATCACTTATTTTATTTTTGGTTTTTCTTGGTTTTTCTTTTACAAAACTAATTTAATACTGAAAATATGCAACTTTTGTGAAATCAAACTTTTTGTAAATAAAAAATAAGCAGTATGCATGCTTAATGGCTTAACAGAAGGTTTTAATAAGCTAAAATGAACTTTTGGTGAAATAAGCTACTTAACAAGCTACCAATGACAAAATAAGCTTTAACCAAATAAGATGTACACAAAATAAGCCGAAACAACTAGATAAGCACTCTGAATAAGCCAGTAGACAAGAATAAGCAAATCCAAAACACACAGACTTACACAGGCCAAAAGGGCTAATTGCAGCCCTATGTGGGGCCCATAGGAGTGACCAAGGGTCCAAACTAAAACTAAATCTAAAAAGATGGCTAGTAGGGCTTTCCAATAAGACAATAAGCAAACCCTGGGTTCCACTAATAAGCCAAGGAGAGGCTTGTGAAGTTGGCTTGTGGTTCTTGCTGATGAATCAGCAGGAATGGTCAGGATGTCTTAAGGCCAATAATAAGCTATGGGCAAGACTTCCAAGGGTCAAAATAAGCACTGGAACAATAAGCTACACTAGCAAGCTTCCCATAAAGACAAGGGTCAGAGAGTGGGTCCCACTAATAAGCTCACAATGGGCTTATGAATTGAGGTCTGTGGACCTGGTGCAGGGGAGATGTTTGCCCTGCAGGCCTAAATAAGCAACTTAATAAGCCACTAGAAAAAATTGTAAAAATAATCCAAAGTTTGGATTTTCAGCTGACAAACTTTAATGTCCAAAAAGCTCAAAGCTTAATTTTAAGGAATAATATCAGGAAAAATCTTGCAAAAAATGGATTTCTAGAAAAGTTGCACTTTTGACTTTTTAGATATTGATCCTAAGTTTACTATTGTGAACTTTGATTAAGTCCTAGTGACTGATAAGGTTGATATAAGCTATAAGGAGATTGATTTAAGCTAACTTAACAACTAATGAACTGATTTGATGATGATTTTAACCTTAAAACCTAACAGTGAACAAATGAGATGAGATCAAAGGTGATTTTGATTTTTGCTGAAAAGACCAATGGTTTTTTATACGTGGGAATTGTACCAGGCTTTACCTCTCGAGGGATCTCGAGAAGCTTACAACCCCCACCAGGCAGTGTACCTGATCGTTGTAGTATAGGATAGTGACAAGTACCAGGGGATTGATCGTTCAACTCAGGAATAGTGTCGTTAGGATTGAAATTAATCTAACTAGGTCTAAAGGTGAAGGATGATTCTTTTTGTGTTTTTATATTTTATGAAAAGCAGGTAACACTACTACAAAAAAATCTCATAGAAACCGGTCAAAATTGCCTATGAAGAGTGGTTTTCGAACCACTCTCTGAAGGGGGGTATCTCTATAATCGAAACACATAGAAACTGGTTTGAAAACCTGTCTCTATTAGAAGCATCAACACCAGTTTTGTCCTAAGAATAGGTTTCCATTATAGAGTAAATAAGCATCTTTTTATTGGACATTGACACCGGTTCTCCCACAACCTGTCTTGATAAAAGTATCCAACCTATCTTTATATAGAATAAAAATATGTTTTTAACTCAAAATCTGTGTCTTTGGTAAATTTATTTTATTAAAAAAAAATCATTTCTAAAATTTTCAATAAATTGAAAAAAAAATTTATTGAAAATTTTAGAAATGATTTTTTTAATAAAGAAATATAAAATGTAGCGAATATACATAAAGTGAAGTACATCACAAATGTCAAAACCAACAAAGTAAATTAAGATAATACGTCAATTCAACTAAACATAAATCCTAGACAAAATCCAATGAAATATATATATATATATATATATATATATATATATAGTGCTATATTTCCAGCCGTGGTAACTTTGAGAAGAGAAAAGAGCAAAATCCGCGAATTCTCCAGCTCTTGACCTCTCAAACCTTTCGTTCTTGCAGGCCCATCAAATATTATTGATAGTTGTCTTGGAGCAGAAGTAGTTTAGCTAAATCCTGCATATAGCAAGTTAAATTGCATTAAGACAAATGATTATCTAAGTACGAACGAGTAAAGAAGAACAATCAACCTCCTGCAAATTTTACTAAGTATACTTGAAATAGGTATATCAGCTAGTTAACAAACAATTGAAAGCCCTTTAGATGATTGCCGTTAGGGGTGTTATCGGGTCGGGTTGAATCGGGTTTTTTAATATGAAATAGTGACCCGCAACCCGACCCGATAAGTAATCGGGTTCGGATTGTTTTTGGGTCGGGGTATGTCGGGTCGGATGATTCGGGTTAATCAGAGTATTTATTTTTTCCCCCATAAAATAAGTTACGGCCATAAAAATATATCATGAGTTAACTAGAATTATGGCTTTTAATATTACAACATGTACAAATAAAAAACAATGAAACATGGTGGCGTGTGAAAAAAGAAGCTCAAAATCAAACTCAAACACACAAGTAGTAGCCTTGGTCTAAAGAAAATAAGAAAAGAACTATAGCAGTAGCAAAAAAAAATTATTAGCATGCAAATAAACTAAATGAACTATTAAGTATATTATGCTAAAAAAAAAAAAAAAAAAAAAAAAAAAAAAAAAAAAAAAAAAAAACAAACTATTTAGTATTAACCATATATAACAGTGTTTGGATCTTAAGCAAAAAGGCATGCCTCGAATATTAACTATGGATAATAACCTTTATAGATCTTAGGCATAGGTAGTGTGGAAAGAATATGCATAATTAACCATATATAACAGCGTTTGGGAAGTAATATTACCACACACAATTAAACTAAACGAGCTGTTAGTATGTTAACAGTTAAATATGCCATGTCTAATTGAAAAAGCTAGTGGGCTTATACAACATTAAGAAAATAATTTTTGAAAAAATATATTTCGGGTCTTATCGGGTTGAGTCAATAACCCGATAACAAAAATAATTCAACCCTAACCCGACCCGGTAATTATATCGGGTTATCGGGTTCGGGTCACACAACTCAATAAAGTTTTCTAACCCGATTCAACCCGACCCGATAAGCCTTATCAGGTTCGGGTTCAGGTCGGATCTACCCGACCCTAGTGACACCCCTACTTGCCATTATACTTGAACAAAAGAGAATGTTTGGAGTAATTTTGATTCATTAGATAATTAGAATTAAAAAACACTGAAAGGAAACTTAAAGTTTTTTTATGCAGTAAATAGCATATGCAGAAAACAAGGCTAAGTGGAGTAACTTTGGATATACCATTTAGTCTATCGAGTTTTAAAATCAAAAGTGAAGTTTTCTATGTTCTCAAGTCTCAACATCTCTTATCTGTACATTTTAAGAACCCTCTTTTCTTTTAATAAAACTTAATTTGACTAAAAATTAGGACTGATTCTTGACGACGATGGACCAGTATAGGGGATTTGTAACAAGAGAAAGAGATGAGAGGTGCTTAGGCCTCTGGAAGATACACTAGTCTAAAACTTATGGATTAAAAGTCATGACACATACATGAAGTCTTTTTTTAACTTGCTGCAAGTATTCTTTTTACAGCTTTACAAAGGAGTGAAACTTATTTAACTTTTTAAAATCATTTTGGATGGTAACATAGGTGTAAGACATATATTTTTCCCTCTTAACATGTCAATCCAAACATACAACTATAGTTACCTTATTTCAGCAATGTCGAAAGTGTTCTCTCCAACTCTAATTTTCCTTTCTCAAGCTGCAACGTTGGTTCAAGATAAGCTCCTTCAAGCAAATTTGTGTTGCTCTTAACATGTGTAATTGCTGATGTTAAATCTGTACTCTGTACTCTAAAAAATCAGACACATTAGGCAAAAACTATAAGCTTTGGGACCATTACATAAGACAAACTACCTTAACGCCTCAAACGACAGCCTATGACCAATTCCAAACAGCCCCTATATATATATATATATATATATATATATATATATATATATATATATATATATATATATATATATATATATATATATATATATAATACCAGGAAGGCTAATGATCGTGCAATAAACCATACCTATCCATTGGCTAATCTACAAACAATGCAAAAACATGACTCACAAACTTCATAGTAAACCAATAGAAAGAATCTGCACATGTGGGCTTAGTCTCTCAATCCATTTCCCCCATTGCATATTATTACATATATAGGTTCAAGCTTAATTTTATTAACAAATTAACTAACTTCCCCAAAAATGCATACACTAATCTAACAACAATTCAAAAAAGTACCACCTACAAAGCAAACTAAAAAGAGGAATATGGTCATTCATTCAAAGAAGGGCATTTATGTATAAGAAATGTAAAGTTAATCAATAATCTGTTAAAAAAGTACCAAAATTAATGAATTGAACACCCTAAAAAATGGTGGATAAGTGAAGGTGAACATGTATGTGAAGCAACTATGATGACACGTGGTGTGCGTGCGGTATGGGAAGAGGGGCAAGCCTGGCTCCATTCTTTTTTATTCTGGTTTTTTTTGGCACCATTTCTTAAGCAGGTACGTGGTTGTTGAGGAAGCAAGAAGCACGTCTGTTGATGGTTTAAAAAGGTTGATTTTATATAAATGGTGGATAAAAAAATGCAATCTCAACAAGGAATCCAAACAACCCCTATAAAAGCTAAGCAGGTTTAACAAGAAATCCCCCAGATATCTATGTCAGTTTATGCTTCCCTAAAATATTAATTTAAGTACCTTGCTTCCATCCTACATGCCTCATCATTGTTGACATTAAGTCTTACAGCCTATCTTTAATCAAACAAATGGATAACAAGTAATTAGTATAGCACCAAAACATTGTTTTAGCTTACAATAAGTTACTCTAATACCCAAACAAACTTCGTCAAAGATAAAGTGCTAATGATATTTACTTAATGTCCCAATCAGCCAAATGATCAAGTGACCAAAACCAAGTTCATAATAGCCATGTAATGAGCACATTAAAGCCGAAGCAAAATACACAATGTTGTGAAAGTGTACTTACCAGATCCCAAAAGCACAGTTCAGGCCTCATGCTCTTTGATTCTGTTTAGATAAAAGACCCTAATTCAAAAAAGATTAAAAAAATTGAACAAAATACACAAATTATACACATAATTGCTAGTCTTAGGTAATATGAACAATGCTAGCAAGAAGTCTATATGCAATAAAGCTTAAAACCACCACTTATAGTGGTATCAAAGGTGTTAAAAATGGGACCAATAACCCAATCAACAACTCGAATTTATAATTAAACAGGTGTTAGAGTAAGATTGCATACCGAGTTCTTGAAGATATTGGAACTCAAGATTTGGACTGGAACCAAGTAAAACTTATACCTGCTTTGTGTAAAGTAACAACCGATTGTGTGAAGGTGCATATTGTCGTTGGGTAGCGGATGTGAAAGTTAGGGTTTGTGAATGGGAAAGAGGGAAAAGATAATGAAAATGAAAGAGGAATAGAAAAGTTGAATTAATCCCACTCACTTAAAAAGTTGAATTAAACCGCCCTTGTTAAAAAAAAGAATTAAACCGCCAAAAGTAATAGACATTGGTTGTTTCTAAAAAATACAATGCTACCTAAACACAAGTGTCTTTGATTGTGTAAAAAGACTAGTTTTTACTAGCAAACACATTTTTTATATGTTTTGTATTATGAAAACTAGCTTTTTCAAGAAAACCAATCTCAGTTCCTTCCATTCCTACTAGTTTTTTTATCATAGGAATATGGTTTTATATAACCAGTCTCTATTTGGGGGTGTTTATAGCCTTTTGTGTAATAGTGTAAAAATCTCGGGTTTTGGAAGGAGGGGCGGAATTAGTTGCTAATCAACTAACCCAAAAGCTACTAATTAAACTAATTAACAAGAAAAGTAAACTAGGGTTCTACAAGGTAAGTGAAGCATGTCTACCTATGATATGTTGCTCCTTGCTAGCTATCCAATTCTACCTATTGAATTGTCACACCTTGTTTTAATTTACGAGTTGTATTCCTTAATACCATACGTGGGGTGGCGTACGTACTTCCCCAACTCTATAAGCTCCTACTTCACTCCTATGTCGAGCCTGCAAGAAACTCCTAACATGGGATCACTAGAATTCGCTCATGCATTAAATACAACCATAATAACCTAGTACGCATTGGTTCATGTTTCTTAAGACGTTCAAGAATGTTACCCTATGGAAGTCTGCCAGTTTTCTTAAGCCTAACATCGAATACAATCAACCAAACAAGAGACAATAGGAATCAAGAATTATAAACTAAACCAATTAGACCTATCGAAGTGTCACACCCTAATTGATGAAGATAGACACAAACATCAACAAGGAATCAATAAGATCTAATCAATTATATACCAGTTTCACACAATCATAAGTAGACACAAGGTGAATTAGCCAAGCATAATTAATAAAGAGCAAGCAACAATAATGATAATTGAAGACATGAATTAAGATAGAATCATCAAACCATTAGAAGATGTTTATGGAGTGATTGAAACCCTCTAAGTTGCTGGAAAAACACCCACCTAAACCCAGGAATCGACCTTAGGGTTTAGGGCTTACAAAAAGTGAAGTTATGATGTTATATTTATAGGCTGATTTTCTGTTGGCCCGATCATGACGACGTCAGACCAATCATGACGGTGTCACGACCAAATTTTCATCACCAAATTGTAGATCTCTTCGTCCTCTTCACGTGGGCTTTTGAATCACCTAAATCCGAGTTCGTATGCAAAAGTTATGACCAAAACAATATCAGCTACTCCGCGCGCAAGTTTTGACAAGTTAACACGTGACGGCCTACGTGACGCCTTCAGGAAATTTTCTATGCCATCACTCTTTAATTTTACACGTGACGGCCTTGGGTGACGCCGTCATCTCAAATGCACAAAACTTTCTGGACCGTCACGGACTTTATCCACTTTCACCTCTTGTATTAATCTTGACGCCATCATGAAGAAGCTTGTGACGCCGTCAGGTACTGTTCCCAGCAAGGAAAATTAAGACTTTGCCGTTTTCTTCACTTTTAAGCTCCAAAAACGTCCAAAATGCTTCCTTTTCCATAATTCACTCCAAAAGTACCAAAAATCACAAAAGAAACAATTTAGGGCAATATTTGATCAAATAAATGCAATTTCGGGCTTCAATGACCCCCTAAAAACGGATCATTTTTCGCCTCATCATATACCCTTACACTTGAGATTTGCTTGTCCTCAAGCAAATTTGCTTTTATTCTAATCAAAATACAAGTTAGGGGTCATTTAACACTAATATAAAAGTAATTACAACAAATAATCGTTCCACTAAAGACCAAAGATAAGCACGGAGGTCATACACTAGCACCTCACAAATAGTGTTTAGATACTCACATCTCTCAGGTGTAATAAAGTATATATCACAATAAGGAAATGGAAAACATCTCTCACTACCTGTCATAGCAAAATACATTACCATAGGCTTGGGAAAGGATCAAACCTCCACCACTTGGCGTAAGCACCTAGGATAAACTATCAAAGAGGTCTTTTAAAGGGTTATAACGTTAGGTGTAGGGATATGGAAAACACGGTTTTGTTGGATAAAGGCAATCTTTACATGTGGCGAGTTAATCATCTTGGTTAATTACATGTATAATATGGCATTGCTAAGCCAAGACTAGACTCGACTTAAGCTAATAAATGAAAAATAACAAAAACATAAAACAAACATAGAATGAAACGAGATGGTAGTCCGTATGTTTTTTTTCTTTTCTTTTTTTTCTATTTTTTTTCTTTTTCTATATTTTTCAATTTATTATTATTTTTTATTTTTATTTTTATTCTTTTTGCATACACTCTACTAAGTATGAATTCTGCTGATGGTTGCTGCTGAAGGATACTGCTGAAGAGCTGGTTCCTGCTGAAGCAGTGTATCTGCTGAAGTCTAGTTTCAGCATTATTAGTTTCTGCGGATATAGATATTCCGTATTTTATGTAATATAGTTTGGATATGCATGAGTTTGTTTAGGAAGTGATAATGCATATCTTTTAGTAGTTTTAGAATATACGTTTCTTGGGAAACGGTTTAGGGTTCCTTGTGTATAAAAGGAACACACGATTATGTATTGAATTACGTTTTTAGAAAACAATTTCATTATTATTAAAAGATCCATAGAGGATCAACAGTTCTTAGTATTAAACTTGTGTTTGTTTCCACTTTAAAATACAAGTTACAGAGATTATCTACTAGTGTGTTAGTGATTACATTAACATAACTAACGATTCTAGAGTGCTCAGAAGATCTATCAAGGTCTTTGTTACAACAAGTGGTATCAGAGCCTCGGGAGAGTCTCTGTGATACTGAGAAACACAAATCTTACACCATCTAAATCCAAACCAATCAAGAAAAATGCCTGGATCAGACGATGAAGTTGATACAACCCAGAACCTAAACACCACTTCTCTCCAACAACTCAACCTCTCCAACAGTAATGCTAAATTTCCATACTTGAAGAATGCTGAAGACTATGATTTGTGGTCCATGAAGATGCAGAACTGGATCACAAACATAGACTGGAATCTTTAGGAGGTTGTCCGAAAAGGGAACAGCCTGAAGAAGCATGTTAAAGATGCTGATGGGATAGTTACAATTGTAGGTCCCAAAACTGCTGAAGAGGTTTTAGCCGTGCAGAGGGAGAATAAAGTAAGAACAATTCTGCTCCAAGCTATACCATATGACCACATGGGTGACTTCCACTTCATGGAGGATGCCAAGGATATTTGGATGGCAATAAAGGTTAGATTTGGTGGGAATGATGAATCAAGAAGGTTGAAGAAGTCAATGCTGAAACAGCAGTTTCAAGAGTTTCAGATATCTGATGAAGAAGGAATCCACAAAGGCTATGACAGGTTCCACCGGATCTTAAGTCAACTTAATCAGCTGAAGGCTAGGCCAGATAATGAGGACTGCAATGCTAAGTTTCTGAGATCTTTGCCACCATCTTGGTTGCAAGTCAGCATTGCTCTCAAAGCTAAAGGAGGGTTGGACTTGATTTCTTTTGATGACCTCTACAACAGACTCAAATCTCTTGAGCCTGATGTTAGAAGTCCCATTCGACCATCCACTCACTCAGCTTTCGTCAGCACCACTACAAAACCGGTGCACCATGCCTCAAGTTCTTACACCTCAGGAGCATCTTCTCAAACCCAAACTAAATCAGCTCCTAAATCAAAATCCAGTAGTGTAATGGATGATATTGTTCATTCATTTGTGGCTGAATATGAACATCGGCAATTTCTTGCTTATGAGGATTTTGAACAGGTGGATCCATTGGAGATGGAGGAGATGCACTTGAAATGGCAGCTAGCAATGATTTTTATGAACATTAAGAGGTTTGAGACTAAGTCTGGAAGAAAGTTTAGTTTTAATGGAAGAGAGGCAGCAAGGTTTGATAGAAGGAAGGTTAAATGCTACACTTGTGGTCAAGTGGGCCATTTTTCAAGAGAATGCAAGGAAAGGAAGTCTGGTGATGAAGTTAGATATGGCTCATATCCATTGGAATCAGGGACTTCTAAGGCTACACCTTCAAAAGCTTTGGTGACTCTGGATCACCAAATTGATTGGGCTGAACATGAACATGCTGAAGAGGAAGCTTCTCCTTCTACACAAGTAAATCTGCTGGCATACTCACCTTCAGAGGACAAGAAGGAACAAGTCTCCTTGATGGGGATCTCTCAGGTACACAACTGTGTGTTTGGATGTAGTGTAAGATACAATGAACTCAAACAAGAATATGATGAATTGAAACCTAAGTACAATGAGTGTTATATAGAAGTTGAGGCCTATAAAAAGGCTTTAAAAACTTTAGAAAAACAAAAAGTCTGGTTTCAAAAGAATCAAGTTAAATATGATGAAAAAATAAGAGTTCTAGAAAGTGATTTAGAAGTTGCTAAGATAGACTTAAGACGTACTGAAAAAGAGAAATATGATATAGAAAAGGAAAAACAAGAATTACAAGTTAAGTTAGATAAAGAGATAGCTGGTCGCATGAAATGGCAGGAAGGAGCATCTAATTTGAATAAATTGATTGATGGTCGCCAATCTGTTAGGTCTAGAAAAGCATTAGGATATGAGAAATACATAGATCCTGAAGAGTTAACATATCCTAATATGTCTAGTGTTTTTTTACCCAGAACCAGCCTTAGCATATCAAACACCTGTTAAATTTGTTAAGGAAGGGGGAATAAATGTTGTCCCTGGACCTATAAGAGGGGAACATATGCCAATTGACCTGTCCATACCTGTTGACTTTGATGGATCACACCATCTCTATGGCAAAAAGTCAAGTGACTTGCCAGACCCTATTATTAAATCTACTGACTTTGTCTCTTGTTGTGTCAGTGACAAGTCTTCTGATGAAGGGTATACTTCATTTGCCAGTTGTGATTCAAGTGAGAAGTTGATGAGGCGAAAAATGATCCGTTTTTAGGGGGTCATTTAAGCCCGAATCCGACTTTATTTGATCAAATATTGCCCTAAATCGTTCCTTTTGTGATTTTAGGTGTTTGGAGAGTGAATTCTGGAAAAGAAGCCATTTTGGACGTATTTGGAGCATAAAAGTGAAGAAAACGCCAAAGTATCAATTTTCCATGCTGAAGACACTAGGTGACGGCGTCAAGAGTTACACCCTGACGGCGTCAGACATCAAGAATAAAACACCGTAGTTGATGACGGCGTCAAAATCCATCCTGACGGCGTCAAAGTCCCAAGAATAAAATACCGTAGGTGGTGACGGCGTCACATAGGCCGTCATAAGTAGATCAAGGCCGTCCGAGGAAGTATTTGGCGGCGAGGTGACGGCGTCACATGTTTGTCTTGACGCCGTCAGCCCAGTTTTCCTATATATAGTTTTCTAGTTTTTTCATTAAAAAAAGGAGAAGTTTTGGTGAAACCCTAAAGACGAATTTGGTGCCTCTTTTACAGGTTTTTCAAGGGTTCCAAACCCTTGATACCTTGCATTGTAATTGAGATAAGTGTTCTTCTAATTCAATCAATATGTCTATGTGTTGGTTGTTTATATCTTGTTCTTGTCTCAATTCAATTATGCTAGGCTAGATCTCTCTTGTGTTTGCTTATATCTAATGAAACCTAGATGTTGATTATGTGTTGATTACTTGTTTATTCTTGTTCTTGGATGAATGATTTATATGTTAGGCTTAAGAAAACTGGCAGATCTCCAAATGGTAACATGCTTGAACGTCTTAATAAACATGAACCGAGGCGTACTAGGTCTTTATTGGTTGTATTTAATGCATGAGCCACTGTTTACAATCCCTATAGTTGTGCTGGGTCATGGTGTAGGAGGAGATAAGAGCTCATAGAGTTGGGGAGTTATGTATGCCACCCCACGAATGGTATTAAGGAATACAATCCGTCATCCATACAAGTATAACAAGTAATTAACGTGTAAAAGATATCTAGGGAGTAGTGAAGTCTAAGTAAACACAATTTCTCCAATTACTGCTCACAACATTAGTATAATTTAGTTTAATTTCATTTTCAGTATTTTATTTTGAATATATATATTAGTTTTGGGTTAGTTGAATAGCAACTAATTCCGCCCACTCTTCCAAAACCCGAGATTTTAATTGCTTTCATAAAAATATAAAAATACAAAAATAATCATCCCTCACCTTTAGAACTATTAATTAGGTTTTCTAATCCTAGCGACACTATTCCTAAGCTGAACGATCAATCCCCCGGTACTTGTCACTATACTATACTACAACGATCAGGTACACTGCCTGGTGGGGGTTGTAAGCTTCTCGAGATCCCTCGAGAGGTAAAGCAAGGTGCGATTCCCACGCATCAAGTTTTTGGCGCCGCAGACTGGGGAATAGTTATTGTCTAGGTTAGAATTTCTTTTTATTAGGTCTACTTGCTAGATTCCTTTCTAGTAAGATTTTATTTTTATTTTTAGTTTTTCTTTAGTCTATCTTTTCCTTTGTGTGTTTGTTCGTAATTTCCATTGACTCTTCCGTTCACCATTATGGAGTACGCGAATCCACCATACCACCAACCACAAAGGCCATTCTACCCTATTGACATCTCGAATTTCAAACAATATCGAGATGAACCCATATATGATGCATGGACTCGTTTTAAAAATTTACTTCGAAAATTCCCTCATCATAGTTTCTCTTTAGCATCCCTAACCGAAACCTTTTACTATCGTGTCAACCGATGTGACCAAATGTGCATCGATGATTTTGCCAATGGGGGCCCTAGGGAATTAAGTGCTGAAGAAGCATGGGATACCTTAGAAGACTGTGCCCAATATTATTATAGAGTAGACAACCCAACAAACAACATCACAAATCAATCAAAAACAAGTTTGAAGGAGCAAACAGGAAGTTTGTCTGGGGATGAATATACTCATGTAGGGATACCTGTGTGGATGTTACCTAAAGCCATAGTACAAAGCAAACACATAGGTAATCTAGGTACAATGGAGGATGAGGTGGACAATTCAAGCCCACAAAGTACCTCACAAGTCCTACCATCATTTGAGGCACATACACCGCCCGTGACTTACTCGGAAGAAGTAGAAGAGACTATAGGAACCCCAATAGAGGTAGAACCCTTGTACCAAACACCACTAGAGGATATAGGTTTGAATACTTATAATGATAATCTTACTCTTTGTTCTAGGGAAGTTCCTAGTTTTGATGAACCGGAGCCTCAACCAAAACCATTACCTAATCTTCCATCCTTGGGTGAAGATTTAGGAATTGAAATAGGTCCCGATCCACCCATCAAACCATGTAGTCCGGGTAGCTTTACGTTGAAGGTAGTAGACCCCAAGCCTTGTAGAGAAGAAGCCAACATAGGAGTGAACCATGACCTTACATACTTACATCACCCATTTATGATTGATCGTAAGAAACATTATGGGTTTAAACCGGGTTTATTAGGTCAAGATACATCCACAACTAGGAATCTCTCGAAGTTGATAGAAAATGATCCTTTCTTAGGAGAAAACTTCAACTCACTCATCGACCAAAGTGAACTAGGTAAGGTTATGATGATAGGGGCACAACCTTTTGAGCATATAATTCATCCACCACTCTTTCCTCACGTGGCATATTCACACCGAGATGGTGTGTATCGCTACTACCACCCACACTTAATCCTAAGTGTAGGGAAAACCTCACCTTTATCCGTGAAATAAGAGTAGAGTCAGGCTCGTGACTCGAACAAAAACAAGCGCTTATTGGGAGGCAACCCAAGCTTTATTTTGTTTGTTTGTTTGTTTGATTGTTTATTTTGTTTGATTGTTATTTGCTTCCGTATGCATGTTTTATTTTTTTGTTGGTTGATCATGTTTCTCAATTAAAATGTGGAAATACTTTACTATGTTGTTTGGCCTAGTCTTAACTCCAACCTAAAAGTATTTTTGCAAAAGATAAGTGTAAGGGGAAACCCCAAATATGTTTTCAAGAAACACCCCGATCATGATTCTCCACAATATTAAATGAACATGTATATTCGTATTTGTTAGAGTCAAATGCCTGTATTGAGTCATAATGAAGTTTTGCAGGATTTTCCAGGAAGTAGGACGAAGTTTTTCCAGAAATTTTCCGGAAACTTAACATAAGAATTTCTGCAGGTCCATTCTGACAGCGTCAGAGTATTACTCTTGACGGCGTCAGGAGTTAAAAATCTGGAAATTTTACCGGTTTTGTTTTTCTAACGGAGTCTTATGGTTTTTGTGAATTATTAAGTTTTATAATCTCCAGGAAATCTGCAAACTTCATTCCACAAGCATTATATCTTACTTTGTTTTCTAGGATTTAGTAACTTATATAGGATGCCGCCGATTTTACGCGAGGTTGTCTTGTCTATGTTGTCAGGATTTACAGGTTATGTTTGAGAAGGAGATGATTTATATTCTGGAAGGGGAGCTTTGATTGTTCGTTTTCTTGGAAGAAGATTTAACCTGGCCAACCTAAAATCCATACCGAGCGAATCAGGGGAGTATTTGATTTCATTCTCTTTACTTTTTCACTTTTACATTCTTTACTTGAACATTGGGGACAATGTTCATCTTAAGTGTAAGGGGAGGGTAAAAAGATGATACCTTACATATGCACTTTCGCTTGAGTTTGTTTTGTTTGATAGTAGATGTGTAATAAAACTACGAGAAATACTTGTTAGTGTAATTTTAGCGCCAAATTTAAATTTTTTTACAACATTTAGGAGTGAAACTTTAGCCATAGCAAGCGTCTCATGGATAGGAGATTGTATGACTAGCACATAACCGTATATTCAGAAAAATTTTCCACCAAAAAATGTGAGGTTCGCCTTTAGATTTGATAGGAAAAGCATTCATTATTAGTACTTATGAGTGTACCGGTAGCATTTAGATTCTAGAACTTGCGTTAGTGATGCATCCCGAGACCGCTAATGAGACTACATCGTGTGGTAGGATTTACTACATGATAAGAGGCATTAGGATCACCCTTGTGTTAAACCCGTATTATAATTACTTGACCATTTAAGTCATATTACTTGGCTAGTTAAGTCAACTAATTTTTCCCACACCCTTAGCGTTGTACTCATTTTTAGTACACGATACCCCTAGTACACCCCTCCGAGCCTATCTTTTCGTTTCTAACTTTAAGCATTTTACTTAAAGGAAGAATTTGTTACACCCCACTTAAATGTACACCCAAATCGCCTTAGCCTTCCGTGTATGCGTTCATTTTTAGTGCATTATTGTTATTTGTTAAACTCTAAGTTAACTTTCTAATTGATTACATGGTTGCTAAGTCGAGTCATATCCTTGTACATATTGTTTTGGGACGATTGGGACTCATGGGTAAGTACTTATTTATGGAGTAATGGGGAAGAACATCATTTATTACCCCTATATGTACGTTAATCTTAAAAGTGCTCCAAGTGTTTTGATTTTCTTAATTCGAGTCATTGGAATAGTTTAATGTAAAGTATGTAAAGATTCAAGTGTATGGGGAATTCTCATCCCCTATGATGTATTATTTTGGATGGTAGGGTAAGAGTGTATGCAAAAAAAAAAAAAAAAAAAAAAAAAAAAAAAAAAAAATAGAAAAAGAAAAAGAGAAAAAAAAAAAAACATACGGACTACCATCTCGTTTCATTCTATGTTCATTTTATGTTTTTGTTATTTTCCATTTATTAGCTTAAGTCGAGTCTAGTCTTGGCTTAGCAACGCCATATTGTACATGTAATTAACCAAGATTGTTAACTCGCCACCAGTAAAACTTCCTTTATCCAACAAAACCGTGTAATTTATATCCCTATACCTAACGTTACAACCCTTTAAAAGACCTCTTTGATAGTTTATCCTAGGTGCTTATGCCATGTGGTGGAGGTTTGATCCTTTCCCAAGCCTATGGTAATCTATTTTGCTATGACAGGTAGTGAGAGATATCTTCCATTTCCATAATGTTATATTACTTTATTACACCCGAGAGATGTGAGTATCTAAACACTATTTGTGAGGTGCTTGTGTATGACCTCCGTGCTTGTCTATTGGTCTTTAGTGGAACGATTATTTGTTGTAATTACTTTTATATTAGTGTTAAATGACCCCTAACTTGTCTTTCGAGTAGAATAAAAGCTCATTTGCTTGAGGACAAGCAAATCTCAAGTGTAAGGGTATATGATGAGGCGAAAAATGATCCGTTTTTAGGGGGTCATTTAAGCCCGAATCCGACTTTATTTGATCAAATATTGCCCTAAATCGTTCCTTTTGTGATTTTAGGTGTTTGGAGAGTGAATTCTGGAAAAGAAGCCATTTTGGACGTTTTTGGAGCATAAAAGTGAAGAAAACGGCAAAGTATCAATTTTCCATGCTGAAGACACTAGGTGACGGCGTCAAGAGTTACACCCTGACGGCGTCAGACATCAAGAATAAAACACCGTAGTTGATGACGGCGTCAAAATCCATCCTGACGGCGTCAAAGTCCCAAGAATAAAATACCGTAGGTGGTGACGGCGTCACATAGGCCGTCATAAGTAGATCAAGGCCGTCCGAGGAAGTATTTGGCGGCGAGGTGACGGCGTCACATGTTTGTCTTGACGCCGTCAGCCCAGTTTTCCTATATATAGTTTTCTAGTTTTTTCACTAAAAAAAGGAGAAGTTTTGGTGAAACCCTAAAGACGAATTTGGTGCCTCTTTTACAGGTTTTTCAAGGGTTCCAAACCCTTGATACCTTGCATTGTAATTGAGATAAGTGTTCTTCTAATTCAATCAATATGTCTATGTGTTGGTTGTTTATATCTTGTTCTTGTCTCAATTCAATTATGCTAGGCTAGATCTCTCTTGTGTTTGCTTATATCTAATGAAACCTAGATGTTGATTATGTGTTGATTACTTGTTTATTCTTGTTCTTGGATGAATGATTTATATGTTAGGCTTAAGAAAACTGGCAGATCTCCAAATGGTAACATGCTTGAACGTCTTAAGAAACATGAACCGAGGCGTACTAGGTCTTTATTGGTTGTATTTAATGCATGAGCCACTGTTTACAATCCCTATAGTTGTGCTGGGTCATGGTGTAGGAGGAGATAAGAGCTCATAGAGTTGGGGAGTTATTTATGCCACCCCACGAATGGTATTAAGGAATACAATCCGTCATCCATACAAGTATAACAAGTAATTAACGTGTAAAAGATATCTAGAGAGTAGTGAAGTCTAAGTAAACAAAATTTCTCCAATTACTGCTCACAACATTAGTATAATTTAGTTTAATTTCATTTTCAGTATTTTATTTTGAATATATATATTAGTTTTGGGTTAGTTGAATAGCAACTAATTCCGCCCACTCTTCCAAAACCCGAGATTTTAATTGCTTTCATAAAAATATAAAAATACAAAAATAATCATCCCTCACCTTTAGAACTATTAATTAGGTTTTCTAATCCTAGCGACACTATTCCTAAGCTGAACGATCAATCCCCCGGTACTTGTCACTATACTATACTACAACGATCAGGTACACTGCCTGGTGGGGGTTGTAAGCTTCTCGAGATCCCTCGAGAGGTAAAGCAAGGTGCGATTCCCACGCATCAGAAGTCAGACCTGCCCAAGACCACTCCCAAGACCACTCTCAAGACCACACCCGAGACATCACCCAAGACTCCCAACAAGCCTTCTAGAGTTACTGCTGATCCCAAGACTGTTTCTTCTGAAGACTTGTTTTTAATTCTTTGCAAAACAATATTTCTAGTTCTGTTAAAAACAATTCTGTTAATCATTGTGGTTTGAATGCTTTTTCATGTTATGGAACTTCCTTCAGTTTGAATAAATCTTCTAAAAAGAGGAAATGTTTTTTGTGTGGAAGTAAATCTCATTTGATTAAGGATTGTACTTTTCATGAGCAAAGAATGGGTGTATGTTTTAGTCAAAGAAAACCTAGGCAAATGTGGAAGAATGTTAATGAAATACCCTCTTTTATTCCACATCAGCAGAAATCCAATTCTGCTGAACCACATTCTTCATGGAGAAGAACCAGTAATAGACCTTATGTTCGACCCACTAGTTCTTTCTTTTCTAATGGTTATTGGCCTAGTCACTTTGACTCAATGTATTATGGTGGAGGGTATTGGGATACTGCTGTGAAGCCCTCAGCAGGTTGTTCTTGGACAAAGAAGGGACCCAATTTGCATTACAGGCCCAAGAACAATGGTGGATCTAAAACATCTACATGGCCTATCTCTAATGATCCACAAGGCAGGCTCAAGTCAGCAATGACTTGAGTCTCCAATGTGTACTAACTTTTGTATATTTTGTTGTTGTTGTAGGATCATCCTTTAAAAAGTACTGAAGTAGGTATAGTTGACAGTGGTTGTTCAAGAAGTATGTCAGGTAACAAGGACAAGATGCATGACTTTGTGCCTATTGAAGGAGGAGGCAGTGTAACCTTTGGTGGAGGAGATGGCAAAATTACTGGGAAAGGAACTATTAAGACACCCCTGTTAGATTTTGAGAATTTTTTATGTAAAGGAACTGGAGCATTTTAATCTTCTCTCTGTATCACAAATTTGTGACACTAAGAATAAGGTTTTCTTCTCTGAGGATGAATGTCTTGTGCTCTCCAAGGACTTCAAACTTCCAGAAGACACAACTGTTTTGCTGAGAGTTCCTAGAACCTTCAACTTGTACACATTCAATCTGAATGATGTTAAACCAGAAGGTGATCTAATATGTTTGGTGGCCAAAGCTTCCCAGGATGAATCTACCAAGTGGCACAGGAGAATGGCTCATGTAAACTACAAGACTATCAATAAGTTGTCTAAACTTGGTCTTGTTCAGGGCCTTCCTTCTAAACTCTTCACCAATGAACACAATTGTATTGCTTGCAACAAGGGAAAGCAACACAGAGCCTCTTATAAAGCCATAAAAGCTGTGAGCACCATCACAAAACCTCTTCAGTTGCTCCACATGGATCTCTTTGGTCCAACTCCCATCAGAAGTATTGATCATAAGTACTTCTGCCTGGTTATCATAGATGATTATAGCAGGTTTTGCTGGGTATTCTTTCTAAAAACTAAAGATGAAACAACTCCTATTTTGAAAGAATTCATCACTTTAATTGAAAACCAGCTTAATAAAAAGGTTAAAGGCATTAGGTGTGACAATGGGACAGAATTCAAAAATGTTGTTTTCATAGAATTCTGTAAGTCTAAGGGGATTAGAAGGGACTATAGTACTCCAAGAACCCCACAACAAAATGGGGTTGCTGAAAGGAAAAATAGAACCTTAATTGAGGCAGCAAGATCTATGCTTGCAGACTCTAAATTACCCACTATGTTTTGGACTGAAGCAGTAAGTACTGCTTGTTATGTCCTGAACAGGGTATCCATCACTAGACATCATGTCAAGACACCTTATGAACTTCTCACTGAGAAAGTTCCAGACATTCATTACCTTAAGCCTTTTGGTTGCAAAGTGACCATATTGAATACTGCTGATACACTGGGTAAGTTTGATGGGAAAGCTGATGAGGGGTATATTGTGGGTTATTCAGCTCATAGCAAGGCCTATAGGGTTTATAATCTGAATGCTAAAAGGATAGAGGAGACTCTTAACCTAAGATTTCTTGAAGATCAGCCTAATACTCAGGGACAGGGCCATTCTTGGTATTTTGACCTAGATTATTTGACTGATTATTTGGGATACACTAGACATGCTTCTAATCCAAATGCAGGTACCAAAGATCCAATTTCTAACCTTGCAGGTTCCATGGATGATGACTCAGAATGTGACTCTGAGCCAGAAGAACATACCATTGTTGTACCTTCTTTTCCACCTAACCATTTTGTAGGAAATCATTCAGCTGCTGAACAAGATGATGAGTCACATTATGCAGAGGATCTTGCTAGACTTAAGAAGCAAGAACATGCTGCTACAAAGGAAGCTCAGAAACTCAATAACAAGGTTACACAAGAGACTGAAGCCATCCTACATCAATCAGCACAAGCAGTCAGTGGAAACAAGGATGCTGCTGACAGTTCTACTGAAGGCACACCTATTCCCACTGAAGAGTTAAAAACTACTGATACTACTGCTGCACAATCTCCCATTTCCACTAAAGCTTCTACAGACTTTGAGAAGCCCTTTACAAGATTTCCAAGTCCTTCTAATCTTGGTAACTATCAGCCCAAGCCTGGCCTGTTTCACTCAGCCTCTGATGATACTGAGTTTGGGCCTACAGTCAACAACCTTAATGCAACAATTGATGTTAACCCTACAGCAACAAAGAGGATTCATAATCATCATCCCCTTTCTAAGATTATTGGTGATCCTCAAGCACCTGTTAGAACAAGAAGCACTGTAAAGAATACTAAATATGGTGCAGTTGCTTTCATTTCTTATGTCTACAATCAAAAGAGGGACAATCACATAGACTTCAAACATTGTCTGTTTGCATGCTTTCTTTCTCAGATAGAGCCAACTAGTGTTCCTCAAGCACTGGCTGATTCAAGTTGGCTTGAAGCAATGCAAGAAGAGATGCTGCAATTTAAGAATCAGCAGGTTTGGATATTGGTTCCTCTCCCTGATGGTAAATATGCCATTGGGACAAAATGGATTTTGAAGAATAAAAGAGATGCAAGGGGGATTGTGGTGAAAAACAAAGCAAGATTAGTGGCTCAAGGGTTTAGGCAAGAGGAAGGCATTGACTATGATGAAGTCTTTGCACTAGTGGCCAGAGTTGAAGCAATTAGGATATTTTTGGCCTATGCCTCATATATGGGCTTTATGGTTTATCAGATGGATGTTAAAGGTGCTTTCTTATATGGTGAGATTGAAGAGGAGGTTTATGTGACTCAACCCAAGGGATTTGAAGACCCTGATCATCCTGAGTATGTGTACAAAGTTGTCAAAGCTCTCTATGGACTTCATTAGGCTCCCAGAGCTTGGTATGCTAGACTGTCCACATTTCTGCTGAAGCATGGCTACAGAAGAGGTGCTATTGACAAGACTCTATTCCTAAAGAAAGATTCTAGGGATATTATTCTTGTGCAGGTTTATGTGGATGATATTATCTTTGGTTCCACCAAAGAAGCATGGTGTAGAGAGTTTGAGGATTTGATGAAGGGAGAATTTCAAATGAGTGCCATGGGGGAACTCACTTTCTTTCTATGTTTACAGATTCAGCAGAAACCTGATGGTCTTTTTATTCATCAGGAGAAGTATGTAAAGGATATGTTGACTAAGTTTGATATGGAGAATGTTAGGACTGCCACTACTCCCTATGAAGCTCCCAAACCAAAGAACAATCTTGATCATGATCTTCCTGTGAATGTATTTGACTGCTTCTAGACCTGATATTACATTTGCTGTGAGTGCATGTTCAAGGCACCAAGTCACTCCACTTACCTCTTACATGAATGATGTCAAAAAGATTTTTAAGTACCTGAAAGGCCAACCCAAATTAGGTCTTTGGTATCCCAAAGAATCTCCATTTCAGCTAGCAGCTTATAGTGATAGTGACTATGATGGTGCCAATATGGATAGAAGATCCACAACTGGAGGTTGCCAATTCCTTGGAAGGAGACTGATTTCTTGGCAATGCAAGAAACAGACCATTGTTGTTACCTCTACAACAGAAGCAGAGTATGTTGCTGCTGCCAATTGTTGTGGACAGGTTCTATGGATTCAAAATCAATTGCTGGATTATGGGTATAACTTCATGAATACTACTATTTTCATTGACAATCAAAGTACCATCTGCATTGTTAAAAATCCAGTTTTTCGTAATAGAACCAAACATATTGAAATCAGGCACCACTTTATCAGGGATGCTTATGAGAAACATTTAATTAAAGTGGTAAAAATTCACACAGATGAGAATGTGGCAGATTTGTTAACCAAAGCATTTGATGGACCAAGGTTTCAATATTTGGTGGTCCATATTGGTATGCTTAACCCTTAAATGCAAAGTTTAAGGGGAGGCATAAGCCTCAGGGGAGGCATATGCCTCAGGGGAGGATTGTGAGTGTAAACTTTGTAGAATTTGTATAATTTGTACACTTTTTGTGTTCTTAACACTAACCAACTAATGTTTCTGTAAGTTTGTTTGGTGTATTTGCATGTTTTATGTTTGTTTTGCAGAAGTTCTGATGTTGTAAGTTATATGTTGAAAGTCATCAAGAGCTGTATTCAAGGGAATGTGGTCAAGTATGCTGAACAAGGTTTCTTCTGATTAGTTGATTATACTGAAGGTCATACAAAGTTGATTAATGAAGAAGAACTTTTCATTCATTCAAAGAAACAAGTTACAACTTACATTCAAAGTTCCAACTGGATTACAAAGACCATTCCTATACATTTACCTAATCGAGTTCTACTAGCTTCTATCATCTATTACAAAATACTTGAGGCTATGACAAGTACAATGAAGAAGATGAAAAAGGGAAGAAAATGATGAGGAAGAAAATGAAGATGCTCAAGTACCAAAGGCAAGAAAATACTCAAGAACTTTGGTCCATGGCAACATTCCTCAATCATCTACTCCATTTTCCCTTTTCCCTTACGTACAATCTCTGCCTCCTTGCTCTGTCCGTTGTGTTCTTGATAAGAAAGACCAGGTCCTGGAGCAGGAAGATTCAACACCATATTTCGTGATGTTGGAAGAGATGGATCTCTCTTACTTGACCTTGGTTGGGATCTCTCTGGTGTGGAAGGAGGAAGAAATGTTGGATCTTCATTTTCCTCTTCTGAAGAGTCTTCATCAGAGGTACATATGAAGGGAGAGACAAGTTCTCTCTCAGCAGGGACAAGAACATGGCTAGGTTCACCCCTTTTATGTGCATTCCATCGTCTTTCATGTGCATCCCATTGACTCTCCATTTCTCTTTCAAAGTCTGAATCAGAAAGCTCCCAAGGATATGGTAGTAAATCTTCTTCTGGTGATGAAGAAAAGGGAGAAGAGGAAGTTTGATCTGAAGTCTCTGGTTTTGATGACATGATTTTGGTACTGAATTGAGGTTAATTGGGAAATTAGGGTTGTGAGATAATTTGGGGATATTTGATGACTGAGAAGTGTTATTTGGGGGTGATTAAATAAGCCAAGTTTAGGCGTTATGATAATTAATGCGAGTTGGGTGGCACATTAAAAATCAAGATATTCACCGAAGATATTTTTACATTTGCTTGGTTTATGCTGATGTTGACCATTCCTCAGCAGATTTGACTTTCATTTCTACTGAAGGGTAATTTTGAATTTGGAAGTTTTTAAGTTACACGTCAGACTTGGTCAATAATTAGTTCCGATAATTTTGACCACGATTGGGGAACTTCCAAATATAACCCACTTCGCATATCTCTTCCTAAACAAAATTATTCGCTTGTTACTCCATTTAAACCCATAATTCTTTGAGTGATTCATAACCGTCTCACACAAATTTGTTCAAATGGCGCAACTAGAATTGAAGAGAGATCATAACAAGTATGCTATTCTGAAAAAGGCTAAGGGACATGAAGAATTTGATTTAATGGTGGAGTTTCTACAGATATCAAAGATTCATTATGCTCTGACACATAGTCCCAATCTGATTTGTGAATCAATGGTGAAGCAATTTTGGGCATCTGCTGCAAAGAGATCTAACATAGAGATTGTAGTTGTAATTGAAGGTGTAGAGTATGTGGTGACAGAAGGTTTGATCAGGACAAAGCTTCAGTTGGATGATGAGAATGGTGTATTTCACTTCAACACTGCAGAGATTCTTGCTGGACTAAGGGAAGCTGGATATCAAAGTACTGATACAACTAAGTGGCACAATAATCAATTTTGTCCTAAGTGGAGGTACTTGGTGCATTTGCTGCTCCAATGTATAAGCAACAAGTGTGGTGGATGGGACCAATTCTCTGTACAATTGGGTTGTGGTATTGTTTGTCTCTCTAAGGGTCTAACTTATAATTTTTCAAAGTTTATTTTTGAAAATATGCTGGAAAATATTGATAAACAACAGCATAAGTTCTTAATGTACCCTAGGTTCTTACAAATTATTTTAGACATAACCACTGAAGATAGAACCCATGTGCCTATTAAAAGTCTTGGTTCTAAGTTGTTTGCCTCAATGAAAACAAATTATAATGGGGAACATCGCCCTATGTTAGCTGCTATGTTGCCACATGGCAATGATAATGTAGTTGAAGGTGATGATGCTGGTACTATGCCTACTCAAAATGCTACTGATGATGGTAATCCATCATCTTCTGGTGTTGCTGCTGATGGTAATCCTTCAATGGTAATTGAAGAAGAGCCAGCTACAACTGCTGAACCATTACCTATTTCTTCTGACCTACCACCACCTTTCCCTACACATATGTCACCTAGTCCTACCATTTCACCATCTCAGGATGCTCCAGTTGAGCAAACTCATGAGTTTGAAGCTACATTTCAGTCTCTTGAACCTGAGTTCACTAGACTACCTACACCTAGTCCTATTAGAGAGCCATTTGATGAAGGCTTTCCTAATGTTGTACATGAGTCTGTTTCTCCTGCTGGGTTCAATGAAGCTCCACTTACCACTGAGCAATCAGCTGGTAGAGCAGAGGACCCTATTACTCTTACTTCTGTATATGATTCACTTTGCAGGTATATGAAAAAGACAGATGATCTCCAAAAAGAGCTTGCTGATACCAAGTCTACTCTTGGTAATGAAATTGAAGGCTGAAAAGCAAGGTTAAGGATTTGGAGGCACAGTTGAATCAGCATAAGAAAAGTAAGGGTGGAATGGATACTACTGAAGTGCCTCAGGAGGAAAATTTGGATTCTCTTGAAATTCTAGCTGAAGTTGCTAGACAGTCTCATGTTGCTCCTTCTAAAGCTGCTGAAGTACTTCCATCTAAGCCAACAATTCACTTCAGCAGAAGAAGAAGTAGAAGACAATATTTGGTAAAGAAAGCTGCTGAATCTTCCAAGGTATCTAGTGGTGATGATATTCTTATGGCTGAAGCTACTGATATTCTTCTGGAGCAACAACCACCCAATGATATTGCTGCTGACAAATCTGCTGATAAAGCTCATGCATCAGGAGATACATTCTTTGTAGCAGGGAAAGAGTATTTTGATTCCCCTGTTCATAATTCTTCTGGGATTAAGCAAGTTTCTCCTGATGATATCACTGAAACCCTCAAGCCTCAAGGATCTACTGATAACATACTTCATTCAGATATTCAAGAATTAAATGATGATCCTATGGAAGATTTGGAAGTTCCTCATGATGATTTTACTGAAGGAACTGAAGTGGCTGTGGATGAGATTGTTACAGCTGAAGAAAGAGATGCACAAGAAACACTCTTCAAAGAATGGGAAGATTATAAGAAGAGTTCTGATATGGCTGAGGCACAGCAAGCCAAGTTTGATTCAGCATACCAGTCTGCCACTCAAAGATATATTTCTACTTTGCCTATTGAAAGACAGAAAGAATTGGATGCTGCTGCTCAAGATTTTGATGAGTCAGATTGGCAGCATATTGGAGAACAAGTGATTGCTAATCCTGATTTAGCTGCAGACATTATTGGTAATAGGGTGGAGAAAAAGGACTGGGCTTCTGAAATAGTGAAAGTGATGAAGTTGAGGAAGAGAGTAGCAGATGAACAAAAAGCCAAAGCTAAAAGAGACAAACCCATGACTCAAGCACAGCAGAGGGATTACATGAGAACATATGTGAAAAGTCAAAACAGTACTTTATATAACAATGCTTGGACTAGGAAACAAGTGTGGGCACTTCCAGATGACAAATTGATTCAGATGTATAATAGACTCAAGTCTAGATGTGACAAAGATGGAATGGGTGCTTCTAAGAATGTTCCTATCACTCTTGGTACTGCTGGTTCATCTGTTAATATGGATATTCCTGTTGCTGCTGAAAAGGTATCTTTACCTGCTACTTCTGCTGATGTACCACATGTTGCTGCTTCATCTTATGTGGATAAAGGTAAAGCTCAAGTGATAGCAGAAGATCCTCCATCTAGAAAGAGAACCAGGAAACAAATGGAGGAGGAAAGGTTGGGTAAAGAGGCTGCTCAAAGGTTAGATGCTGAACAACAAGCTGAAATGGCAAGATTTTATGAGATTAAGGAAAGAGAGGTTGAACTTCAAGCTGCTAGAGCCAAACAGATGAGGAAGGCTATGGATGAACAATATGCATCTGCTGCACTTGAATCTTCTTAGGATTCTACTGATGAACAATTGGATAATCCATCAGTAGAAACTGATGCTGCAGAGGGTGTATCTATTGAAGCTGAAGTTCCTGATGCATCTTCTCTACCTCATGATGCTATTTATGTTCCTAGAAGAAGAGCTAAGAGAATGGCTAGATCTTCACATTTCCCACAAAGACTAATAGATGTGAATGCTTCTGATGATTCATTTATCAGAGAAAGATCCCCTGATGATTGGCCTAAGGCAACTAGAGATGTTTTGGTTCACTGGGAGTTAACTGAAAATGGACAGTTTAATACCATTTATAGATTAGATAAAACTTCTATATCCTTTACATTTATCCAAGAAATACTGCATCTTGTTGATCATCAAGATTTGGTCACTCTAAATGATTTGGTTCACAAATTTTATGCAAATCATACTCCTACAGGGTCTGGATTGTATTTATTGGGTGATCTAAGAGTGTTATTTGATTCTTCTACTCCCACTGGTGCTGGTTATGACATATGGAAAAACAATCAGAGATGGAAGGTTCAGAGTTGGAAGTTTTATCCTATGCCATATGTTCATGTGTTAGAAACTACAACTGGTCTAAGGCTTATTATGGATCTTGGCAAAAGATATCCTCTGAAAGTGTCTCTGATGGAGAAAATGCTTCAACAAAAGTTGGAGATTCCTCTTGATCCAGTTGGGAATGCAAGATTGTTTGCTGAATCTTTGGTGAAAGTCTTCAAACAAAGAATTAGGACTTACAGAGCAGCTTCTGTCTGATGGTATAATGTTGTATATTTGTTTATATTACTTACAAAAAAAAAATAAAAAAAAATAAAAAAAAACATCTTTGTATAGTATTGTGTATATTTTATGCAGGTTTGGTGTTCCTTACACTATTATTTGGTCATCAACTTACCTTATGTTGACTATTCCATCAAAAAGTTGGCTAGTCCAAAGGGTACAGCTTTGGTAAAGACACATCAAATCTGTTGATAGCTGTAATGGTTTGCTAAAAATCATAGGGTAATCAACTCACCCATGCTTCATTGCTGAGAGTTGAAATGGTTGTCAATTAACCATGGATTTTTCCTTTATGGATTCCAAATAATTGGCTAGCCCACATGTATATGGCTTGTGGTAAAGGCAGTGGAAAACCATATTTGGTAATCAGTTAACCAAGATGATTTTTCATCAAAATAATTGGCTAGTCCTGAGCAAAAGGCTACAGGTAAAGACATCTCAAATCCGTTTATAGCTGATGATTTGCTAAAAATCATGTGGTTATCAGTGTACCTTAAAACATTTGGCTACTCCAGTAGTGATGGCTATTGGTAAAGAGACATCAAATCCATTATTTTCAATGATTCACCTCTCACAGGAGTTAACACACCTGGATGTGATGAGAATAGTATGAAACTAATTTGTTTTGATGTACATTTAGTCATTTGTTGCTGCAAAGAATGGAGTTTTCAAGTATGTGCTGATCATAGAGATCCTGCTGATGATGATTCTTTGCTGATGATGTGTCATTTCAATCCTCTTGGTATGTAACTTCAAAGATCTATCAAGAATCTTGAACTTAACCATGTCAAATTCAAGATTAAGGGAGGATTGTTGGGAATTCTGCTAAGTATGAATTATGCTGATGGTTGCTGCTGAAGGATACTGCTGAAGAGCTGGTTCCTGCTGAAGCAGTGTATCTGCTGAAGTCTAGTTTCAGCATTATTAGTTCTGCGGATATAGATATTCCGTATTTTATGTAATATAGTTTGGATATGCATGAGTTTATTTAGGAAGTGATAATGCATATCTTTTAGTAGTTTTAGAATATACGTTTCTTGGGAAACGGTTTAGGGTTCCTTGTGTATAAAAGGAACACACGATTATGTATTGAATTACGTTTTTAGAAAACAATTTCATTATTATTAAAAGATCCATAGAGGATCAACAGTTCTTAGTATTAAACTTGTGTTTGTTTCCGCTTTAAAATACAAGTTACAGAGATTATCTATTAGTGTGTTAGTGATTACATTAACATAACTAACGATTCTAGAGTGCTTAGAAGATCTATCAAGGTCTTTGTTGCAACACTTACCCTACCATCCAAAATAATACATCATAGGGAATGTACATTCCCCTTACACTTGAATTTTTACATACTTTACAATAAACTAATCTAATGACTCGAATTAAGATAATCAAAACACTTGGAGTGTAACACCCCCAATTCATGGATGCAGCGGAATTCGAACTGGGTGTTACTTGACGGCACAATAGTCACAATAATAGAAAACGAACTCCAATTGAGTCGTTTTAAAAGATTTATCATTCAAATTATATAAATATCAGAGATTACAAAATGAGGTCCCAATTGGTTCATGTTTACAAATAACATTAAGAGAGTTTTTGAATGATAATAAAATTTATAGCCCTCTTGAGTATTCGTGTCCTTCCGTGCCATCCTTGATCGTCATAAACCTGAAATACATGCTTGAGAGGTCAACACAAAGGTTGAGTGGAATTCGTAGAGTTTAGTTAAATCGTTTGAACACAATAATCGTAGTGTGAGCTATAGACTTACACTCATAGTTAGAAAACAAAATCGTTATTTATTTCACTAAGCTCATGCAACCAAAACATTAACATCGAACCAACAAATTTGGCATTATAGAAGCCCTATCAAGGTACTTTTGCCGTTATACCGCTAAATCTCAAATATAGTGCATTTGTGTGAACTCATCGTTGTTCAACACAAATGGGATTCGTCAATCCCAATAGATCTATTCACAATATTCGCGCTCACTATAGGTAGTGACTAATGGTTCATGATATAGGGACTTAGAACATGGCAATCGTTACTTAGTGATAATAAACATAGTCGGGAAGCATACATTAGAATGACCATTTTCTCTTGGTAATATCTCATGGTTTCCTTTTAGGTGAAGTAGATCCAAATTGCTTGTTCATGTTATCGCCTAATTCATTGTTTCATGTTTACGCCTTTGTAAGTTGTTATGGTCATTTCGTCATGGCCTAGCCATGACCTTTGGTCCTTGTTCCAAGGTCATGAGACACAACCTTGGCTCTAGCCATGGTTGTGGTCTTGATTATAGGTCATAAGACCTCTTGTTCCTTTCAAAGTATAACCATAATCTAGTGACTTTTGCCTAAAAATGGGCTGTTTAGAATTTGAAGAATTTTATCACTCGGAAAGCATTTTTAGGTCTCGAGCTTCTTTGTTCCTGAACGAAAACGGCGTTCCGGACAACTTTCGTGTTTTAACTTTTTGATGAATCGGACCAGAAGTGTGACTTTCAAAACCCAAATTTGATCAGAATGGTATTTGGCAGTTTGCCGCAAAGTTTTGGTAATTTCAAATCGTCATAACTTTTGACTCATATATTCGTTTTAGGTGGTTCAAATTGCTACGGTTTCCTTGTTAGGTCCTCTACTACAATATGTAATAATCCAATATCATATTTTTACCATTTTAATCAGGTCTTTCCAAGAAATTCACTAATTTGCTTGTTTTAGTAACTTGTTTCAACAATTCATTATAACAACATCTTTTACTCATCTTTATACATCATGGACATTTATACAAGACATAATATAGCAAGAATAACATGTAAATGATATGAACATGATAAATTAACAAGAAGCATGTTAGGGTTTGGCTTACAACTTTTGGCTTTCTAATAAAGAAAGGAAGTAACAAGTAAGGAAATGGACTTTGATAGACTTGCTTCAACCCTTTTTCACTTCATGCAACCTTTCTACCCTTGGTATTCTTGAAAGATGGATGATGAAGGTTGAGGTGAATTGAGTGGATTTAAACTCAAGAGAAATCACCAAGTATTCTAGGGTTTGGAAGATTTTTGGTAACTTATGATCAAACTAGGGTTTCTACTTGAACTTTCACTTGAACCTTGCAAGAACTTGGAAGGAAATTGTTGGAACCATAGTTTTACTATTTTATCAAGTCTCGGTCATTTGAATAATGCTAGGTTGCTTAGTTATTACTTATATTTTGTATTAAGTTTACTAGGCCTTAAAATGTGATCCATGGGCCTCAAAGCCCATACGAATTGTAAGGAGGGAAGGAGTAGGATGTTGCCCTAGCTCCTTTCCTATAAATACTAGTCTTAGGCCTCTTGTAAACTTGGTTGGTTATTTGAAAACATTAAGGAAACTCTTGCATTTCACTTTCTCAAATTTCTCATAATCATCCCACTCTCATTCTCATCTCATTTCTCTTATCATTATACTTGTGTTTACAAAATGGTGACCTAACAAGTGGTATCATTCGCTAGAGGAAGGTGTAGTTATTGTTTTTTCATTGATTTCTTTCTTTTAAAATCGTTTTTATTATCGAATTGTTTGTAAAAGTTTATTTTTTTGTTTGTTTCTTGGTTTTTCTCACATCTTTGCTTACAAACTTGTGTTTAAAATCAAAACAAACCACAAAGTTCCAAACTTTTACTAAATATTCGATTTTTTAGATATTTGTACTTTTTTCGAAATCTTTACAAGTGTGAAATTTTTCATAAAGTTTTCTACTTTCCTTAAGATTTACACATTTTATACACAAAAGTACAAGTATCTTGAAAGAAAAACGAATTTAAGGATTGCTTTCTTTGAAAAACAAAACCTACAAGTTATCGAGATCTTTCTACTTGCTTATTTCGAGATCTTCTCAAAGTGCACTACCTCGTCTTCGTTTGTGTGGACTCGGTATTTTCTTTCTTGTATAAGAAAGTTAAGTACTTCGACTTTTGGGAAAGTTTTCGAAATTGTATAATTTCGAAAACTAAGTTTCAAAATTCTCGAAAATTATCGAGAAAATTTCTTTTGGTTATCGAAATCTTATTTTTCGATAAACCTTATTAAGTATCGAAATCTAATTTTTTCGATAAACCTGCTTCAGTATCGCAATCTTATTTTTCTCGATAATCTGCCAAGTTTTCGAAAAGTTATTTTCGAAATCTCATTTGAAGTTGGGCTAAGTTTCTCGATAATTGGTTAAATCTACACTTTCTACAAGATCCATTTCTACACAAGTGTTCGAAGATGTCTCAGCCACCGAATCACTACTTTCCTCATGTTCAACAACAAACATCTCAGCAACAACAACCTCAGCAGTATCAGCAACAACATTACCTTCCGCACACAATGAATCAACAACCTCCTAAATACAATCCACAACAACAATACCTAATGATGCAACAACAGCTCATTTCTCAACAACAACCATATCAAGTGCCACTACAAAACACTCAGTTTTCCTCCAAACAACCTCACTGGTTTGACAGAATGTGTGAAGTTATCACAACTCAACAATCCCGACATGAGGCAGGATCACTTGAGACACCTCCAATGCTAACACCTGGTAACTATGTGCAATGGTCAAGTCGATTCTTACGCTTTCTTGAACTTAAGAAACCTCATGGGCACTTCTTAAAGCAAGTGATACTTGAAGGACCATTTGAGTGGCCAACAAGATTTGAAGCTGGTGATCCTAATGCTGATCCTCCACGTCCTCCTGGTGATAGACCCCTTCCAGAAACTGCACTCACTGAAGAACAGAAACTACATCGTGAAGCTGATCAGTATGCAATGGCTTATATACTTCAAGGTATACCCAATCCGATCTATCGCAGTGTCGATGCTCAGAAAACAGCCAAAGCTATGTGGGAACACGTTCATCTCCTAATGGAAGGAACTCAATTGAACAAAGATGACATGGAATCCAAGCTTTACATGGAATACACTGACATCACAATTGAACCTGGAGAGTCACTTGAATCCTACTATCATCGTTTCACTAATGTGGTCAATGATCTGGAACGTCACAAAATCACAGTACCAAGGATTGCTGTGAACTCCAAATTTGTTGGTAGTCTTGGCCCTGATTGGCATAAATATGTGACATTTGTTCGTCAAACGAAGAATCTTCATGATGCTCCATATGGGTTGTTGTATGATTTTCTGAAACACCATGAATCTGAAGTGGAAAAAGATCGAGCTCTACGAGGAGGATACACACCAACTTCAACACCAAATTCTTTGGCTCTCGTAGCTCAATCTCCCTATGCTCCACCACCAATGTCAAATCATGCATATGTTCAAGAGCAGAACTACTTCAGTTATCCACAATCTTCCACTTCGAACCAAATGATCCCTCATGATTCATCTCTACAGAATGATTCTACTCAACTTGTTCCGTTAAACAACAATGATGCTGTGTACTACTCCAACTCCAATGATGATGACGATGATGACTTTAATACGTTGAATCAGGGACTTGCTCTTATTGCTCGTGCTTTCAGCAAATTCTCCAACAAAACAAACAACCGTCAACGTTCATCTTCAAACACAAGAAATCAAGCTGTTGTTAATGATGGAAGAGTGGAAATTTAGAATCGTAGCTATGGTCGATCTGGTTCAGGAAGCTCTTCTGGAAACTATGGGAATGGTCAGAGGTTTAGTAACAATACCGGGTTCAGAAACAACTCAGCATCTCCTCAACAAAGGTCTGACTCAGTTGCTACAAGAAACTCCAGCTCAGGGAATGCAGTTTGGTGCTACAATTGCAATGAACAAGGTCATATAGCTACAGCATGTCCCAAACCCAGAACTCGGGGTAGTAAATTTCACAAGCAGGCATTACTAATGGCTCTTCAAGATGAAAAAGATGGACATTTCCCTGAACAGGACAACAACTTCATGGCAAATGTGAACAACGATGATGACATGGAAGATCTGGAAGCCAATGCTGCTGTGATGCTTATGGCCAACATGCAGGAACTTAAGCTCAATGATTCAGGTCCAGTGTATGACACTGATGGCTTGTCTCAGGTACATGACCTTACTGCATGCTTTATTAATGAAATAGTCTCACCTTCTGCTTCTGAATCAGATACGGCACAAGTTGTTCCATCTATATCATCTTCATCCTCTCAAAAAGATGAACAAATAAACACAGTTGTCATATTTGATGATGACACAGTTGTTTCATTTGATGATCCAATTGAGAATGATGAACATGATAATTTAGAACAACATGAACCATCATTTGATCCAGACCCTGACCTCATACTGTTATCTAAACAACTGGATGCTCAACAATTGCAAATAACAAAATGCAACGAGAAAAACAAAGTTTTAAAAGAACAAAATGCGTCACTTGCAAGAGATATTGAGTGTTATAAAATTCAGCTTTCAAAAGTACTGAAGTAGGTATAGTTGACAGTGGTTGTTCAAGAAGTATGTCAGGTAACAAGGACAAGATGCATGACTTTGTGCCTATTGAAGGAGGAGGCAGTGTAACCTTTGGTGGAGGAGATGGCAAAATTACTGGGAAAGGAACTATTAAGACACCCCTGTTAGATTTTGAGAATTTTTTATGTAAAGGAACTGGAGCATTTTAATCTTCTCTCTGTATCACAAATTTGTGACACTAAGAATAAGGTTTTCTTCTCTGAGGATGAATGTCTTGTGCTCTCCAAGGACTTCAAACTTCCAGAAGACACAACTGTTTTGCTGAGAGTTCCTAGAACCTTCAACTTGTACACATTCAATCTGAATGATGTTAAACCAGAAGGTGATCTAATATGTTTGGTGGCCAAAGCTTCCCAGGATGAATCTACCAAGTGGCACAGGAGAATGGCTCATGTAAACTACAAGACTATCAATAAGTTGTCTAAACTTGGTCTTGTTCAGGGCCTTCCTTCTAAACTCTTCACCAATGAACACAATTGTATTGCTTGCAACAAGGGAAAGCAACACAGAGCCTCTTACAAAGCCATAAAAGCTGTGAGCACCATCACAAAACCTCTTCAGTTGCTCCACATGGATCTCTTTGGTCCAACTCCCATCAGAAGTATTGATCATAAGTACTTCTGCCTGGTTATCATAGATGATTATAGCAGGTTTTGCTGGGTATTCTTTCTAAAAACTAAAGATGAAACAACTCCTATTTTGAAAGAATTCATCACTTTAATTGAAAACCAGCTTAATAAAAAGGTTAAAGGCATTAGGTGTGACAATGGGACAGAATTCAAAAATGTTGTTTTCATAGAATTCTGTAAGTCTAAGGGGATTAGAAGGGACTATAGTACTCCAAGAACCCCACAACAAAATGGGGTTGCTGAAAGGAAAAATAGAACCTTAATTGAGGCAGCAAGATCTATGCTTGCAGACTCTAAATTACCCACTATGTTTTGGACTGAAGCAGTAAGTACTGCTTGTTATGTCCTGAACAGGGTATCCATCACTAGACATCATGTCAAGACACCTTATGAACTTCTCACTGAGAAAGTTCCAGACATTCATTACCTTAAGCCTTTTGGTTGCAAAGTGACCATATTGAATACTGCTGATACACTGGGTAAGTTTGATGGGAAAGCTGATGAGGGGTATATTGTGGGTTATTCAGCTCATAGCAAGGCCTATAGGGTTTATAATCTGAATGCTAAAAGGATAGAGGAGACTCTTAACCTAAGATTTCTTGAAGATCAGCCTAATACTCAGGGACAGGGCCATTCTTGGTATTTTGACCTAGATTATTTGACTGATTATTTGGGATACACTAGACATGCTTCTAATCCAAATGCAGGTACCAAAGATCCAATTTCTAACCTTGCAGGTTCCATGGATGATGACTCAGAATGTGACTCTGAGCCAGAAGAACATACCATTGTTGTACCTTCTTTTCCACCTAACCATTTTGTAGGAAATCATTCAGCTGCTGAACAAGATGATGAGTCACATTATGCAGAGGATCTTGCTAGACTTAAGAAGCAAGAACATGCTGCTACAAAGGAAGCTCAGAAACTCAATAACAAGGTTACACAAGAGACTGAAGCCATCCTACATCAATCAGCACAAGCAGTCAGTGGAAACAAGGATGCTGCTGACAGTTCTACTGAAGGCACACCTATTCCCACTGAAGAGTTAAAAACTACTGATACTACTGCTGCACAATCTCCCATTTCCACTAAAGCTTCTACAGACTTTGAGAAGCCCTTTACAAGATTTCCAAGTCCTTCTAATCTTGGTAACTATCAGCCCAAGCCTGGCCTGTTTCACTCAGCCTCTGATGATACTGAGTTTGGGCCTACAGTCAACAACCTTAATGCAACAATTGATGTTAACCCTACAGCAACAAAGAGGATTCATAATCATCATCCCCTTTCTAAGATTATTGGTGATCCTCAAGCACCTGTTAGAACAAGAAGCACTGTAAAGAATACTAAATATGGTGCAGTTGCTTTCATTTCTTATGTCTACAATCAAAAGAGGGACAATCACATAGACTTCAAACATTGTCTGTTTGCATGCTTTCTTTCTCAGATAGAGCCAACTAGTGTTCCTCAAGCACTGGCTGATTCAAGTTGGCTTGAAGCAATGCAAGAAGAGATGCTGCAATTTAAGAATCAGCAGGTTTGGATATTGGTTCCTCTCCCTGATGGTAAATATGCCATTGGGACAAAATGGATTTTGAAGAATAAAAGAGATGCAAGGGGGATTGTGGTGAAAAACAAAGCAAGATTAGTGGCTCAAGGGTTTAGGCAAGAGGAAGGCATTGACTATGATGAAGTCTTTGCACTAGTGGCCAGAGTTGAAGCAATTAGGATATTTTTGGCCTATGCCTCATATATGGGCTTTATGGTTTATCAGATGGATGTTAAAGGTGCTTTCTTATATGGTGAGATTGAAGAGGAGGTTTATGTGACTCAACCCAAGGGATTTGAAGACCCTGATCATCCTGAGTATGTGTACAAAGTTGTCAAAGCTCTCTATGGACTTCATTAGGCTCCCAGAGCTTGGTATGCTAGACTGTCCACATTTCTGCTGAAGCATGGCTACAGAAGAGGTGCTATTGACAAGACTCTATTCCTAAAGAAAGATTCTAGGGATATTATTCTTGTGCAGGTTTATGTGGATGATATTATCTTTGGTTCCACCAAAGAAGCATGGTGTAGAGAGTTTGAGGATTTGATGAAGGGAGAATTTCAAATGAGTGCCATGGGGGAACTCACTTTCTTTCTATGTTTACAGATTCAGCAGAAACCTGATGGTCTTTTTATTCATCAGGAGAAGTATGTAAAGGATATGTTGACTAAGTTTGATATGGAGAATGTTAGGACTGCCACTACTCCCTATGAAGCTCCCAAACCAAAGAACAATCTTGATCATGATCTTCCTGTGAATGTATTTGACTGCTTCTAGACCTGATATTACATTTGCTGTGAGTGCATGTTCAAGGCACCAAGTCACTCCACTTACCTCTTACATGAATGATGTCAAAAAGATTTTTAAGTACCTGAAAGGCCAACCCAAATTAGGTCTTTGGTATCCCAAAGAATCTCCATTTCAGCTAGCAGCTTATAGTGATAGTGACTATGATGGTGCCAATATGGATAGAAGATCCACAACTGGAGGTTGCCAATTCCTTGGAAGGAGACTGATTTCTTGGCAATGCAAGAAACAGACCATTGTTGTTACCTCTACAACAGAAGCAGAGTATGTTGCTGCTGCCAATTGTTGTGGACAGGTTCTATGGATTCAAAATCAATTGCTGGATTATGGGTATAACTTCATGAATACTACTATTTTCATTGACAATCAAAGTACCATCTGCATTGTTAAAAATCCAGTTTTTCGTAATAGAACCAAACATATTGAAATCAGGCACCACTTTATCAGGGATGCTTATGAGAAACATTTAATTAAAGTGGTAAAAATTCACACAGATGAGAATGTGGCAGATTTGTTAACCAAAGCATTTGATGGACCAAGGTTTCAATATTTGGTGGTCCATATTGGTATGCTTAACCCTTAAATGCAAAGTTTAAGGGGAGGCAGAAGCCTCAGGGGAGGCATATGCCTCAGGGGAGGATTGTGAGTGTAAACTTTGTAGAATTTGTATAATTTGTACACTTTTTGTGTTCTTAACACTAACCAACTAATGTTTCTGTAAGTTTGTTTGGTGTATTTGCATGTTTTATGTTTGTTTTGCAGAAGTTCTGATGTTGTAAGTTATATGTTGAAAGTCATCAAGAGCTGTATTCAAGGGAATGTGGTCAAGTATGCTGAACAAGGTTTCTTCTGATTAGTTGATTATACTGAAGGTCATACAAAGTTGATTAATGAAGAAGAACTTTTCATTCATTCAAAGAAACAAGTTACAACTTACATTCAAAGTTCCAACTGGATTACAAAGACCATTCCTATACATTTACCTAATCGAGTTCTACTAGCTTCTATCATCTATTACAAAATACTTGAGGCTATGACAAGTACAATGAAGAAGATGAAAAAGGGAAGAAAATGATGAGGAAAAAAATGAAGATGCTCAAGTACCAAAGGCAAGAAAATACTCAAGAACTTTGGTCCATGGCAACATTCCTCAATCATCTACTCCATTTTCCCTTTTCCCTTACGTACAATCTCTGCCTCCTTGCTCTGTCCGTTGTGTTCTTGATAAGAAAGACCAGGTCCTGGAGCAGGAAGATTCAACACCATATTTCGTGATGTTGGAAGAGATGGATCTCTCTTACTTGACCTTGGTTGGGATCTCTCTGGTGTGGAAGGAGGAAGAAATGTTGGATCTTCATTTTCCTCTTCTGAAGAGTCTTCATCAGAGGTACATATGAAGGGAGAGACAAGTTCTCTCTCAGCAGGGACAAGAACATGGCTAGGTTCACCCCTTTTATGTGCATTCCATCGTCTTTCATGTGCATCCCATTGACTCTCCATTTCTCTTTCAAAGTCTGAATCAGAAAGCTCCCAAGGATATGGTAGTAAATCTTCTTCTGGTGATGAAGAAAAGGGAGAAGAGGAAGTTTGATCTGAAGTCTCTGGTTTTGATGACATGATTTTGGTACTGAATTGAGGTTAATTGGGAAATTAGGGTTGTGAGATAATTTGGGGATATTTGATGACTGAGAAGTGTTATTTGGGGGTGATTAAATAAGTCAAGTTTAGGCGTTATGATAATTAATGCGAGTTGGGTGGCACATTAAAAATCAAGATATTCACCGAAGATATTTTTACATTTGCTTGGTTTATGCTGATGTTGACCATTCCTCAGCAGATTTGACTTTCATTTCTGCTGAAGGGTAATTTTGAATTTGGAAGTTTTTAAGTTACACGTCAGACTTGGTCAATAATTAGTTCCGATAATTTTGACCACGATTGGGGAACTTCCAAATATAACCCACTTCGCATATCTCTTCCTAAACAAAATTATTCGCTTGTTACTCCATTTAAACCCATAATTCTTTGAGTGATTCATAACCGTCTCACACAAATTTGTTCAAATGGCGCAACTAGAATTGAAGAGAGATCATAACAAGTATGCTATTCTGAAAAAGGCTAAGGGACATGAAGAATTTGATTTAATGGTGGAGTTTCTACAGATATCAAAGATTCATTATGCTCTGACACATAGTCCCAATCTGATTTGTGAATCAATGGTGAAGCAATTTTGGGCATCTGCTGCAAAGAGATCTAACATAGAGATTGTAGTTGTAATTGAAGGTGTAGAGTATGTGGTGACAGAAGGTTTGATCAGGACAAAGCTTCAGTTGGATGATGAGAATGGTGTATTTCACTTCAACACTGCAGAGATTCTTGCTGGACTAAGGGAAGCTGGATATCAAAGTACTGATACAACTAAGTGGCACAATAATCAATTTTGTCCTAAGTGGAGGTACTTGGTGCATTTGCTGCTCCAATGTATAAGCAACAAGTGTGGTGGATGGGACCAATTCTCTGTACAATTGGGTTGTGGTATTGTTTGTCTCTCTAAGGGTCTAACTTATAATTTTTCAAAGTTTATTTTTGAAAATATGCTGGAAAATATTGATAAACAACAGCATAAGTTCTTAATGTACCCTAGGTTCTTACAAATTATTTTAGACATAACCACTGAAGATAGAACCCATGTGCCTATTAAAAGTCTTGGTTCTAAGTTGTTTGCCTCAATGAAAACAAATTATAATGGGGAACATCGCCCTATGTTAGCTGCTATGTTGCCACATGGCAATGATAATGTAGTTGAAGGTGATGATGCTGGTACTATGCCTACTCAAAATGCTACTGATGATGGTAATCCATCATCTTCTGGTGTTGCTGCTGATGGTAATCCTTCAATGGTAATTGAAGAAGAGCCAGCTACAACTGCTGAACCATTACCTATTTCTTCTGACCTACCACCACCTTTCCCTACACATATGTCACCTAGTCCTACCATTTCACCATCTCAGGATGCTCCAGTTGAGCAAACTCATGAGTTTGAAGCTACATTTCAGTCTCTTGAACCTGAGTTCACTAGACTACCTACACCTAGTCCTATTAGAGAGCCATTTGATGAAGGCTTTCCTAATGTTGTACATGAGTCTGTTTCTCCTGCTGGGTTCAATGAAGCTCCACTTACCACTGAGCAATCAGCTGGTAGAGCAGAGGACCCTATTACTCTTACTTCTGTATATGATTCACTTTGCAGGTATATGAAAAAGACAGATGATCTCCAAAAAGAGCTTGCTGATACCAAGTCTACTCTTGGTAATGAAATTGAAGGCTGAAAAGCAAGGTTAAGGATTTGGAGGCACAGTTGAATCAGCATAAGAAAAGTAAGGGTGGAATGGATACTACTGAAGTGCCTCAGGAGGAAAATTTGGATTCTCTTGAAATTCTAGCTGAAGTTGCTAGACAGTCTCATGTTGCTCCTTCTAAAGCTGCTGAAGTACTTCCATCTAAGCCAACAATTCACTTCAGCAGAAGAAGAAGTAGAAGACAATATTTGGTAAAGAAAGCTGCTGAATCTTCCAAGGTATCTAGTGGTGATGATATTCTTATGGCTGAAGCTACTGATATTCTTCTGGAGCAACAACCACCCAATGATATTGCTGCTGACAAATCTGCTGATAAAGCTCATGCATCAGGAGATACATTCTTTGTAGCAGGGAAAGAGTATTTTGATTCCCCTGTTCATAATTCTTCTGGGATTAAGCAAGTTTCTCCTGATGATATCACTGAAACCCTCAAGCCTCAAGGATCTACTGATAACATACTTCATTCAGATATTCAAGAATTAAATGATGATCCTATGGAAGATTTGGAAGTTCCTCATGATGATTTTACTGAAGGAACTGAAGTGGCTGTGGATGAGATTGTTACAGCTGAAGAAAGAGATGCACAAGAAACACTCTTCAAAGAATGGGAAGATTATAAGAAGAGTTCTGATATGGCTGAGGCACAGCAAGCCAAGTTTGATTCAGCATACCAGTCTGCCACTCAAAGATATATTTCTACTTTGCCTATTGAAAGACAGAAAGAATTGGATGCTGCTGCTCAAGATTTTGATGAGTCAGATTGGCAGCATATTGGAGAACAAGTGATTGCTAATCCTGATTTAGCTGCAGACATTATTGGTAATAGGGTGGAGAAAAAGGACTGGGCTTCTGAAATAGTGAAAGTGATGAAGTTGAGGAAGAGAGTAGCAGATGAACAAAAAGCCAAAGCTAAAAGAGACAAACCCATGACTCAAGCACAGCAGAGGGATTACATGAGAACATATGTGAAAAGTCAAAACAGTACTTTATATAACAATGCTTGGACTAGGAAACAAGTGTGGGCACTTCCAGATGACAAATTGATTCAGATGTATAATAGACTCAAGTCTAGATGTGACAAAGATGGAATGGGTGCTTCTAAGAATGTTCCTATCACTCTTGGTACTGCTGGTTCATCTGTTAATATGGATATTCCTGTTGCTGCTGAAAAGGTATCTTTACCTGCTACTTCTGCTGATGTACCACATGTTGCTGCTTCATCTTATGTGGATAAAGGTAAAGCTCAAGTGATAGCAGAAGATCCTCCATCTAGAAAGAGAACCAGGAAACAAATGGAGGAGGAAAGGTTGGGTAAAGAGGCTGCTCAAAGGTTAGATGCTGAACAACAAGCTGAAATGGCAAGATTTTATGAGATTAAGGAAAGAGAGGTTGAACTTCAAGCTGCTAGAGCCAAACAGATGAGGAAGGCTATGGATGAACAATATGCATCTGCTGCACTTGAATCTTCTTAGGATTCTACTGATGAACAATTGGATAATCCATCAGTGGAAACTGATGCTGCAGAGGGTGTATCTATTGAAGCTGAAGTTCCTGATGCATCTTCTCTACCTCATGATGCTATTTATGTTCCTAGAAGAAGAGCTAAGAGAATGGCTAGATCTTCACATTTCCCACAAAGACTAATAGATGTGAATGCTTCTGATGATTCATTTATCAGAGAAAGATCCCCTGATGATTGGCCTGAGGCAACTAGAGATGTTTTGGTTCACTGGGAGTTAACTGAAAATGGACAGTTTAATACCATTTATAGATTAGATAAAACTTCTATATCCTTTACATTTATCCAAGAAATACTGCATCTTGTTGATCATCAAGATTTGGTCACTCTAAATGATTTGGTTCACAAATTTTATGCAAATCATACTCCTACAGGGTCTGGATTGTATTTATTGGGTGATCTAAGAGTGTTATTTGATTCTTCTACTCCCACTGGTGCTGGTTATGACATATGGAAAAACAATCAGAGATGGAAGGTTCAGAGTTGGAAGTTTTATCCTATGCCATATGTTCATGTGTTAGAAACTACAACTGGTCTAAGGCTTATTATGGATCTTGGCAAAAGATATCCTCTGAAAGTGTCTCTGATGGAGAAAATGCTTCAACAAAAGTTGGAGATTCCTCTTGATCCAGTTGGGAATGCAAGATTGTTTGCTGAATCTTTGGTGAAAGTCTTCAAACAAAGAATTAGGACTTACAGAGCAGCTTCTGTCTGATGGTATAATGTTGTATATTTGTTTATATTACTTACAAAAAAAAAATAAAAAAAAATAAAAAAAAACATCTTTGTATAGTATTGTGTATATTTTATGCAGGTTTGGTGTTCCTTACACTATTATTTGGTCATCAACTTACCTTATGTTGACTATTCCATCAAAAAGTTGGCTAGTCCAAAGGGTACAGCTTTGGTAAAGACACATCAAATCTGTTGATAGCTGTAATGGTTTGCTAAAAATCATAGGGTAATCAACTCACCCATGCTTCATTGCTGAGAGTTGAAATGGTTGTCAATTAACCATGGATTTTTCCTTTATGGATTCCAAATAATTGGCTAGCCCACATGTATATGGCTTGTGGTAAAGGCAGTGGAAAACCATATTTGGTAATCAGTTAACCAAGATGATTTTTCATCAAAATAATTGGCTAGTCCTGAGCAAAAGGCTACAGGTAAAGACATCTCAAATCCGTTTATAGCTGATGATTTGCTAAAAATCATGTGGTTATCAGTGTACCTTAAAACATTTGGCTACTCCAGTAGTGATGGCTATTGGTAAAGAGACATCAAATCCATTATTTTCAATGATTCACCTCTCACAGGAGTTAACACACCTGGATGTGATGAGAATAGTATGAAACTAATTTGTTTTGATGTACATTTAGTCATTTGTTGCTGCAAAGAATGGAGTTTTCAAGTATGTGCTGATCATAGAGATCCTGCTGATGATGATTCTTTGCTGATGATGTGTCATTTCAATCCTCTTGGTATGTAACTTCAAAGATCTATCAAGAATCTTGAACTTAACCATGTCAAATTCAAGATTAAGGGAGGATTGTTGGGAATTCTGCTAAGTATGAATTATGCTGATGGTTGCTGCTGAAGGATACTGCTGAAGAGCTGGTTCCTGCTGAAGCAGTGTATCTGCTGAAGTCTAGTTTCAGCATTATTAGTTCTGCGGATATAGATATTCCGTATTTTATGTAATATAGTTTGGATATGCATGAGTTTATTTAGGAAGTGATAATGCATATCTTTTAGTAGTTTTAGAATATACGTTTCTTGGGAAACGGTTTAGGGTTCCTTGTGTATAAAAGGAACACACGATTATGTATTGAATTACGTTTTTAGAAAACAATTTCATTATTATTAAAAGATCCATAGAGGATCAACAGTTCTTAGTATTAAACTTGTGTTTGTTTCCGCTTTAAAATACAAGTTACAGAGATTATCTATTAGTGTGTTAGTGATTACATTAACATAACTAACGATTCTAGAGTGCTTAGAAGATCTATCAAGGTCTTTGTTGCAACACTTACCCTACCATCCAAAATAATACATCATAGGGAATGTACATTCCCCTTACACTTGAATTTTTACATACTTTACAATAAACTAATCTAATGACTCGAATTAAGATAATCAAAACACTTGGAGTGTAACACCCCCAATTCATGGATGCAGCGGAATTCGAACTGGGTGTTACTTGACGGCACAATAGTCACAATAATAGAAAACGAACTCCAATTGAGTCGTTTTAAAAGATTTATCATTCAAATTATATAAATATCAGAGATTACAAAATGAGGTCCCAATTGGTTCATGTTTACAAATAACATTAAGAGAGTTTTTGAATGATAATAAAATTTATAGCCCTCTTGAGTATTCGTGTCCTTCCGTGCCATCCTTGATCGTCATAAACCTGAAATACATGCTTGAGAGGTCAACACAAAGGTTGAGTGGAATTCGTAGAGTTTAGTTAAATCGTTTGAACACAATAATCGTAGTGTGAGCTATAGACTTACACTCATAGTTAGAAAACAAAATCGTTATTTATTTCACTAAGCTCATGCAACCAAAACATTAACATCGAACCAACAAATTTGGCATTATAGAAGCCCTATCAAGGTACTTTTGCCGTTATACCGCTAAATCTCAAATATAGTGCATTTGTGTGAACTCATCGTTGTTCAACACAAATGGGATTCGTCAATCCTAATAGATCTATTCACAATATTCGCGCTCACTATAGGTAGTGACTAATGGTTCATGATATAGGGACTTAGAACATGGCAATCGTTACTTAGTGATAATAAACATAGTCGGGAAGCATACATTAGAAAGCATTGTGTTCGAGTAGAAAAATAATAGCATGTATTCCCCCCATGGGTTTGTAAAATAGTTAAACAATAGAAAGTGGGGCTACGAACTCACCTTAAGTAGGATAGCAAGTAATGAAGGTGATGGTTGGATCGTGTAGGTTTCTACGAGTAACCTATAATAGAATGTTGCGACTTAGGATTTGTGTAAAGAATATAATGAAGTGCCTATATATATATCTTGCATTTAGTCCATGATGTGGTATGATGTATATTGTATGTCCTTGAAAGAAAAGATTCATGAACATGTATGTTTTGTATATCGTTTACTACCGTTCGGGCTGACATATTTCAGAAGTCATGTTAGTAAGCGTTCGAGGAGCCAGGACACTTTAACTCGTAAATCCACAACTCATCTCAACGGCTTACATAATGAACTCCTCACATGAGGCTCCCTACTATTGTAGTAGTTGATAAAATATATAGATATAAGTTTTGATCCGAAAAGTTACATGTCCGATATTTGAATAAACTTAGGAAAGTTTATTAGTACATGAAGATTGTTATTAGGGGTAGTTTCATAAGTCTTGAATGACCATTTTCTCTTGGTAATATCTCATGGTTTCCTTTTAGGTGAAGTAGATCCAAATTGCTTGTTCATGTTATCGCCTAATTCATTGTTTCATGTTTACGCCTTTGTAAGTTGTTATGGTCATTTCGTCATGGCCTAGCCATGACCTTTGGTCCTTGTTCCAAGGTCATGAGACACAACCTTGGCTCTAGCCATGGTTGTGGTCTTGATTATAGGTCATAAGACCTCTTGTTCCTTTCAAAGTATAACCATAATCTAGTGACTTTTGCCTAAAATGGGCTGTTTAGAATTTGAAGAATTTTATCACTCGGAAAGCATTTTTAGGTCTCGAGCTTCTTTGTTCCTGAACGAAAACGGCGTTCCGGACAACTTTCGTGTTTTAACTTTTTGATGAATCGGACCAGAAGTGTGACTTTCAAAACCCAAATTTGATCAGAATGGTATTTGGCAGTTTGCCGCAAAGTTTTGGTAATTTCAAATCGTCATAACTTTTGACTCATATATTCGTTTTAGGTGGTTCAAATTGCTACGGTTTCCTTGTTAGGTCCTCTACTACAATATGTAATAATCCAATATCATATTTTTACCATTTTAATCAGGTCTTTCCAAGAAATTCACTAATTTGCTTGTTTTAGTAACTTGTTTCAACAATTCATTATAACAACATCTTTTACTCATCTTTATACATCATGGACATTTATACAAGACATAATATAGCAAGAATAACATGTAAATGATATGAACATGATAAATTAACAAGAAGCATGTTAGGGTTTGGCTTACAACTTTTGGCTTTCTAATAAAGAAAGGAAGTAACAAGTAAGGAAATGGACTTTGATAGACTTGCTTCAACCCTTTTTCACTTCATGCAACCTTTCTACCCTTGGTATTCTTGAAAGATGGATGATGAAGGTTGAGGTGAATTGAGTGGATTTAAACTCAAGAGAAATCACCAAGTATTCTAGGGTTTGGAAGATTTTTGGTAACTTATGATCAAACTAGGGTTTCTACTTGAACTTTCACTTGAACCTTGCAAGAACTTGGAAGGAAATTGTTGGAACCATAGTTTTACTATTTTATCAAGTCTCGGTCATTTGAATAATGCTAGGTTGCTTAGTTATTACTTATATTTTGTATTAAGTTTACTAGGCCTTAAAATGTGATCCATGGGCCTCAAAGCCCATACGAATTGTAAGGAGGGAAGGAGTAGGATGTTGCCCTAGCTCCTTTCCTATAAATACTAGTCTTAGGCCTCTTGTAAACTTGGTTGGTTATTTGAAAACATTAAGGAAACTCTTGCATTTCACTTTCTCAAATTTCTCATAATCATCCCACTCTCATTCTCATCTCATTTCTCTTATCATTATACTTGTGTTTACAAAATGGTGACCTAACAAGTGGTATCATTCGCTAGAGGAAGGTGTAGTTATTGTTTTTTCATTGATTTCTTTCTTTTAAAATCGTTTTTATTATCGAATTGTTTGTAAAAGTTTATTTTTTTGTTTGTTTCTTGGTTTTTCTCACATCTTTGCTTACAAACTTGTGTTTAAAATCAAAACAAACCACAAAGTTCCAAACTTTTACTAAATATTCGATTTTTTAGATATTTGTACTTTTTTCGAAATCTTTACAAGTGTGAAATTTTTCATAAAGTTTTCTACTTTCCTTAAGATTTACACATTTTATACACAAAAGTACAAGTATCTTGAAAGAAAAACGAATTTAAGGATTGCTTTCTTTGAAAAACAAAACCTACAAGTTATCGAGATCTTTCTACTTGCTTATTTCGAGATCTTCTCAAAGTGCACTACCTCGTCTTCGTTTGTGTGGACTCGGTATTTTCTTTCTTGTATAAGAAAGTTAAGTACTTCGACTTTTGGGAAAGTTTTCGAAATTGTATAATTTCGAAAACTAAGTTTCAAAATTCTCGAAAATTATCGAGAAAATTTCTTTTTGGTTATCGAAATCTTATTTTTCGATAAACCTTATTAAGTATCGAAATCTAATTTTTTCGATAAACCTGCTTCAGTATCGCAATCTTATTTTTCTCGATAATCTGCCAAGTTTTCGAAAAGTTATTTTTGAAATCTCATTTGAAGTTGGGCTAAGTTTCTCGATAATTGGTTAAATCTACACTTTCTACAAGATCCATTTCTACACAAGTGTTCGAAGATGTCTCAGCCACCGAATCACTACTTTCCTCATGTTCAACAACAAACATCTCAGCAACAACAACCTCAGCAGTATCAGCAACAACATTACCTTCCGCACACAATGAATCAACAACCTCCTAAATACAATCCACAACAACAATACCTAATGATGCAACAACAGCTCATTTCTCAACAACAACCATATCAAGTGCCACTACAAAACACTCAGTTTTCCTCCAAACAACCTCACTGGTTTGACAGAATGTGTGAAGTTATCACAACTCAACAATCCCGACATGAGGCAGGATCACTTGAGACACCTCCAATGCTAACACCTGGTAACTATGTGCAATGGTCAAGTCGATTCTTACGCTTTCTTGAACTTAAGAAACCTCATGGGCACTTCTTAAAGCAAGTGATACTTGAAGGACCATTTGAGTGGCCAACAAGATTTGAAGCTGGTGATCCTAATGCTGATCCTCCACGTCCTCCTGGTGATAGACCCCTTCCAGAAACTGCACTCACTGAAGAACAGAAACTACATCGTGAAGCTGATCAGTATGCAATGGCTTATATACTTCAAGGTATACCCAATCCGATCTATCGCAGTGTCGATGCTCAGAAAACAGCCAAAGCTATGTGGGAACACGTTCATCTCCTAATGGAAGGAACTCAATTGAACAAAGATGACATGGAATCCAAGCTTTACATGGAATACACTGACATCACAATTGAACCTGGAGAGTCACTTGAATCCTACTATCATCGTTTCACTAATGTGGTCAATGATCTGGAACGTCACAAAATCACAGTACCAAGGATTGCTGTGAACTCCAAATTTGTTGGTAGTCTTGGCCCTGATTGGCATAAATATGTGACATTTGTTCGTCAAACGAAGAATCTTCATGATGCTCCATATGGGTTGTTGTATGATTTTCTGAAACACCATGAATCTGAAGTGGAAAAAGATCGAGCTCTACGAGGAGGATACACACCAACTTCAACACCAAATTCTTTGGCTCTCGTAGCTCAATCTCCCTATGCTCCACCACCAATGTCAAATCATGCATATGTTCAAGAGCAGAACTACTTCAGTTATCCACAATCTTCCACTTCGAACCAAATGATCCCTCATGATTCATCTCTACAGAATGATTCTACTCAACTTGTTCCGTTAAACAACAATGATGCTGTGTACTACTCCAACTCCAATGATGATGACGATGATGACTTTAATACGTTGAATCAGGGACTTGCTCTTATTGCTCGTGCTTTCAGCAAATTCTCCAACAAAACAAACAACCGTCAACGTTCATCTTCAAACACAAGAAATCAAGCTGTTGTTAATGATGGAAGAGTGGAAATTTAGAATCGTAGCTATGGTCGATCTGGTTCAGGAAGCTCTTCTGGAAACTATGGGAATGGTCAGAGGTTTAGTAACAATACCGGGTTCAGAAACAACTCAGCATCTCCTCAACAAAGGTCTGACTCAGTTGCTACAAGAAACTCCAGCTCAGGGAATGCAGTTTGGTGCTACAATTGCAATGAACAAGGTCATATAGCTACAGCATGTCCCAAACCCAGAACTCGGGGTAGTAAATTTCACAAGCAGGCATTACTAATGGCTCTTCAAGATGAAAAAGATGGACATTTCCCTGAACAGGACAACAACTTCATGGCAAATGTGAACAACGATGATGACATGGAAGATCTGGAAGCCAATGCTGCTGTGATGCTTATGGCCAACATGCAGGAACTTAAGCTCAATGATTCAGGTCCAGTGTATGACACTGATGGCTTGTCTCAGGTACATGACCTTACTGCATGCTTTATTAATGAAATAGTCTCACCTTCTGCTTCTGAATCAGATACGGCACAAGTTGTTCCATCTATATCATCTTCATCCTCTCAAAAAGATGAACAAATAAACACAGTTGTCATATTTGATGATGACACAGTTGTTTCATTTGATGATCCAATTGAGAATGATGAACATGATAATTTAGAACAACATGAACCATCATTTGATCCAGACCCTGACCTCATACTGTTATCTAAACAACTGGATGCTCAACAATTGCAAATAACAAAATGCAACGAGAAAAACAAAGTTTTAAAAGAACAAAATGCGTCACTTGCAAGAGATATTGAGTGTTATAAAATTCAGCTTTCAAATCAAGATGAAAAGATTAAACACGCAAAAAGTTTTGAAAAAGCTTTTCAAGATTCTTACAACAAAGAACAAGATCTTCAACGCAAAATACAAGATTTAAATGAGTCACACGGAAAGTTGATTTCGAAACTTGAAAGTGAGAAGGGTGAATTGAAAAAACAAGTTGAATGTCTTCAAACTGAACTTTCAAAAACAGAAACAAAATTGTCAAGTTGTCAAAAAGATTTTCATGAACATAAAATACGGAAAAGGAAGTACATAGACAACTTACTCGGTGATATTGTTGATCTTGAAAAACAACTCAAAGAATTTCGTCACATTGTTTACAAACACGGGAACTCTGTCACAACAATTCAGAAATTTACTTTAAAACCGAAACCCAATTGCGGATATGCACTTGGTGATTACAATTCAATGTTTCTACACACGGCATTCAAAGAAATTCCAAAAATTTACAGTATGGATTATTTTCTTGATAATACGGTTGTGCGTGCTGTTGTTTTTGATACTGAGGAGGAAGAAGAACTTGAAGACGAGAGTCGATCTAAAATGAGTCAAGTTCAATATTGGACACCATATGACTATTCAAAAGCTCCTCCACTTTCAAAATCTTTTGTCAATCAAAAGGAATTACCTGAGAAATCATGGTTTATCGAAGAGTCATATGTTTCATCTCACAATGCGGCTCCTGTCCCACCTGTAGCACAAATAAATGGTCCTTTACCATCATCCGGTGAACTTACACGTTTACCAAAATGTCGTGTCTTAAATTATTTCAAAACCTTTATGGAAGACATCGATATTTTGGAGGAAACAATTGAACGCAATTCAGAAATAAAAATTGAAACTTTTCAATCCGCTTACGAGCGAGAAAAGAGAGATATTTTTCAAAAACAAATGAAACCAATTGTTCAACACCTTCGTCTATGTGCTACACGTTGGGATCAGGAACTTCAAAAGGAGGTCAAAAATATGATAAATGTTTTTGATACTGCTGAAAATGAGATTTTGGTCCAAAAGCTACAAACTAAAGTTTACAAAAATGATGCTGATCGACTCTTGGAACAAGTTCTCTGTGCTGATATTTTGTCTGTTATCATGAATGATCTTTATAATTCTGGTACTTCTGTGCTTAAGCATGATCATTGTGTTGATAATATCTTGTTGAATGAGGAAATTGAGACACTTAAACTGGAAAATGAAAAGTTGAGAATTAAAAATGATGATGTGACAAAACAATTTTCAAAAGAAATTTGTCAACTCAATCAAAGGCTTGAATGGTGTCAAGCTAAAAGTCTTGACAGGGAATTGAAGTTTCAAAGTCAAAATGTTTCAAACTCTTGTCAGATTTGCAAAAACAACGAGTCTTTAAAAGGTCGATGTTTCAAATACGAGAAAGAAATTGCGGATTTAAAAATTGAAAACGCCGAATGGCAACAAAACCGCGACGACATCAAATATTGCAATGGTTTACTTGAGTCTGAAATTCAGGACAAAAATCACATCATCATTGATTTGAAAGAGAAAGTTAAGCTACTTCAAAAAGGAAAAATGGTTGACACCACGGTGATAGCACCAGGAATGTATCAAATAAACAAAACTGATAAAGGAAAGGTTGTTCAAAACACTAATGTTGATACCTCCACTTCTACAGGACTAGTCTCCACTTCTAGCGTTAGCAGACCCAAGCGAAAAAGTAAAAAGAAGAATAGGATCTTGCAACGTAAGAGAGGACACCTAGAAGCTCAGGAAGTAGAAGACCAACTTAGGAATTTGAATAAAACTCATGTTGCATCAGATTTAGATTCTAATCTGGCAAATTGTAATCAAAATCTAAATGTAACGAATGATGAACCTTTAAATGTTTTGAATATTAATGCATCTTGTGTATTTTGTCGTAAAAGCGTATCATCTGGTGATCATACAAAATGTTTAGCTAATTCTCTTCTCAATCGTCACAAGAAACGTAGGACACGCATTGCTTTTAGGCCCAATAATGCCTCTAAGTCTAACTTAGGAAAGCCATCTTCTACGGTTTCTAATGATGTCCCAGTTACCCCCATAGGTGCCGAGAACAAATCTAGGACTGAGTCAACTACTAGTGCATTTAACATTAAGAAAGCAAAAACTAGTTGGAATTGGCAACGTTGGTTACAACACAAACCAGACTTTAAATGGATTCCTAAATTGTTGAATATATGTGTTACTAACCAACAGGAACCCGCATTATCTTTGGGTTCCACCCTTACTTCTGTTCCACCCGTGTCTTCTTCTGGTGATGCAGGTGGTACAGATTGTTCTCTGGATAGTTGATAGCGGATGCACCCGACATATGACAGGCAATCTCAAACTGCTACACAACTTTGTCTCAAAGTTTATAGGAACTGTCAGATTCGGGAATGATCATTACGCTCTAACAATGGGATATGGTGACTTTATCAGCGGGAACATTGAAATCAGTCGTGTTTACTATGTGGAAGGCCTTGGACACAACCTTTTCTCTGTTGGTCAATTCTGTGATGGGGATCTAGAAGTTGCATTTCGTGAGAAAACTTGCTTTGTTCGTGACTTACAAGGAAACGATCTAATGTCTGGCTCACGCGGCTCCAATCTTTATACAATCTCAATGTCAGATATGATTGCAACATCTCCGATATGTCTTCTCTCCAAAGCTGAATCGACTAAATCTTGGTTATGGCACAAACGTCTTTCACACTTGAATTTCAGAACCATGACTGACCTTGCTCGTTATAAACTTGTCGATGGATTTCCAAGATTCCGTTTTACCAAAGATCACTTATGCCCAGCCTGTGAACAAGGAAAAAGTACTCGAGCTCATTTTCCTTCAAAACCTGAGCAAAGTACGAATCATGTTTTACAATTGCTACATATGGATTTGTGTGGACCGATGCGTGTTCAAAGTATCAACGGTAAACGCTACATACTAGTAATTGTGGATGACTTCTCCAGATGGACTTGGGTTTATTTTCTACGAAGTAAAGATCAAGCTCCTTCGATGATCATCACCTTTCTCACCAAAATTCAAGTTCAGCTTCGAAACACAGTACGAATCGTCAGAACTGACAATGGAACTGAATTCAAGAATCAGACACTTCGGTCTTACTATGAGAAAGTGGGAATTGAACATCAAACATCTATACCTAGAAGCCCAGAACAAAATGGTGTGGTTGAAAGACGCAACAGGACGTTAGTGGAAGCTGCTAGAACTATGTTGATTAATGCTCAATTACCAGATTACTTATGGGCAGAAGCTGTTTCAACTGCATGTTATACTCAAAACCGTTGCATGATCACAAAACGCCATCGCAAAACACCATATCAAATTGTTCACAAAAGGAAACCGAACATCGATTACTTTCATGTATTTGGAGCACTTTGCTATCCGAAAAATGATCGTGATGATTTAGGTAAACTCAAAGCTAAGGCTGACATCGGAGTGTTCGTTGGATATTGTGAAAATTCCAAAGGTTTTCGGATATGGAATCGTCGTACAAGAGAAATTCAAGAAACCATTCACGCTAATTTCGATGAACTCACCCAAATGGCTTCTGAGCAACACAGCTTAGGACCCGAATTTAACCGTCTTAACTCTCCGGCATCTTCAGCTGAACCTTTACCACTTAACCGCAAAGAATTAGAAACCTTGTTTGCCCCACTATTTGATGACACAATTGAATACCGTCCTACTGAGGTCTCACCAAATTCCGCTGCTCAACCTGATCACATTCCAGTACCAGACTCACCTCAACAAACTTCAACAAGTGTTGAGAAAGACGGTCCTTCAATTGAATCATCATCTACAGCAGAACAAACTGGTTCTACTCCCTGCCATCCAGCTGAAGATCCAACACCACAATCAGTTCCACAACCCGCAGAGCATGATCCTGATGCGTTCATTAATCCGTTTGCACCAGCTACTACAGTTCCTGATATAGCTGAGTCATCAACACGCAACTTGGATCCTGCCAACATGCGAGATACGTATCAACTACACCCGTCAACACACAAATGGACTCGTGACCATCCACTAGTTCATATTATTGGCCATCCAGATGCACCTGTTATGACAAGACAACGACTTCACACCGATGGAGAAACTTGCATCTACGCACTTACAGTTTGTCATGAAGAACCCAAGAACATTAAAGATGCAATGACTTATGACAACTGGATTGAATCTATGCAAGAGGAATTTCAGCAATTCATAAGATTAGAAGTCTGGGAATTAGTTGAAAGACCTGAAGGAGTCTTTGTCATCGGGGTAAAATGGATATGGAAGAATAAGCTTGACGCAGAAGGGACTGTCATCCGCAACAAATCACGCCTGGTAGCGAAAGGATACTCTCAACTTGAAGGTCTAGACTTTGCTGAATCCTTTGCTTCAGTGGCACGACATGAAGCTGTTCGGATCTTTTTGGCTTATGCTGCTCATAGGAATATGGTGGTTTACCAGATGGATGTGAAAACAGCATTTCTGAATGGAGAACTCCGTGAAGAAGTTTATGTCAGTCAACCTGAAGGCTTCGTTGATCTTGAGCGTCCTAATCATGTCTACCGACTCAAAAAGGCTCTCTACGGACTCAAGCAAGCCCCACGGGCGTGGTATGACAAACTGTCCACTTTCTTATTGGCCAATAAATTTTTTAAAGGATCAGTGGATCCCACACTATTTACAAAAACCTACGGGGAGGACTTACTTGTTGTTCAAATATATGTCGACGACATCATTTTTGCCTCAACAAAAAGAAGTTATTCTAATGATTTTGCAAAATTAATGAAAGATAATTTTGAAATGTCCATGATGGGTGAACTTTCGTTCTTTTTAGGACTACAAGTTCATCAATCACCCCGTGGAATTTTTATAAATCAGTCCAAATATGCTCTTGAAATCTTAAAGAAACATGGAATGATAACTTGTGATACTTATAATACGCCAATGGGCTATACCACAAAACTAGATGCTGATTTACATGGGACTCCCGTTGACCCTACCAAATACCGAAGTATGATTGGGTCCCTCATGTATCTCACAGCTAGTAGACCTGATATAGTTTTTGCTGTCTACATGTGCTCTCGCTATCAGTCCAGACCAACTGAAAAACACCTCAGTGAGGTCAAGAGAATCCTTCGATACATAAAGGGAACCATTAACTTGGGAATCTGGTATCCGAAGGATTCTGGTTTTGAACTAATTGCTTTTTCAGATGCTGATCATGCAGGATGTTTAGACACACGCAAAAGTACATCTGGTGGATTACAGTTTCTTGGAGACAAACTTGTGTCATGGCAATCTAAGAAGCAGGACTGCACGTCTTTATCATCTACAGAATCTGAATACGTAGCCATGTCGGCTTGTTGTGCTCAAGTCATCTGGATGAGATCACAACTTAAAGACTATGGCTACCTATTCAACAAGATTCCTATCTACTGTGATTCTAAGAGTGCGATTGCTATCTCCTGCAACACTGTGCATCATTGCAAATCCAAACACATCGATCTCCGTTATCATTTCATCAAAGAGCATGTGGAAAGGGGTACAGTTGAACTTTATTTTGTTGGAACTGAGTACCAATTGGCAGACTTACTTACTAAATCTCTGGCACCATCCAGGTTTGCTAGTCTAGTCCACCAAATCGGTATGAGATGTTTGACATCAGAGGATCTGGAAAAGTTTTTAAAATACCACTGATCGTCAAACATCACAACTATCTTTGTATAATATTTTGTTTTTTCTTTCTTTACTACAAATTATTTCTCAAAAAAAAAAAAAAAAAAAAAAAAAAAAAATGCAAGTATATCGCTTCCATTCAACACCTTGTTCTTACTTTACAAGTGTTGAGGGGGAGTCACGCTTAAATCTTTTACCAATCAATTGGTATACTTGCATATTTCTCGTGTGTTACGGTTCGGAGAATGTGCGGGTGGTTTATTTCACTACACTCTGTCTCATTTGGCTTAAGTCTTCAATAAGTTAACTTCATAGTTAAGGGACCAATATAGTCAATTCTTAAAGTGTCAATTAATACTTTAGTACACTTGTTTGTTTCTTATAAAGTCCAAGGACTAAAGGTGACTAAAATCAAACTTTTCAATATTTACAAAACAAACAAACCGTTCCACCCAAAATCCACTGTTTCATAAAAGTTTTAAAACCTCTTAAACCCTTCTTACAAAACCAACGGCTCTCAATCATTCTTGCTAACCACAATCTTGATCTTTAAATTGTAAGTTCATATGTTATCTCTAGGACATTACAAACATAGGTTCTTGATTAATTGGTTTTTCAATGGTTAGATCTCTTGTATTCGTGATGTCGAGAACTAGGGTTAGGATTTCGATAACATGAGTAACCTGTTGTAAGGGTTAATTCTTGATGGGGTTTAGTCACTTTACTTGTTTCTAATACTTTCTCATCAGTTATTATCTCATTCCATCATGTTTGCTTGGTTCTCGATTTCAAAAGAATGGGTCGAAGTGGGTATTTTAAGCTTCTGTGATTAATAGGTTATTTTTTGTGGTGGGATTTGCTTCAAAGGTTTCATATGTGCATACATAATCTTGCTAAGATGTTTCTCACCATTGTTCATGATTCTCGATAAAACTTGTTTGCCTTGTTCGTGAAAAAAAAAAAAAAAAAAAAAAAAAAACATCATGTTAAACGTGTCTCGTGTATTTGTATATCTGTGACAGACCAATATCTGAGGAAACGTTATTTGTGAAGGATATGAACATGTAATTTCATGATAATTCGATTATATTCTTGTATAAGAATGTTTTCGAGAAATCTGTGTAATATCGAAATCTTTCTAAAATTATCGAGAAACTCAAGTTCTCGATAAAAATGGTTTCTCGATATAATAAAGTTTCTCGATATTCTGAGGAAATTTTCGAGAAATCATTTTCTCGATAAATTTTTTCATTTATCGAAATCTTTCTGGGAACTCCATTTTTTCGAAATCTTCAGTTTCTCGAAATATTGATATAGGAAAGATCTCGATAAAGTTTCTCGATAAATATCAATGTTTCTCGATATGACACTTTCTCGATAATGTTTCATTTATTGAAATCATTCAATTTATTAAACTTTCTCGATAACACCAGGTTCTCGATAAGATTGATAATAGAATTTTTTTCCGATAATATCAAGTTTTTCGAAAAATAAGAAATCTCGATAAAAGGTCCATGATGCATTTTTTTCGAAATATTGTTTGGTATTATATGTTACCTTGGTGTGATTCATTAAGTGTTGTGTAATGTGATGTAATGTGAATTGTGCTTGTCATGTTGTACTTAATCGTTTCTAGTAGATATCTGTATCCAATATCTAAACTGTGCTAACACATAACACATTTGGATGTTTGGTTTATGGTGATATTTTTCAGAAAAACATGGCTGAACACACTGAGAACGTCGCAGAACAACCTCTTCCATTACTCACCTTGGATGACATCACTCCCGAGAACTACAATGTCACAATTGACAACAACAATCCCAGAGTCGATTTCAACAAGTTGAATATCACAGAGAAATCATGCAAGATTGTGAAAGATATCCTACTGGCACATCCATGCAAACCACTTCTCACCTGCTCAACTTCAGTTCCACTATTCTATCTTCATCAATTCTGGCTTACTGCTCAGACCAACTTGGATAATGAGTCTTTCACTGTTACCTTAGATGGCCAAGATTACTCTGTAGATCATGACGTTCTTCGAACAGCTCTTCTCATGCCACAAACTGACAACGAATTTGCTCCGATACTACCTGACCTGGAACTTCTTGACTTCTTCATTGAATTAGGATATGAGGTTGATGATGATGAACCTCTAATCAAGCTTTCCAAATTCAATGTCAAATATATCCCTCAGCCTTGGAGAACATTCTGTTTGTTGGTTGTTAGATCTATATCTGGAAGGAAAAGTGGTCATGAACATCCAAGGCTCGAACACCTGCAAACATTCTGGGGAATGGTGACTTTGACACCAATTGACTTTGCAGTTCCTATCATGAATGATATCGTCTACAGTATTCAGACCGACCGTGTGAAGACTATGATACCATTCACAAGATTCACCAAGCTTATCGTTGAACATCTCTGCAAAAGTTCTCCAGAATTCATCAAGAGGATGGCTGATCCTAATGAGCCGAAGCACCTCTTCGAGGACGACTTCACAACCTTATTCATCAAATCGACCACTTCCTCTACCAAGAGCAAAGGTATGAGGATTCCCGAATACCTTCTGAATGACAACATTAAGAATAGGGCAAACTTCAAGTTGTATGATCTGGCTTACAAAGGGGAACTGGAAGAAGCAACTATAAAGACTCGTAGCAAAGGAAGTGTAAAGTCTGGGAGTACCACGAGCACCACTGGATCACCGCATACAAGATCTAAGTCTGCTACAATAGCAAAACCCAAGACTACTACCACACCTAAACCTACATCCAAACCTAAACCTGCTACCAAACCAAAGAAGGCAACTCCTGAGTACTTTATTCGGGATGAACCTACTCCTCCACCTTCTGACACCGAGTCCGAATTTGATACTGAATCTGATGAAGAAGAACCAGACTATGAACTGAGATACAGAGCACCTGATGAAGGATTTCAAGCAACAGAGATTGCAGTACAACAAAGTCTGGAAACTTATGAAGAAGAGACAAGGAGAAGAAAAGGAATCACTATCAATGAGCCGAATGATGATGAAGACGAAGCAATCATTGAACCATTAGTCGATAAACGCAAACTTAAGAGTATAGTTGTCGACATTAGAGATGAAGAAAAGCAGCTTAGGAAAGAACAGAGGAAAGCAAGTCTTGAAAGCCGACTTCTATCACACCCTCCAACACCACCACCTATCGATCAGTCAGAACATGTAGGGGCTACAAGCAGTATGGTTCCTCCAACAACGTCAGAATCAGCTCCACAACCTGATGACAACGTTAAGGATACAGACAAGACTGAAGATGTCCACATGACTGAGACTGCTACTTTAGAGGAGAATGTTGGCGGTCAAGAGAACTTAGCTACGGATCAGGAACATGAATATCTTATTACTCCAGAGTTTCTTGCACGAGAAGCAGAGGAAGCAGAGGAACGTCGTCGAAAGGAAAACGAAGAGAAGAACGCGTTCGACACCAACATGTTTCTTAAGTCATCTTCTCAGCAGACTTCCTCAGCACAACCTCCACCTCCTCAAGACTCTCCGCCAAAGGATCCAACTCCTCCTGCTTCTTCTTCAGACTCTCACAACGAGTCTTCGTCCGAATCATCACCAGAGCACTCATCACCCACACCATCTGAAACCGCATCTAAACAGCATTCGATCAATGAACCAACACAACAAGTTGATCTTCAGGAGCAAGTGAACAAACTCACCGACATGGTTACCAAACTTACTAAACAAGTTGAGGAATTCCAGGATTCTACGCAGCTGATCGACAAGTTCTTGAAATCTGATTACGAAGGCTTTATCAGAACTGCAACACATGATTTTCTCACTGAAAATCTGGTTGAGATGATCACTCCTACCATTGCAGACCTTCTCAAACCAATCAATGACAACTTGGATCACAGAATCAGGAGTGTTACGAAGAAAATGTTGTCTACTACACCATTCACGCTTCACACCGCTAAACCTTCTACTGTGACTCCACCTGTCCCGGAACTGTCCTTCAACGAAATGCTTGCCAAAATCTTCGACAATATTGCCTCCAAAATCACACAAACTGCTGAAGAAAAAGCACTTCATGAGGCTATGACAGCTTACTTATCAAAGGAGTCATGCAAAGATGCTGCTGGAACCCGTAAACGGACTAGAAAAGATGACGATCCTGACCCAAACTCCAAAGGCAAGAAACCTAAGTCTGGAACAGGTCCCTCATCCTCTCTACAACCACAAAAGGACTCCACTCCTCCTGGAACTCAACAACAACCCTCAGCTACTGGTGAAGGTCAAACCGAAGATGAAGAAATGTTCATGGAACAAACTGATGACTTCCAAGATCAACTTGACACCGATTACCGTGCTCCACCTACTCATGATTCTCATGCTGGTCCATCATCACCGTCCAAAGCCAAAGACAAAGATGTTATATCCAAGTCTAAGAAATCCAAGAAGAAAACACGTCATTCATGGCTCGACAATGATGACAATCCTCAGAATGATTGGCTGACAGAAATGGTCCAAGCTCAACCTCTTCTGGAAGAAGAAGAACCTCTTCCTGGTAACACTCTTCAGTTCACCCAGGTCATTATGAAGGATCTTCACATCAACAAACTCACAAAGGCAGAGCTCAGGAGAATCAATAGGGATGCACAAGAATTCCTCAAGAAAAGATCTGGAAACAAAGTCGAATACGAATATCACATGCAGAATATAGCTAGTGCAATGTCTGCCGACTTTGACTGGTTAAATCCTGAAGTGAATATCGATCTAAGTTCCAAGAATCATGAAAAACCTTACTTCACCGACTGGACCAAACCATTACCATTGAAAGGATTTCCTGATAAACCGAAGATACCTTACAGCTTCTTCTTCAACAAAGATCTTCGTAACATCCAGCTCACACAAGAGATATCCAAGAAGAAATATGCTTCCTCACTCACAATCTCAGTACCAGCCGCTAGATACGAAATTCCAGCCATTGAAGAAACCACTCGTATTTTCAGCAACTCCATCGTAGCTTACGACAGGGATGCTCTACACGGAATTCAACATTGGCCTGATCGTCGTCGTCTCGGTTATACAAGCAAATTAGGAGAGACATCATTGGAAAATGTGAAGCAGAAATCAAAGATCATCGCTATCTTGGAGATTCAGCAGTCAAAACGGTTTAACTACATTTTCATGCGTGAAATTGTTGTGAAACGACAAGATGAAAAGAAGTACAAGTTCTCCGAAGCCGACTTTCCCAACCTTAATCTCAATGACATTGAAGATATGTATCTTGAAAAGGTTCAGAGTAGAATGCGCGGATTCGATAGAGACGTTCAGTACAACTTCATGGCATCGCTACTTCTTTACATCCGACGACTGATTGTTCAAGAAAGAGTGGAAGATCTTCAGCTTGGAGTGGAAAGTTACCAACAGAAGATCAATTTGACAAAGCCACAGTTCTACTTTGATGGTCTCTATGAAACACCACAGTTTACTCTCATCCAAGAACCGTTTGGTTTCACCTACATCAACAGCAAAAAGCTACAAAGCTTCATGAGGTTCGATGAAGTACATAAATTCTGTGATGTTACACTCAAGTTTGTTCGTGATGGGCTCGTCAAAAGATTGAATGATGATCGCCGTAAGATAGCTAAGGGGGAACAACCTAGATGGAAATCCAGCTCCAGAAGACAAGTTCGTAACTTTGTCTTAAAGATTGAAGAACGGTTATTTCGACGGGAACAGATCAGACGACTGGAAAGCTACATCGGTGCCAGACCATCGTTTCCTGTCAGAAACTTCGAAAGACCAGAACCTCAGTTCACTAACTTCAATGCTCCACTTCCAGACGAAGAATAACTTGGTACATTTGGTCATAATTTTTCATTATCAATTGTTTCATTGATTGAATCATTTTTCCATAATGGTTTGTGCACACATAACAGTGTACAACCCGTGCTTGTAATTAAAGGACCCTGAGGTACGCTTCAGTGCCTCAATCCTAAACATAAGGAGCGAAGGCTTCTTACTTTTGAGTAGAATTAATCAAACATTTATGATTTTTCATAATTCTGCTCAAAAGGACAAGTATTTCACCTCAATAAGACCTAATCACTTGTTGAGGGGGAGCACTTGTCAAAACAAAATACTTTGCTCAAACATCAAAAGTTCTTTGTGAATCTCCCCGTAAGACTCAAAAGGCATATTTTAATCTAAAAGTCTGTCAAAAACACCATTTTATATGCTATTTTTGAGGGGGAGAAAATGAATAAGTGATTAAAATATACGAAGTCAAAGCTTTAAGTTGTATCATGTGCGAGCTAGACTCAGGATTAACCCAGGAATTGACGAGATAATACAAGTTAGTAACATCGAAAGGACTTATCCTCGACGGGTAATAACATCAAGTTAGTTACTAGAGCTAGTAGTCACCTAAAAGCTGACTATGTATCTCTTTAACTAGCCACGTAAGCGTGTCTCGAAAAGGATATGTCTCAGTAGAAACGTACCATCTCGAGAAACCTTCTGTGGACTTGACCAGGCCGGGTAATAATTTCAAGCTAGTCTAACTAGTGATGTAAGCGTGTCTCGAATCGGTCCTGTTCACAGAAAGTGGATCAATTCAAAAGTGTTTGCTCCTCCCGTATGTGCAAATTTATTAAATACTTATGAGCACATGTGCAGGGGGAGCCCTTCAAAAGTGTACGCAAAACTCTCAAAGTGTTAACCAAAATATTTGATTATCACTAACACTTTGAGAAATTTTCAATCAAAGGTTTCTTGGCTACTGTCGGAGTTATAAGGTGATTAAGATAGGAATATCCGTCCTATGATCCGCCAGAGCCGGAGGGATCTACCCAAGGACATCTCCCATAGTTAGAATTAGAAGTCCTTAGGTATGATACAGAAAAAGGAGAAATGAATGAAAGGGAAAGAAGGAGTTGAAGAATTAAAAAGAAAAGTAAAGTAAAGGGTGAAAAGAAATAGCCCTCCATATGTTCAACCTTAGGGCAGACACCGGGTTCAATACGTATGCTACTGGTTGTTGCTAAGGCAACGCCAGTATTGAAGATTAAGTCGTCATGGACCCAGTGACGCAATGCACTAAACCTTCTTAACCACTCAAGTTCTCTTAAAAGGATTTGTTTCATTCTCACGGGGAACCCGCGTAACCTATCGACCTATCTCTTAGAGACGGTTGATATTGAAGCAGGAGACACCTCCCCAGTCTCCGCATAGGAAACCTAGGTGTGCACTTATAGAGTCTAGAGCCATGAGATACATCAAAGATCTCTTAGGAACACTTAGTATTTCTACAACTGGTGTTCTACATCAATGGGCATCAGTTGTAAATTATCGAGTCCTTCGCAGATCTTAGCAATCTGCCTAGAACGTTTATGAGAGGATTACATAAGTATTTCTCAATGATTGAACGGAAATCCTGCCAGGGTCAACATTAAACAGCCCTGACAGCAGGTCACTTCGGTAACCCCACAAGGGTTACGCTTAGTGTTTGCGGTGGTTCCATTACGGTCTACAGTCGTGGAGTGATCCCCAGCGACTCACCCAGTCATTGAGCTACCTAGTAGGTCTCGTAAGCTCCTTCGGGAGTATCTGATATGGGAACGGCCTGGATAAGGATTAGAAGGAGTCTTCACAATATGCTGTTGATGAGCTCTAATTCCTTATCCGTAAGTACCGGTGATTTATTGCTAACTGTCTACTCGCAGGTACCTCACTTCCATGATGACAGATTCCACATGCTCATACATGCATCTTGCAATCATCAAAAGCTCCCTCAAAGATCAAAGCAACACAAAGTTCAAAATAAGATTCTACGCCAAAAGGGAAGAATCTACAAAGTTTAAAGACCAAAGATCTTATGAGGAAGAAAGGGACTACGTACATGTATAAGTCAGAACTCAAAGATGTATGAGCATGTTGGAATGGCGGACAACCACCACAGACGCAGGAGTGACGAATGGCAGATTACTTCATAACATTATCACTACAACATCATCAAAGAACAAAGACAAAGAGCAGAGTATATCCATCTTTATTCTTATCATTTCTGAAGACGTCTAAAGCTATGAAAGTCAAAGATTAAGACGAAGACGTCAAGCAACCTTGATGACCGACCCTTAGGGGGAGATTGTTGGAACCATAGTTTTACTATTTTATCAAGTCTCGGTCATTTGAATAATGCTAGGTTGCTTAGTTATTACTTATATTTTGTATTAAGTTTACTAGGCCTTAAAATGTGATCCATGGGCCTCAAAGCCCATACGAATTGTAAGGAGGGAAGGAGTAGGATGTTGCCCTAGCTCCTTTCCTATAAATACTAGTCTTAGGCCTCTTGTAAACTTGGTTGGTTATTTGAAAACATTAAGGAAACTCTTGCATTTCACTTTCTCAAATTTCTCATAATCATCCCACTCTCATTCTCATCTCATTTCTCTTATCATTATACTTGTGTTTACAAAATGGTGACCTAACAGAAATGAACTAAGGATGAAAGGGTTTTGGGGTTGGGGATGCACGGCACAAGGAAGGGGGGGAGAGGGGCTATTTATAGTCCAAATGAGGAGGTTAGGAAACTACTAGGAAATTACCAAAACTTGGTGACCAAGTTGTAATTTAATGGTGATCTAGGGGTAAATTCATGAGATGAAGCCACATGGGTGTGACTCCCCCCTCCTAGGGCGGTTCATGAGTGGATAGGAAGGGATGAGTTGGTCTTGGATGATATTATCCAAGTATTGGATGAGTTTTGACTCCGGGAAATGCCAATCGTAAATGATTAAGCCTCAAAACGTAAAACCGGGTGTCGTAAAATTATGGAATTTGAAAGTATTGTTAAACATGTTCATATAGTCCATAATAAAATATAAAATGAGTGGTAGGTTCTATCGGGTGCTAAAACCCTGCTAAAAACTGGAAACACGGGTCTAAAACGCGTAATTCGCGTAAAACGCTGAACTGAAAAACGTAAAATTCCAAAACTTTTGGAATTGTCATAAAATGATAGAAAATCATATTTCTATTGTTTATGACGTTTTATGGATATATCGGGATGCTGGAAGGACGTTTAAACCTAAAAGTAAATCTCGGACACGGCTTTGTGATTTTTGCAGAAATGATCCGACGAGCGTCAAATTCTCGGATTATCGTTAAAATAGTTTAACTTACGAGAATATGAAATAAAAATTTCTGAGATGAATAGTGAAAAGTGAATAGTAAAAAGTGAATAGTAAAATTTTCAGGAATAAAAGTTAACCTGAAATTGCGAATTGTTACAGTCTCTACCCCTTACGGGGAACTTCGTCCCGAAGTTCTGTGTGTGTTATATGTTGGAGTGGTGTCGATGAAGAGGTGTGGTTACTTATGAGGACTAAAGCCTGGGATTACTAGTGATGTAATTTGATTTGTCATTTCAGTGTATGGTGTAGGATGAGGCTTACTTTTATGTAGGAAAGGTATGGTAATAGTCGAATATCAATGGAAATTGATATAGCAGTCGAATATTAATAGGAATTGAGATAGTAATTGCAATCATAGCCTAGTAGGTAATCGGTTGTTGTACCTAGTGTTTATTGACTTCATACTTATGTTATTTCGGATACAAATAAGCCCACTTGTTTATAATTCTTTATTTACATAGAGAGGCATCCCAAACAATGTAAGTAAGGAAATATAAACTTATGGTTTGGTGATTTACAATGTCTTTATTTAAATGAAAAGGCATCCCAATCCATTCAAATAATTACAAATCATCCTACACAACATTCATACTTAGTCGGTGAGTTACAAGGTAGGGTATTACGAGATGATACTGGTGTTCCAAAAGTACAAGATGAATATTCAATCTTGTAAAGCTGATAAGGGTGCTTATGGTGTAACTAAGGATGATTTGAGCTTTAAAAGTGCATCAAGATCTGTTAATGAGTTTGTGTTTGTAACGGTTGTGAAGGTAATGATGTGATAAAAGTGTGTAGTGTATGCTTAACATTAATACTCTTAGGTATAGATGTTGAGTTTGCTTTAAAAATCTTAAGAGATTTTAAAAGTTTATGATGGAATGGTATCCTTAGGACCTAAACAGGATAGTACTTCTACAGGATGAAGAGAATAATTGATAACTATTCCAAGATAGTAGTTCGGATTATCTCATAAATGAAAATTTTCAAGAATGAATTTAGATCATACAAATAAGGTGTTATGATCTTGCTGAGTGGTAAGGCACTATCGTGTCTCTAGATTGTTTTAATGTATTCTGGTGGTTTATCGTGTTCAAGTAGGAAATAAACCTAAACATAACCCTAGTACAACTACTCTCAGTATTTGAAAATTTTAAGTCGAATATAGTTAGTCAGACTATATTCCACTGTCCCTAGGTTAAATATACGTGACTAGTCTATATTTAGCCAAGGTTCGATAAAATTTTCAAATACCTAAATTAGGTATACTTGTGATATGTCCATTGGTTTTGGGAAACTGTTCACTAAACAAAGGCGATGTCAACCCTTAAGTTGCAAGTCCCGTCCATACAAGACTTGTAACGTATGTTTTCATATTCCATTGCATAGAATATAGTAAGGGTAGGTACGTATGGAAAGGAAGTTTTAAGTAGTTCTAAAATAGAACATACTTGGCCAGGATCACGAACTTTTTATAATGAAGGTTTCAGAAGAAAACTTTGATAAATGTAAAGCTGAACTTCAGCTTTTGTAGGTGATGGATTTGTTTGTCCTTTAGAAATCTCATATTTCTTGTTTTGAAATCGATAGATTTTGACGGGTTTTTGATATCATAAGAAATGATATTAATGATGTGATGGAATAATTCTAGAGACCATTTGCACAAAACACAATGTCTCGGAAGTAGGTTAGACCATTGTGCAATTCACAATGTCTGGGAAGTAGGTTAGGCCATTGTGTGACTCAAAACATTTGAGAAATGATTAAGACCATTGTATCATACAATGTCTTGGAAAATGAATGAGACCATTGTATCTCACAATGTCTTGGAAAATGAATGAGACCATTGTATCTCACAATGTCTTGGAAAATGAATGAGACCATTGTATCTCACAATGTCTTGGAAAAGTGAATGAGACCATTGTATCTCACAATGTCTTGGAAAATGAATGAGACCATTGTATCTCACAATGTCTTGGAAAATGAATGAGACCATTGTATCTCACAATATCTTGGAAAATGAATGAGACCATTGTATCTCACAATGTCTTGGAAAATAGGAAAGACCATTGCAATCAGTTACAATATCTTGGACATATAATGTTGGAGTAGGAACATGATTGGGAGAGTGTGGCTGTGTCGAAATGCCTTAGAATAGGCATACGCAGATATGTTTAGTCCATTGTTTAGATAAATGATTGAAAATAAACCGAGTTTATATATCAATATACTAATGCTTACGGGGAAATGCTCAATTATGTTTAGGGTACATATATCAATATGCAATTATGTTTGTGTAGCACAAAATGTCTACGGGAAATGCTCAAAATGGGTATATATGAATATACTAATATGTTTGTGCAGCATAACATGCTTACTAAATCCATAATCGTCTGGAGGATGGAAGACACGGAGAGCGGAAGGCTATAAAAATGTTTTTGCTTGTATGTGTGGTTATAGTTTAGGTCTCAATTAGACCCGTTTCTCTATAACCATGGCTCTGGTACCAATCTGTAACACCCCCAATTCATGGATGCAGCGGAATTCGAACTGGTTGTTACTTGACGGCACAATAGTCACAATAATAGAAAACGAACTCTAATTGAGTCGTTTTAAAAGATTTATCATTCAAATTATATAAATATCAGAGATTACAAAATGAGGTCCCAATTGGTTTCATGTTTACAAATAACATTAAGAGAGTTTTTGAATGATAATAAAATTTATAGCCCTCTTGAGTATCCGTGTCCTTCCGTGCCATCCTTGATCGTCATAAACCTGAAATACATGCTTGAGAGGTCAACACAAAGGTTGAGTGGAATTCGTAGAGTTTAGTTAAATCGTTTGAACACAATAATCGTAGTGTGAGCTATAGACTTACACTCATAGTTAGAAAACAAAATCGTTATTTATTTCACTAAGCTCATGCAACCAAAACATTAACATCGAACCAACAAATTTGGCATTATAGAAGCCCTATCAAGGTACTTTTGCCGTTATACCGCTAAATCTCAAATATAGTGCATTTGTGTGAACTCATCGTTGTTCAACACAAATGGGATTCGTCAATCCTAATAGATCTATTCACAATATTCGCGCTCACTATAGGTAGTGACTAATGGTTCATGATATAGGGACTTAGAACATGGCAATCGTTACTTAGTGATAATAAACATAGTCGGGAAGCATACATTAGAAAGCATTGTGTTCGAGTAGAAAAATAATAGCATGTATTCCCCCCATGGGTTTGTAAAATAGTTAAACAATAGAAAGTGGGGCTACGAACTCACCTTAAGTAGGATAGCAAGTAATGAAGGTGATGGTTGGATCGTGTAGGTTTCTACGAGTAACCTATAATAGAATGTTGCGACTTAGGATTTGTGTAAAGAATATAATGAAGTGCCTATATATATATCTTGCATTTAGTCCATGATGTGGTATGATGTATATTGTATGTCCTTGAAAGAAAAGATTCATGAACATGTATGTTTTGTATATCGTTTACTACCGTTCGGGCTGACATATTTCAGAAGTCATGTTAGTAAGCGTTCGAGGAGCCAGGACACTTTAACTCGTAAATCCACAACTCATCTCAACGGCTTACATAATGAACTCCTCACATGAGGCTCCCTACTATTGTAGTAGTTGATAAAATATATAGATATAAGTTTTGATCCGAAAAGTTACATGTCCGATATTTGAATAAACTTAGGAAAGTTTATTAGTACATGAAGATTGTTATTAGGGGTAGTTTCATAAGTCTTGAATGACCATTTTCTCTTGGTAATATCTCATGGTTTCCTTTTAGGTGAAGTAGATCCAAATTGCTTGTTCATGTTATCGCCTAATTCATTGTTTCATGTTTACGCCTTTGTAAGTTGTTATGGTCATTTCGTCATGGCCTAGCCATGACCTTTGGTCCTTGTTCCAAGGTCATGAGACACAACCTTGGCTCTAGCCATGGTTGTGGTCTTGATTATAGGTCATAAGACCTCTTGTTCCTTTCAAAGTATAACCATAATCTAGTGACTTTTGCCTAAAAATGGGCTGTTTAGAATTTGAAGAATTTTATCACTCGGAAAGCATTTTTAGGTCTCGAGCTTCTTTGTTCCTGAACGAAAACGGCGTTCCGGACAACTTTCGTGTTTTAACTTTTTGATGAATCGGACCAGAAGTGTGACTTTCAAAACCCAAATTTGATCAGAATGGTATTTGGCAGTTTGCCGCAAAGTTTTGGTAATTTCAAATCGTCATAACTTTTGACTCGTATATTCGTTTTAGGTGGTTCAAATTGCTACGGTTTCCTTGTTAGGTCCTCTACTACAATATGTAATAATCCAATATCATATTTTTACCATTTTAATCAGGTCTTTCCAAGAAATTCACTAATTTGCTTATTTTAGTAACTTGTTTCAACAATTCATTATAACAACATCTTTTACTCATCTTTATACATCATGGACATTTATACAAGACATAATATAGCAAGAATAACATGTAAATGATATGAACATGATAAATTAACAAGAAGCATGTTAGGGTTTGGCTTACAACTTTTGGCTTTCTAATAAAGAAAGGAAGTAACAAGTAAGGAAATGGACTTTGATAGACTTGCTTCAACCCTTTTTCACTTCATGCAACCTTTCTACCCTTGGTATTCTTGAAAGATGGATGATGAAGGTTGAGGTGAATTGAGTGGATTTAAACTCAAGAGAAATCACCAAGTATTCTAGGGTTTGGAAGATTTTTGGTAACTTATGATCAAACTAGGGTTTCTACTTGAACTTTCACTTGAACCTTGCAAGAACTTGGAAGGAAATGAACTAAGGATGAAAGGGTTTTGGGGTTGGGGATGCACGGCACAAGGAAGGGGGGGGGGAGAGGGGCTATTTATAGTCCAAATGAGGAGGTTAGGAAACTACTAGGAAATTACCAAAACTTGGTGACCAAGTTGTAATTTAATGGTGATCTAGGGGTAAATTCATGAGATGAAGCCACATGGGTGTGACTCCCCCCTCCTAGGGCGGTTCATGAGTGGATAGGAAGGGATGAGTTGGTCTTGGATGATATTATCCAAGTATTGGATGAGTTTTGACTCCGGGAAATGCCAATCGTAAATGATTAAGCCTCAAAACGTAAAACCGGGTGTCGTAAAATTATGGAATTTGAAAGTATTGTTAAACATGTTCATATAGTCCATAATAAAATATAAAATGAGTGGTAGGTTCTATCGGGTGCTAAAACCCTGCTAAAAACTGGAAACACGGGTCTAAAACGCGTAATTCGCGTAAAACGCTGAACTGAAAAACGTAAAATTCCAAAACTTTTGGAATTGTCATAAAATGATAGAAAATCATATTTCTATTGTTTATGACGTTTTATGGATATATCGGGATGCTGGAAGGACGTTTAAACCTAAAAGTAAATCTCGGACACGGCTTTGTGATTTTTGCAGAAATGATCCGACGAGCGTCAAATTCTCGGATTATCGTTAAAATAGTTTAACTTACGAGAATATGAAATAAAAATTTCTGAGATGAATAGTGAAAAGTGAATAGTAAAAAGTGAATAGTAAAATTTTCAGGAATAAAAGTTAACCTGAAATTGCGAATTGTTACATGGAGTACTTTTAAGATTAATGCACATATGGGGGTAATAATAGATGTTCTTCCCCATTACTCCATAACATTAGTACTTTACCCATGAGTCCCAATCATCCCAAAACAATATGTACAAGATATGACTCGACTTAGCAACCATGTAATCAATTAGATAATTAACTAAGGGTTTAAACAAATAACAATAATGCACTAAAGATGAGTGCATACACGGAAGGCTAAGGCGATTTGGGTGTACATTTAAGTGGGGTGCAACAAATTCTTCCTTTAAGTAAGATGATTAAAGTTAGAAACGAAAAGATAGGCTCGGAGGGGTGTACTAGGGGTTTCGTGTACTAAAAATGAGTACAACGCTAATGGTGTGGGAAAAATTAATTGACTTTACTAGCCAAATAATATGACTTAAATGGTCAAGTAATTATGATACCGGTTTAACAAAAGGGTAATCCTAATGCCTCTTATCATGTAGTAAATCCTACCACACGAATGTAGTCTCACTGGCGGTCTCGGGATGCATCACTAACGCAAGTTCTAGAATCTAAATGCTACCGGTACACTCATAAGCACTAATAATGAATGCTTTTCCTATCAAATCTATAGGCGAACCTCACATATTTGGGTGGAAAATTTTTCTGAATAGTACGGTTTTGTGCTAGTCATACGACTCCTATCCATGAGACGCTTGCTAAGGCTAAAGTTTCACACCTAAATGTTGTAAAAAAATTTAAATTTGGCGCTAAAATTACACTAACAAGTATTTCTCATAGTTTTATTACACACCTACCATTAAACAAACAAACTCAAGTGAAAGTGTATCCTATAAGGTATCATCATTTACCCTCCCCTTACACTTAGGATGAACATTGTCCCCAATGTTCAATTAAAGAATGTAAAAGTGAAATAGGTAAAAGAATGAAATCAAATACTACCCTGATTCGTTCGGTGTGGATAGTGTGGTAACAAGGTTAGATCTTCCTCCAAGAAAAATGAACGTTCAAAGCTTCCCTTCCAGAAAAATAAATCATCTTCTTATCCAATATAGCCTGTTAAACCTGAGAAAACAATCTCAAAAACCCAAAGCATCAATCCGAACAAAGAAAACTCACAACTAGATGTAATTCCAGACTTGGGAATAAAAACAAAACAATTAAAGATATAATGCTTGTGGAATGAATGTTTGCAGATTTCCTGGAGTTTATAAAACTAAAGAATCAACAAAAACTTTAAGACTCCGTTAGAAAAGAAACTCACAAAATTTCCATAATTTTATACATGACGCCGTCAGGAATTAATTCCTGACGCCGTTAGAAGTGACCTTCAGAAATCTTTATGCTAAGTTTCCGGAAAATTTCTGGAAAAAACTTATGTCCTACTTCCTGGAAAATCCTGCAAAACATCATTATGACTCGATACAAGCATTTGACTCAAACAATTACTAATACACATGTTCATTTAATATTGTTGTGGTTCATGCTCAATTTCGTTCTTATAAACAAATTTGGATCTCCCTTACACTTATCTTTTGCGAAATACCATTATATGAAGTTAAGACGAAGTTAAAAACAAAATAAAGCATTTTCACAATTTACTTTGAAATATGAGCCACAAACAACAAAAATAAAACATGCATACGGAAACAAATAAAATCAAATAAACAAACAAACAAACAAATAAATAAATAAAGCTTGGGTTGCCTCCCAATAAGCGCTTGTTTTTGTTCGAGTCACGAGCCTGACTCTACCCTTATTTAACGGAAATAGGGGAGGTTTTCCCTACACTTTGAATTAAGTGCGGGTGGAAGTAGCGATACACACCCTTAGGGTGGAAATATGCCACGTGAGGTGAAGGGGGTGAGTGAATGCTTCCTTCATCCTAAAACTACCCGAATAATATTGGTTGATGCGTGGGTCGGTTCCTCTTTTGTCTCCTAGAAATATATCTAAGGATGGAAAGGTGTGTAAAGATTGAGGTTCCGGTTCATCAACACTTGGAAATTCCCTAGAAATAGGAGTAAGGTTATCACTACAAGTATTCAAACCTGTATCCTCAAGTGGTGCCTGGTCCAAGGGTTCTACCTCCATCGGAATTCCTAAAGTTTCTTCTACTTCTTCCGGGTAAGTCACGGGCGGTGTGTATTCCTCAAGTGATGATGGGAGTTGTGGGGTACTTTGTATGTTTGTGTTATTTACCTCATCCTTCCTTATCTCAATATCATCTATATCCTCATCATGTGTTCCTTGAGATTCCAAGTCATTGATCATAAAACCTAGGTCTTTTTGCTCAATAAGATCATGCTCGGCTAAATCCTCCATAATTGTTTCTTCAAGTTGTGATGTATACAAACCCATCAATTCATTGAACTCATGGTTTACAGTTAGGAGGCTTTCCTAAAAATTTTTACAAAGGGTCTTACTAAAAGGAATTGATCCTAACAATGATTGTTTAATATAGGCCACACATGCGCATAACTCATCAAACCTATCAAACTTTACACCCATCTCCTCTTGTATATATCTAAGATCACTTAAAAATTCATTGGAGCAACAGGAAGCAAATCTATCCGAGTAAACTAATTGTTCCTCATTCGTTAATGATCTAAATGGAATTTCATCCGCCATAGTGACAGATGAAAATGGTTTTACAAACAAAGGGCATGTTGGGTTTTGAGTTCTGCTGCTGAGTGAAACTACTGCTGTGATGAAACTGCTGCTAGTGTAAATGATTCTGGTGCTGATGACAAAGTGCTGCTAAGGAAAATGCTGCTGAAGGAATCTACTGCTAATGTGATAAGCATGTATTCGAAGTAGATAATTATAGAATAGATTGTGTGTATATCTTATACGTCTAGAATATTCTTATCTTGCATAGAAAGTTATTGTAAACCTAGTAGGACTCCTTGGCCTATAAAAGGAGAATCCTAGGGTTATATTACGTACGCATTGTTTTAGTTTTCGTTTACACTTCAAGGTTGTAAAAACCTAGCATTGTCGAGTGCTCGTATTAATAATATTGAAGTGTTGATAGTGAATTGTTCTTCTTAACTTAAGCTTTTACATTCCGCATTCAAGCTTAAGTGTTTACTTTAAGTCAACTTCTATATAAGATCGTTTGCTCAACTGGGATCAACAAGTGGTATCAGAGCTTGTGATCTAGAAGTTGTAATCAAGAAGAATCTGTTCCTTGCAAGTTTGCTGTTCCTAATCAACTGCTGAAGATGGGTGATGACACACATATGGTGACTGCTTCAAAGGTTCCCATGCTCAACCCTGGTGAATATGAGCTGTGGAAGATGAGAATCAGACAGTACATTCGCATGATTGACTTGAACATGTGGAATGTGATCATGAATGGTGACTCTTTACCAAAGAAGGGTACTGATGGTAAAGAGATACCAATCAAGACTACCGAAGATAACTCAGTGAGGAAGATGGAGATCAAGGCACACAATATTATCTTAATGGGAATACCTAATGAATTTCAGTTGGACTTTGATAGCTGTGCGACTGCTAAAGACTTAATGGATGCTGTTGAATTCAGGTTTGGAGGGAATGATGCTAACAAGAAGTCAAGGAAGAAAATGTTGAAGCATCAGTTTGAGAACTTTACTGCTGAAAGTGGAGAGAAGATTATTGGCACCTACAACAGGCTCAATCAACTTGTCAGTCATCTAAAACTTGTTGGCTATGTGGTTCCACAAGAAGATGTAAATCTCAAGTTCCTCAGAAGTCTTGCACCTGAATGGAGTATGCACACTGTTGTTTGGAGGAATAAGCCTGACTTTGAGACAATGAAGTTGGAAAGTCTCTATAACAACTTAAGAGTGTATGAACCAGAGTTAAATACTTCATCTAATTCATCCTCTGGTGCACAAAACCTTGCCTTTGTATCTTCAAAGTCAAAGGGGTCTAAAGAATCTCACTCTGCTGCTTATGGAGTATCTACTACTGATGGATCTGCTGCTAGTTCTCATGATAATAATTCCACCAGTGATATTGCTTTATGTGCATTCTTGGCTGATCTAACTACAAGTATAAGGTCACAGGCACTTAATCAAGATCTGGATCACCTTGATCCTGATGATCTTGAAGAGATGGATCTTAAATGGCAAATGGCCATGTTGACCTTGAGGGCAAGAAAATTCTGGAAGAGAAATCAAGTACAGACCTAAAGAAAATGTTGGCTTTGACAAGTCAAAGATAGAGTGTTACAACTGTAACAGGAAGGGTCACTTTGCCAGAGAATGTAGAGCTCCAAAGAAAAATGGTGAAGCATCAAAGAAGACTGAAGAGACAAAGAATACCACTACTGCATTGGTGTCTTGTGATGGACTAGGAGAATATGATTGGAGTGATTTAGCTGATGAAGAACCAAATTATTCCTTGGTGGCTCAAGTCAAGCCTGAAGTGCATAACTTTGCACTTATGGCTTATTCATCATCATCTTCTGGATCTGACTCTGAGGTATCTAATGATTCGGATTTATCTATGTGTTCTTTTAAGTCTTGTGCTGACACTGTAGAAGAACTTAAGTCTAGGAATGAGAGTCTAAGTAGAGAAGTTGAAAGCCTAAAACTTGATAACCTAGGTTACAAAGTAGGTATTCAAAATGTTGAAAGAAGACTTGAGTACTTAAAAGAGTGTGAGATGGAATATGTAGATAGAATTAACCAACAAGATGTTGAAATTTTTAAGAAAAACAGTGAAATTGAGTTTCTTAAAAATAAATTAGAAGAAGCATAAAGAGATAGAGATGCAGCTCTTGCTGAAAAAGAAAAGCATATAGTAAGAGTAAACAAACAACAATATGCTTCTGATTTGGTTCATAAATCTATTGAGAGTACAATAATGAGGAAAGGAAATGGAATAGGTTACAATGAGGTTGCTCCTCCTGTTAAGAGTGCCTATGCTCCACCAGGAAAAGAATTGTCCTTCATTAGTGAGCTGAACATAGAAAACCAATAGGTGAGTCTAGTACAAGTGTCTTAGAAACACCTAAGGTAGAGGGTAGAAAATTTCCTGATGCTCCCATTATTGAAGATTGGTACTCAGATAGTGATGAAGAACAAGAACAGGTTGAACTAGAACATAATGTAGTAAAGGAAGAATTTCCTGCTAAAGTTGAAAAAGTTGAACCTAAAATTGAACAAGTGAAGTTTGTGAAACCTGTGTTAGGTCAAGGTATCTCTAGGAAAATGGTTGAGTATAAAGAGATTTCTAGAGAAAGAATGAATGGTTTCAATAATAAGCCTAGGGGAAATCAGAGAAACTTTAATAACCTAGTTTCAAACAAATTAGGTAGTGAGTTTCAATTAAAGAAAAAGGCTTGTTATAAGTGTGGTAGCTTTGAACATTTGATTAATAGTTGTCCTGATCACAAGAAACCTGTTTGGAATCAATATACTAGGGTGAATCACAAATATGTTAATCAGAGTACTCACCCTCATCCTAATAGAAACATGATTCCTAGGGCTGTGTTGTTAAGATCTGGTGCAACTAGATCCATTTATGCTGCTAAATCAAATGATGCTTTTAAAACCACAACTGGTTCTGTTGCTGGCTCTACTGCTAGTAAGCACTCTGCTGCTAGTAAGCATTCTGCTGCTAGTAAGCAATCTGCTGCTAGTACAAAACTTTCTACTTCTGGGCCAAAAGTTTTATCAAATACAGTTGTTGGAAATCATTTTTATACTGTTAAGGCCTCAGCTTATTGGGTTTGGAAACCAAAATCAACTGTTACAAACAATGTTTCCAAAACCAGCAGTGCATCAAGTGATTTAAAGAAATTTAACTATGTTGATGCACAAGGCAGATCCAAGTCAGTAATGGCTTTGGTCCCCAAGAGAAACTAATTTCTCTATTTTCATGTACAGGGTAATCTACTGGATGAGCTTAAAGACATGGTTATAGTTGATAGTGGATGCTCTGGACATATGACAGGGGATGAGTCTCAGCTTAAAGATTTTGAGGCTTTTGAAGGTGGTTATGTTGCTTTTGGGAATGATCCAAAAGGTGGAAAGATTGTTGGTAGAGGCACTTTAAGAACTGGGAATTTGGACTTTGAGAAGGTGTTTCTTGTGAAAGGGCTTAAGTTTAATCTCTTTAGTTTTTCACAAATGTGTGACAAAAGGAACTTTGTTCTTTTTACAGACACTGAATGTATGATCCTTTCTCCTGATTTTCAGTTGCCAAATGATAAATTTGTGCTATTGAAGGTCCCTAGAAACGAAAATATATACAGTGACCATATTAAGAACATAGTTCCCAAAAGAGCTTTAACTTGTCTGATTGCAAAAGCCACTGTTGATGAGTCCAAATTATGGCATAGAAGACTTGGGCACCTGAACTACAAGACAATGAATAAGTTGGTGAAAGGAAATCTTGTGAGAGGCATGCCTACAAAGTTGTTTGAAAATTGTGAGACTTGTGTTGCTTGTCAAAAGGGTAAACAACATAGAGTCTCATTCAAGTCAAAGACTGTGAATACAAATACAGAGCCCTTGCATTTGCTACACATGGATTTATTTGGGCCTGTTTTTGTGAAAAGTTTGAATAAGAAGTCATATTGCCTAGTTGTCACAGATGACTTCAACAGGTTTACTTGGGTGTTCTTCTTAGCCACTAAAGATGAAACCCCAGAGATACTTAAAGAATTCACTACAAGAGTTGAAAACCTGCACAATCACAGAGTGAAAATTATCAGATGTGACAATGGTACTGAGTTCAAGAATAGTGTGATGAATCAATTCTGTGTGGGAAAAGGAATTCTAAGACAGTATAGTGTTGCAAGAACTCCACAGCAGAATGGTGTTGCAGAGAGGAGAAATAGGACACTTATTGAGGCTGCAAGAACAATGTTAGCTAATTCTAAACTACCTGTACCTTTTTGGGCTGAAGCTGTAAACACTGCATGTTTTGTGCAAAACAGGAGTAAGGTAGTGAAGCCTCACAACAAAACTCCATATGAGCTCTTTCATGGGAAGAAACCAATGATTGATTTTCTTAAGCCATTTGGATGTCCTGTCACTATTTTGAACACTAAAGATCAGTTAGGCAAGTTTGAAGAGAAAGCTGATGAAGGAAATTTGGTTGGTTACTCTGTACATAGTAAAGCCTTCAGGGTATATAACAAGAGAACCAAACATGTGGAGGACAATCTGCATATCAAGTTTAGTGAGAACACATCTAATGTTGCAGGAAGAGGACCCGAATGGATGTTTGATGTTGACATCCTGACCAAGACAATGAATTATGTACCTGTTATTGCTAGTGTTGACACTAACAAATCACAAGAATACATTGTTTTGATTGAGAAATTGAAGGTTGGTCCTACTTTCATACCTTTACAAAAAGATAAAGATATACAAGAAGATGATGTTCCTCCAGAGAAACCTAAGGAAGCTCAAGCAGATGTTGAAACTCCTATGGATGCAGAAAAGATACCCAATGAAGCTCCAAAAGTAGTTGTTGCTGACTCTCCAAAAGTAGGGAAAAGATTTAGTCCGGTTTTATAGGGATTACGGAGTATCAAGCGCATTTATTGTTATGGGTTATTGACTTTTTGACCAAGTTTGATTAGTCAACTCTGCTGCTGACTAAAGTTTCACTCTGCTGCTAGTTGTTTCATTCTGCTGCTAGTTGTGGATGACATGGTTATGCTGCTACGGTTGTAAGTGAGAGGGTGGTATGTGTAACTTCTACCAATCAGTTTAAAACCTAATTGATCTTCATAATTGGTTTCTACACGCTCCAAATTGAAGTTATCACAAACCCTAATACTCTATTATTGTCAAAATCAATTATCCCCAATTTCTCTAAACCCTAATTCATGGATTGTGCACGTACCTGGGCAGAGCAGCACAATAGTGTGGTCATTTTAGATGAAGAGTTGGTTCCTGAAGGTCTCACAGATATGGTAAAAATTTTGAATGCTACTTCTCTTAAGTATGCACTCACTGTGAATCCTACAATATTTGTTTCCTATATCAAACAGTTTTGGCTTACTGCTAAAGTCAAAACTATGAATAAGGAAAAATATGTCAGTGCTTTAGTAGATGGGCAAAAGGTTCGTATAACTGAATCATCTATAAGGGAAACTCTTCTCTTAAATGATGAAACAGAGACCACTTGTCTTGCCAATTCTGCTATTTTTGATGGTTTGAAAACTTTGGGGTATGAGGGAAAGCATACTAATTTAAAATTTCAAAAAGCTCTCCTCTGTCCTCAATACAAGTTTTTGGTACACCTTCTCCTTCATTGTTTGTGTCCTAAAACTTCTGGGTGGCATGAGTTTAGTACTACTATTGCTTCTGTAATGGTATGCCTGAGCAAAGGTCATCCATTCAATTGTTCAAATATGATATTGGAGGGGATTGTTAAAAGTGTTAAAGAGTCTGGTTCTTATTTGCTTTATCCAAGATTTATCCAGCTCTTTATTGTAAACCAACTTACAGATTTTAGATCCCATGCTGCTACCTATGAAGCTCCAAAATTGGTTTCAAAAACTTTTACTTTCTTGGTTAAGCATGGAAAAAGTTTTTCAGGCACACATACAAATCTTACACCTTCTATGGTGCAACTTGTGCAAAATATTCAGGGTGAAGGATCAGAAAATCCCACTGATTCCCATCACACACCCAATTTTACTGCATCTGCTACACAACCCAAAATACACTATACCCGTAGGAAAACCAAAAAGAACATTGATCTACCTCAGGATAGTGTTAGTATGGCTCTACCAGATGAGGCTGTCCTAGTTGATGGAGGGGACATGTTGGTAAGTGTTGTCACTACTGCTTCTATCTTAGCAGCAGAGCAGGATAGTGATAACATAAATAAGACCCAAAGCAAGGCAACATCTAGAGAAAAGGATTCTTCTAAATCTACTTCTCAGGATGGTAACCCTAGCCAAATGGAAAATATAGGGGGCTCAGATGATCAAACTAGGTTTGATATTGAGTTTATGTCCCAAGATTCACCTCTCATACCAGGTTACACAGGTCGAAGTGATGAGGACAGGCCAGTGACAAATGAATTGACGGAAAATCTTGTACATGACGACAATGTCCATGATTCACCTCTCGGACCAGGTTACACAGGTCGAAGTGATGAGACTACTATGTAACTCATTAAGGAATTGACGGTTACCTGTACCAATTTGGGGTTGAAGTGTACTACCTTGGAAGATAAAGTTCTTACACTGTCTACTGTTGTTGATGGTCAAGCCAAGCTTATTACCAAATTGAAGAAACAGATTAAGAACTTGAAGAAATCAAGATCTTCAACCTCCTTGAAAAGATTAAAGAAAGTGGGCACTTCTCAAGTTATTAGTTCACCTGAACTCTCTACTCATTTGGAAGAGGATGCTTCTAAACAGGGGAGGAATGAAGATGTAATAGGTTCAGGGGAGGCAAATTTGAAGAGGGTTGAAAGTGCTCAGGTTATGAATGAAGAAATGGTTTCAGGGGAGGTTCCAGAGATTGGAGACATGGATGTGGAAAGTCCTCAGGATGCTGAAAATTTTGTGATTGCTGATCAATCAGGGAATGAGGTTGTAATGGAAAAGGTGATTGCTACTCAAGAAAAGGTGGTGGAAAAACTCAAAACTTTGGAGCCTGAGCAACTAGTGAAGGCAACAGGGTTGATGGGTGAAGCTTTAATGACTTTGGGAGATTCAATGGTGAAAGAGCTTGAAAATGCTGCTATTGCTGACAAGATTGATGACTCTACTGCTGCTCATGATTCTGCTGCTAAGGATTTTGTTGATCCTGCTGCTAGTGGAAAAGTGAATTCTGCTGATGCACAAGACTCTGCTGCTGGGTCTAGTGATAATGCTGCTGCTGAGGCAATGGTTTTGTTAAGTAATAAGACTACAGAAGTTCCATATGAATCATCTTCAAAACATACACCACTACCAACTTCATCACTACCACAACAACCAACAACAACAATCACAACATCAACACCTAGTATACCTCTAAAAGGAATTGTATTCAGAGAACCTGCTGCTCAACCAAAAGAAGATTGTATCATCATCTACTGATAAAGGGAAGGGCAAGCAACTTGCAGAACCTAAGTGGATGCATAATGGGTTTGATTACTCTGAAATACCTTTTCATATGTGGCCCAAGGAATTACAAGTTGAACATGACTCAGCTGTTGCATTGAAAGAACAAGAATTGCTTGATCAAGTAGAACAATAGTTGGCTCAGAAGGAAAAGGAAAGGGTTAAAAAGGAAACAGAAGATTTTAGGAGGTATGAGGCATGGGTTGATGAGAAGATAAGAATAGATGCTGATATTGAACTCAACAAGATGATCAAGATTGAGGATAATGAAGTTCTAACTTTTGATGTGAAATCTTGGGTAAAGGAGTTCACTGCTAAGAAAAGAAAATAAGATGCTGCTACTAGAAGAAAGAAAAAGATACTTAGAGGTCCAACTCCATTGCAACAAAGAAAAGAGCAAGAAAGATACCTGAAGAATATGAAGGGATGGAAATTGGTACAGTTAAAACCTAAGTCTGATCAAGAGGTTTTTGACTTGTATCAACAAGCTAAAAGACAAACAGATACCTTCTATCCTATGGGTTGTGCTGAAGATTTGGAACATATTGCTCAGATTAATAAAAAGTTGGTACCTGAAAAAGTGGCTGAAGTAGAGCATGTTCAAGAAGCAGATGTTGTTAAGCAGCTTGATGATGCAGATAAGACTACTTCTTCTGTGCAAAGTGGTAAAAGAAAAGGTGTTGTTCATAAATCATTTGCAAAGAAGAAGAGAAAAACAGGGGAAGGAAGCAGTTCTAAGCCAGAAGGAGATGAATTTAAGAATGATTGTGATCATATTCCTCCTGAGCATTTAAAAGAACAATTGAAGGTTTACACTATGGTTGGCAAGATAGAAGATCCTGAAGTAGTTGATGCCATACCAATAGGAATAAAATATCCTATTATCAAAGTAACTACAGGATATGATACTAAAATAGGAGCATTTCATGATGTTGAGAGATCTGATGGAAAGACTCACAGGTTTCTTAGATTTCAACAGATGCTATGCTACTTTGATAGAGAGGATGCTGATGATTTGTGGAAGCTGTACAAAGCAAAGTTAGGAGCTGAGAAGTTTGATGGTAAAAAGTATGAAACAGAGAAAATGGATCACATTAAGACTATGCATGATAATGTTCTCTGGAGAGCTCTAAAACTTATGTATGAACCTTCAATGGATGATTCTGAATGGACAGAGATAGTACAATACAAAGTAAGAAGATGGAAACTCTTTCAAGATTCTGGAGTTCATATGCTAGATATTGGACCAATTACTTTGTATATGCTAGCTGAAAAGGATTACCCAGTGGTAAGATACTGGAATACTGTCAATCAGATGGTTAATGGTGCTGGATTACTCAACTTGCAGAAAGACTATGATACTGATAATCAGGCATTCAATTTGCTGTCAAAGTATAAGAAGATACTTGATCAACAGACATCTCAAGACTTGAGTGTTTGGAAGGATCCTCCTGGTGTTTAAATGAGCTTTGAAGAAACTTAATAATTTAGAAATAAATATTAAGTTTAGGGGAGGATTGTTGGGTTTTGAGTTCTGCTGCTGATTGAAACTACTGCTGTGATGAAACTGCTGCTAGTGTAAATGATTCTGCTGCTAATGACAAAGTGCTGCTAAGGAAAATGTTGCTGAAGGAATCTACTGCTAATGTGATAAGCATGTATTCGAAGTAGATAATTCTAGAATAGATTGTGTGTATATCTTATACGTCTAGAATATTCTTATCTTGCATAGAAAGTTATTGTAAACCTAGTAGGACTCCTTGGCCAATAAAAGGAGAATCCTAGGGTTAGATTACGTACACATTGTTTTAGTTTTCGTTTACACTTCAAGGTTGTAAAACCCTAGCATTGTCGATTGCTCGTATTAATAATATTGAAGTGTTGATAGTGAATTGTTCTTCTTAAGTTAAGCTTTTACATTCCGCATTCAAGCTTAAGTGTTTACTTTAAGTCAACTTCTATATAAGATCGTTTGCTCAACTGGGATCAACAGGGCACAAAGAAAAAGATAGACTACAAGAAAGCTAATAAAAAAAATCTCACTAAAAAGGAATCTAATGAGTAGACCTAATCAAAATAAATTCCAACCTAAGCAATAACTATTCCCCGGGCTGCGGCGCCAAAAACTTGATGCGTGGGAATTGCACCAGGCTTTACCTCTCGAGGGATCTCGAGAAGCTTACAACCCCCACCAGGAAGTGTACCTGATCGTTGTAGTATAGTATAGTGACAAGTACCAGGGGATTGATCGTTTAACTCAGGAATAGTGTCATTAGGATTGAAATTAATCTAACTAGATCTAAAGGTGAAGGATGATTCTTTTTGTGTTTTTATATTTTATGAAAAGCAGGTAAAAATCTCGGGTATTGGAAGGAGGGGCGGAATTAGTTGCTAATCAACTAACCCAAAAGCTACTAATTAAACTAATTAACAAGAAAAGTAAACTAGGGTTCTACAAGGTAAGTGAAGCATGTCTACCTATGATATGTTACTCCTTGCTAGCTATCCAATTCTACCTATTGAATTGTCACACCTTGTTTTAATTGACGAGTTGTATTCCTTAATACCATTCGTGGGGTGGCGTACGTACTTCCCCAACTCTATAAGCTCCTACTTCACTCCTATGTCGAGCCTGCAAGAAGCTCCTAACATGGGATCACTAGAATTCGCTCATGCATTAAATACAACCATAATAACCTAGTACACATTGTTTCATGTTTCTTAAGACGTTCAAGCATGTTACCCTATGGAAGTCTGCCAGTTTTCTTAAGCCTAACATCGAATACAATCAACCAAACAAGAGACAATAGGAATCAAGAATTATAAACTAAACCAATTAGACCTATCGAAGTGTCACACCCTAATTGATGAAGATAGACACAAACATCAACAAGGAATCAATAAGATCTAATCAATTATATACAAGTTTTACACAATCATAAGTAGACACAAGGTGAATTAGCCAAGCATAATTAATAAAGAACAAACAACAATAATGATAATTGAAGACATGAATTAAGATAGAATCATCAAACCATTACAAGATGCTTATGGAGTGATTGAAACCCTCTAAGTTGCTGGAAAAACACCCACCTAAACCCAGGAATCGACCTTAGGGTTTAGGGCTTACAAAAAGTGTTATGATGTTATATTTATAGGCTGATTTTCTGTCGGCCCGATCATGATGGCGTCAGACCAATCATGACAGCGTCACGACCAAATTTTCTTCACCAAATTGTAGATCTATTCGTCCTCTTCGTGTGGGCTTTTGAATCACCTAAATTCGAGTTCGTATGCAAAAGTTATGACCAAAACAATATCAGCTACTCCGCGCACAAGTTTTGACAAGTTAACACGTGACGGCCTACGTGACGCCTTCAGGAAATTTTCTAGGCCATCACTCTTTAATTTTACACGTGACGGCCTTGGGTGACGCCGTCATCTCCAATGCACAAAACTTTCTGGACCATCACGGACTTTATCCACTTCCACCTCTTGTATTACTCTTGACGCCATCATGAAGAAGCTTGTGACGCCGTCAGGTACTGTTCCCAGCAAGGAAAATTAAGAATTTGCCGTTTTCTTCACTTTTAAGCTCCAAAAACGTCCAAAATGCTTCCTTTTCCATAATTCACTCCAAAAGTACCAAAAATCACAAAAGGAACAATTTATGGCAATATTTGATCAAATAAATGCAATTCCGGGTTTAAATTTCTGGACCATCACGGACTTTATCCACTTCCACCTCTTGTATTACTCTTGACGCCATCATGAAGAAGCTTGTGACGCCGTCAGGTACTGTTCCCAGCAAGGAAAATTAAGAATTTGCCGTTTTCTTCACTTTTAAGCTCCAAAAACGTCCAAAATGCTTCCTTTTCCATAATTCACTCCAAAAGTACCAAAAATCACAAAAGGAACAATTTATGGCAATATTTGATCAAATAAATGCAATTCCGGTTTAAATGACCCCCTAAAAACGGATCATTTTTCGCCTCATCAGTTTTTATGCTATCACTAACCTAATGCAACCTACTTAGACAGGAAATGACTAACAACACTCTCACAAACACCCTAGAACACAGATATGACAGCAAATCCAAACAACCTGATATGAAACTTGATTTTTGGTTTTCAAAACAAGTTAATGAAATAACCTAAGCCACTTATCTAGGATTATCTATTAAGCTATATTAACTGATTTTAAGCTAAATTGAGGCACAAACAAACTTTAAAAATGTTTATGCATTGAACTTGAGATAAATGATGAAAGATTGGTTTGAATGAACAACTATGAATACTAAAGCAATAAATTAGTTATTACTATACTAGATAAGCATGAAACACAGAAAAGCAATAGATAAGCAGTAATAAGCTATGCTACAGTAGTAACTAAGATTTGGCTAAAATTGAGAAAAGTTGAAAATACCTTAGACCTCAGCTTAACAGAGGCTCCCAAATGGGCAGCTACAAGCTCCTAGCTTATAGAATAAGCTAGGTAAAAGTCCTTCTGGCCAATCCCTTAAGACCACTTCCTTAGCTTTCCACAGTCAAATGCATAGGTACCCTGCATTGATTTTTAACTCTGATACTATCTTTTTTATGTTTGCTTATGGAATTTAAGAACTTAAGTGAGCTTATGAGACACTAAAACATGATTTATAACATGATTAGAGTAAGCTTAGAAATTTCAAATTAAAATGTAAATTCTGAATTGGAACTGAAATACTTGAAATTTTTATTAGAAAACACTTGGAATACACTTAGAATACTGAGTACAACTTTTTTAACCTAAGAGATACAACTGAAATTGGAATTTTAACTAATACGATACTATGATTAAGCTAAAAACTACACACACTTTTCTCTTGCTTCCTTCTTCATTTATAATGCTCCATTAGGGTTTCCCTGGTCCTACGCACAAATCCCACTCCAACTCTGAGCCATTGGATCACTTAAATCAATCATATCCCTCCACGTATTTTTGGCGGGAAATTTGGTTTGATACCAATTGTCTGATTAATTGCAATTGGGGGTGTTGGCATTAATTGTGGCTGTTTTATTAGGTAGATATGATGGATTTGGGCAGTGGAAGCAAGTGGAGGAGGGGGGGTGATGAGGTGACTGGTTACAGTGCAAGTTGGAGGAAGAAGGGAAGGGGGATTGGTTTGACCGTTTTGTTTGACCCTGGTTTTATTAAATGTAAAATAGGATTGGGCTGTGGGAGTTTGGGCTAGGTTTTTGGAGTGGACCAGGCCTGGTGTATGTTTGTTTGTGTTGGACTTGGATTTGTTTTGGACTAAAAGTAATACAAAGGGTCCGTTTGGTGTAGGATTATGACAAGGACCAATTTTGTAATTTTGGTTTTCTCAAGGACTGAAAATGCAATCTTTCCAAAGTTGTCACAAGGGTGTTTCTTACCATATTTGAATAATACAGGGACCTTTGATGCTTATCTTCAAAATTTAATCCCAGGGACCAAAACTGCCAAACTTCAAAGTTCAGGGACTAAACTTGTAATTTCTTCAACGTTTCACCCAGGGACCAAACTTGACAACTTGTGAATTCCCAAGGACTTTTGTTGACTTTTCATCCAAATCCAATGCTCAGGGACTATTTCTGTCATTTTTCAAACTTGAAGGACCATTTCTGCCAATTTTGCAAACTTTTGCTCCAAGGACTATTTTTGGCATTTTGTGATTCCCCAGGGTGTGTTTTGATAATCTGAGCTCAAAAAGTGGTAATTTGCTTCCCCGGCTTTGGCTTTTGACACGTTTCTCAAACTCGTGCTCGTTTTTGTCCTTTTTGGCCTGATTTATGCCAATTTTTGAAATATCCGTTCCTGCACGATCACAAACACAAAAGTACAATATCTTTGGCAATTATGGTTAGTTTGTGTCTGTTTTGGTCTTAATTTGGCCAGAAAAAGGTGTGTGAATAAGCACACACCAGCATACCAAACATCATATGTTTTAACGCATCAGCCTGTACCGATTTGAGCCCAATATAAAGATAACAGTTAACGATGGGAAAGTAAACCTACACGACAAAATGATTATGTACACCTGAAATTTGATATTCTTCCTCGAGGTGAAAATTACTATTAGCACCATATCATGAAACAGCATCAAGCAGACTAACCAAGGTAACCTACTCGATCTTGTAACAAAGCGACCTCCAATAGCTCTGTGTACCATAGCAATGAAATCTGAAATTCAAAAAAAAATTGACAACATGAAACAAAAGGCTATAAAGTCAAATGCATAGTAGGCTCGTTTAGACATGATTACAGGGGCTTTTCACCTCGTACAGGTCGAAGTGCATCTATTTGCTAATTTCAATGGTCACGAACCCTCATTGCATAAGTATTGACCTCTTTGATGTGTATAGGCCAAAATGGGTGTCTGCTATGCTTCTCTCTAAACATTTATGTCCAAATCTTAATTATTGTTAAGACGTTGAACGTAACAATAAAATTTAAGACCTTACCGTTGTTAAGTTACTTTTCATGATAAAAACAAATTAGGAAGTTGTATAACTGTAAGAATAACAAAAATACACTTTCGGCTACTTTCAGCACATCGACCCATTCCTTTTAAGTGAAAATTTGTATTTGATCCGTAACGGATAAAACTAAGCTGCACGTTCATAGAAACAGCATAGAATCCATTTAACAGAAACAAATCAAAGAAGCTCATAATTTTAGATTATTTGATGAGCTTATTAGTTTATTAAAATTTTAATAAGTTGGACTTGACATACTACTGTTTGGCTATAGTTCATGTATTTTCACTCTTCAGTTCATCAACCTTCATGCAATAATAGAATATAAATTTCAAGATTAACCACAATTTACCAAACTATGGTTCTACCATGCGTGAAAATGGTTGAGAAGACAATAGCTTACCTAATCAAACTCGAGATTGCGCACCTAATTTCTTCTACCTCTTTTGTCAATTAGTCATCCAGCATTACAAAAACCTTAGCATTTAGGTTTGAGTGGTAACGTAAAGAATTAATTGATTCAAGTCATACCTCATTTTCTCTTGCTGTTGAACCTTTTGTATCTATGTAACTTTCTTCGGCCTCAAGTGTCTTTAGAAGCTCCGGATAAAAAGAGGAAAAGTCATACTTCGTTCTCCAACTTTACCATCACTGATACGTAGTTTGTTATCTTCATCATCCATAGGATGCAAGTTTATCTTCCCTTTCTTAAAAAAAACCCATACGATAGCCTGTAATAATATCAACAAATATAGGTAAACATGAAAATGTTTAAAGCATACAATAGTCACATGTCGCATTAACATTCAAAGAAGAAATACTATGTTATACATTGTCAATTTTTGGTTTATATATATGTGATTATTATGTTTAATTAATCATTCAAATGAAATATTAAGTACTCAATTTTGTTAAAAAAGGATTGAATGACCTTATTCATCTTTTGTAGCCCAGATTAAACTTTTAAATATTGTCATTTTGACCCATTACCCAACTACTGTAACTTACTTTGCTTATTTCTACCTTCAATATATTTATTGGTGACCCACCCATGTAAAATCTTGTCTACCAATTCCTAGATTGTTGATGGACCAAATGTGTATCATATTAGGATAAAATTGTAAAATTGTTACAGTTATTCTCGAATTGGTACTAAATGTAAAATTGTAACAATTACTTGGTGTTACGGCTACAGTTACTCAAAAACAGTTGTTACAAACAAATATTCATTGTTATCGTTCAACACAAAGTTTTGTTTTTGTATGAAAAAACAAACCAAATCAACTGATTTTGAATGAAGTCATTACCTCTTAGTTAAACAATGGTTGGTCAACATCCATTCTTATGCACTTGACATTTCATCAAACACTTCTAGGACAAATCTGTAATCCAGTTAAAAAAGTAATCACAGATATTATAAATTTCTAAACTTTAAGAAAAGACTGAAATCTATATTTTGGTAAAAGATAATTAAAAAAAAGGTGTTAAAAAGAAGCCTTCAAACCATTTCGACATCATCGCTTATCTTCTTCTCCAAATCTTGAATCCCAGTCTCTTTCTCTTCATCTACTTTCACAGACACAGGTGCTCGATTAATCTTAAATACCTTCACAACCATCTTTAACAAAAAAATAAAACATACACAGTAACTTCGTACCTGATGATTTTTGTGTTTGGTGTAAATCAATTCTTTCATTTTAGCTTCGTATTGACCTCGTTGGCCCGATTTTTTAGAGAAAATGATGATGGAGAAAGGGCGGATTGTGTGTGGGTGTTGCTGAAAAAAGGGGGTTGGATCTTGTTTGATGTTGGAAATGAAGAAGTAATAAGAAATTAGAGAGAGTGATGATAGTGGCTTCCAAAAGATTCACGAAGGTGTATTTGTTGGAGAGTAATGATAAGTGATGAAGGTTAGTGTGTGAATGGGAAAGGAAGGTTCTAGCAAGTGGTGAAACTGCTGGGTTGTAAATAACGGGGGTTGGGTTGCAAATAACGGAGCTACAGTTGTTTCTACAGTGGACTTACGGTTGCTACAGTTGTTTGTACTGTAGCATTAAGGAACTGGTTGTGAACAGTAGCAAAATTGTATTATTTATTTACCAAATGAAATGTTTACATGTGTGCCACTAACTAATGATAGCCAATAGCAAATAGCCAACAAAGTGCACTTTTTCAATTGTTTTTTTTTCTCATTTAACAGACTATTCCGACCCAAGCATCCTCCCCTCTTTTAGTATATATATAATTTTCAGAGTAGCGGGGCAGGTGAGTAATAGCATTGAGCTGCCACAGCTCACAGCTTCTTAAAAAAAACATTGAAAAATATTTTTTTTTAAATTAGTAAAACTCACCGCTCCTTTGACAAATAAACAATAAAAATCAAAAAGTTATTGCTCACCGCTCATCGCCTCAAAAAGCTCCGCGTCAAACATAGCTGGTGTAACTTTTATGTATTAGGTACACCCAGCTTAAACATCATGATATACTAGTAATATTTAGAGAAAAATTTGGGAGTACTGGGTCGCCCTCGGTGTAACCTTTTTATAGACAGGAAAATCATTTTTTTCCTCCGAATAGACATGGACTATCTTGAAATTGGGCTACCTAGTTAATATCATGACACATTACCCCAAGAGTACAAGGTATAAGGTACAAGACACCTCGACAGAACACCTAAGGGACAAGTCTTACACATCGCTTACACACTTGTATTTTGTGTAATTTCAAAAGTGGACACGTGTCATTGTTTTAACTAGGTAGCCCAATTTCAAAGTAGCCCATGTCTTTTTGGGGGGAAAAATTTGCCGATCTAGAAAAGGTAGTCACGTGAGGTTACCTAGGCCTTTTTAGAATTTTCTCTAATATTTATCCAAAGACATGTTTAACTGTATTATATATCGAGAAAAGTTCAAATGCATACCATTATTTTGGTGCTTACTAATGGATAAATCACCACAATCCATTTAGTTTGATCTAATGGTGGAAATTAAATCTAAGATTTAATGAACTTAACTTTAATTTTCTAACTATATAAAGCGTTTTTTTTTTTCATTTCATTCTCCTCATTTTTTACACACTTTGTGTATGTTTTCTTCCAACCTGTTCTCATTCCTTCCCTCTAAAAACACTTTCTTTGACTAACACCATTCTGATCACCATCACCATTCTGATCATCATCTCATCATCACCTGCCGATCATTATCATCCTTTTTTATGGCTTTTTTTGTTTCAGAAGCTGATTTGATTGATATTATTACGGTTCATAATGTTGTTGAATTAGTTGATAATTATGTGGATCAAGTTGTTAACATTTCTTCTAATCATGTTGCACACCAAATGTTTGATAAAATTTGTGAATAAAAAATATTTGATAATCTTGTTATCTGCTCCTATAATTTTGCTTATTAATTAAGCTGTTAGTTGAATTTTTGTTTTTAACTACATTGGAATGATGTTTTATGTCTGATTGCTGTTTTGAATCTGCTCTGTTTCATATGTGTAGTATCACCATTGATATTTGAAGTTGATAATAGTATAATTTTGTTGTTTTTATGTGCTTTTTATTGATGATAATTGTGTTTAAATTACTGATAAGTTGTTCATTATAGTGTAATATTGCTTATTGATTAAGTTGTTATGCATAGTTATTTAATGTGATTTTGCTTATTATTTAAGCTGTGGTTGGATTTATGTTTTTCAATTTGCTCTGTGTAGTATCACATGTGTTATTGTTAGTTTATGATAGTATAATTTTGTTTATTAGTTATTATTATTTTTATTTTTATTGAATTTAATTGGATTGCTTTTTGTTTAGAATTATGTGTTTGCTTTGAACTGTATATGTGTATTATCACTTGTGATATTCACGTGCTTGTTTTGAACTGTATATGTGTCTTTTCACTTGTGATATTTGTGTATTCACTTGTGATATTTTATTTATTTGATATGTTTTATGTTTACTGGTTAAACTTTATTATATGTCATGTATAATATCACTTATAATATTTCATTGTTATTGTTTTATTATCATAGTTAAAGCTTTTTTTTTTTAAAGTTGTGATGATATCCTATTTACTGTGTGTTTTATCACCTTTGTTTAGACCTTCTAATAGTGTGAAAACACCTAAATCGTTAATCATCATGGGTTCCTATAGTTTCTGCTAGTGCGTTACCAATATTCTGTAGGTATTTCCTCAGGGGGTGGTGACCCTGGAGACGGTGGGCGTAGAGGCGGTGTTCCTGAAGGCGACTCCGTTGAAGGTGGATTCGCTGCAGTCCAAGACTGGTTTTACATCTTTTTTTTTAAATCATGTATCACTTGTGATTCATATCTTTTCAATATTAAAAAAAAAAATGTATGCTCAGTAGTTTGGAATATTTTTATGAGGATTTTTCTGATTTATATAGTTCTTGTATCTGATATTATTTGTGATATTTTGTTAAAAATGATGCAACACTTGGGTTTGATTTTGATGTTTATATCACTTGTTATATTCTGTTAAATTTGATGCAACATTTTCTTTGAATTTTAGAATATGTCAACTTTTTTATTTTATTAATTTTGTTTCTTGTTTTTACACATATTTGGTATATGTAATTGACAGTATTATACCTCTTGTGATATGAAACATTTTAATGTAAAACAAAATGTTTTAATTATCTAAGAGTAACATCACGTATGCTACTATTGGTTTACATACAAATGACCATATAAGTCAGTTAGCCATTCTCAAAAGTAGTACAAACTCCAACACCATGCACTCTCTATCAATTAAGAAAATAAATGCATTACAAATCTAACAGAAGCATGTTACAAGCTCAATATCTCTTGTGATTAATCATATTATCACAACATTAATCACGTTATCACAACAATCCCTCAATAATTACTAACTACCAAACTTTTATTGCTAATTTGTAGTGCATCTCATTCTCATGCTATTCAACCTTTTGGAGGAAACTTTGATATCACATGCGATATCACAGATATGCCTACTTCTTCTATTTATTGAATCACGTATGATATCACAGGTGTTTGAGCTTCTTTATTTTGTTTATGAAGATGTTGTGCTTTCTTTAACCATGGCTTCTTCATTTTGCTGATTCAATCATAGATATTTTCAAATCTCGTTGTAAAACCTATTGAAATATGCACAATGTATCCCTTAAATAGTCAAATCCACCACAAAACTAATAAAAACATCCTACTATATCTTGTTTTCAATTAAACCTAACCTCTAATATCTCATATGATCACAAAAGACAAAAATATTCATAAATATCTTCAAAAACAAAAACAAAATCCATAAACAAGAACAAAATCATCACAATAATCTATCAATAAACAACTAAAAAAAATAGCAACAGAAACACAAATAAAATCCATAAGTAAGAACATCACAACAAATAATTAATAACAGCTAAATAAAGAATTGGAAGCACTATACCATCATCTTGAGTTTGAACAAGTTCATTTCGAACCATTTTTTTTCCCAAATTTGGTTCTACATGTGTCGATTATTCATTTTGTATGTGTTTTATTTTATTTTTATGATTAAAACGGTTAGATTTTGATGTTTTTGATGGTTATCGAAGTTTATTAGAGAGAGAAAGTGAGTTTGGTGTGTTTTTGTGGTTGGGTTTTGTGATAATGAAATGTGAGAAAAAATGGGTGGGTGGGTAAAGAATCAGGTAATTTACAGTTTTAGTCCCTTCAATTTTTTTCTTTCTAAAAGTTTTGTGGAAAACTAGAAGGGGGTTGAATAGTTTACCGTTTAAAATCTTTTTAACTTGTTTAATTATCTTTTGAAACTGTCCGTTTAATCAAAGATATATACACAAACACAATATATAACATGCAAGTATAAAGAAAGAAACGATCACACCACAACACGAGTATTTATCGTGGTTCGGCTACAAGGACTCTTTTTCCTTGCCCTACGTCCACACCCCGAGTATCCAACTCGAGAGTTTCTTTCACTAGTCAACAAGCTCCTTTCACCGGCGAAGAAAACCTTACACGTCGCTTATACACGTTTACCGACACTAAGCTAGATGTCGAGTTCTTTTACAAGGGTACAACCACTCCTGTTAGTTCTTTTACAAGGGTACAACAACTCCCGTCACACTTTGTATTTTGAGGTCTAAAATACTAACCGATCACTACTGAAAATACACAATCAAATGAAGTGTAAACTACACAAGTCTACACGATGCTAAGCTAACAAGTCTTGCAACGTTGTGTTGAATACTTGTAACTTTATATGAACTTGTGAACTTCTTTGCTACAAAAAGAAACTTCACATATGAAATGAGATGTTAAAGGGTTAGATGAAAGAATGAATGAATGTGTGTGAAAATATGATGTAAAGTGATAGACCAAAATTCAAACATATGGCTTGGTATTTATAGCAAAACCTTCTGCAGGTCTGGCGGATACGGCGGAACCCTCAGATGGGTTTCGCCCGTGTACCCCCAGGGTTCCACCAGGCTTGCAGTTGGTTTTGCAATAAATCATACAAACCAAACAAGGTCACATCTCATAAAAACTAGTCAAACACAAACTTGTGCAAGAAGACTTATGGTTAGTCAAACACACTATCTTTCCATAAATGTATATTGACAAACTTACCATGAATGTGATGTGACATTTCTATTTTAAGAAATAAAAAGTGTTGTGTTTTATGTGAAATGTAAAATGTAGCAAATGTCTAATTATGCAAGTCTTAAAACTAAGATTATGATTTACTTAGAAACTAAAGTTTACATTTTGTCGTTAACAAAACTTAGCAAAGATCGTAAAATATAAATAACGTTTTTAGGCGATATTTGTATTAACAATCTCCCCCTTTTGGTTGATGACAAAACATAAACTTTGTTTTTAAGTAACTCACAAAATTTTAGTGTTTAAGACTTAAAAAAATTATATTAAACTTGTTTTACGTAAGTGATGAAAATTATTTTAAGTTTAAAGGTTTAATATATGTTTCTCCTCCTTTTTGTCGAAACAAAAAGTAGATTAGCGAAGTGGAATAATGCACGTGCTCTCCCTTGGTCGATACTCCCCCTAAAAGGAGTGCCAAGATGGGAAACACGGATTTTGATCCTACAAAAAAAATGGTTAGTTGGTGATATATATAATCAAGCTTGTAGTTACCACACATAATGCAACCACAATGACAACTCAAAAATGATCAACCAACAATGCAAGTAAGTAAGTAGTAAAAGATATCATTTCAAGTAAAATTTGACCTGTAAAAGTCAAAGACAAGAAATGAAAATGATCCTCCTACTTAAAAAAATGAAAAATAACCAAGAAATAAAAGAAAAATCAAATCCTACTTTCCTAAATGGGGCAAAAGGCCTCCAAATATTGTCTAGGATTTGTTTGGGTGGGAAAGAGCATCCAAATGTTCTATGACGTGCTGGAATGCAAAACGGGTTTCGTCTTGAAATTGGTGAAGCAACAATTTGATGCTTTCACCCATTTTCAACATTTGCTCACAATGTGAGCAAACATGGGGATGAGTGGGTGGAAATGGGTTGGTTTTGAGTTCTTGGTTTGAGGATGGGTTTGTTTTTGGTTCTTGGGTGGAGGATGGGTTTGGTATAGAGTCAAGCAAGGTGGTTTGAAATTCCATTGCTTGATGGAGGTGATTCTCGACCATGCTTTGAATTTCCTCATAGGAAGGAAAGAAAGACTCAAAGGTTTAGGCTTGAGAATGTGGTGGAGTTGGGTGATCATGGTTTTCAAAGTTTGGTTCTCCATAAAGAGGACCATGGATGTCATGGTAGATAGGGTGAAACAACAATGGTTTGGGTTGGTGGTACTCTTGTTGTGGTTAAAATACTCATTTTGGTCAAGAAATGACCTTGGTGTTTCATTTGTAAAAGGTGGTGGTTGTGTTGGTCTTGGTGGAAGATCATTGAGATCTTGGACAAAAGGATGTGGTGATGTTGGAGGAGACCCAAATAACTCCATAGGTTCAAGTTTAGGTAATGGTGATGGTGACGGAGTTTTGGATGGTTGGGTTGGAGCACTTGGTGGAGTTGGGTCAATGGGTGATTTTGTTGGTGGTGGAGTGGTGAGCTCATTGGGTTCATTGGGTAATGGAGATGGAGATGCAAGGTTTAGAAAATGTTCATTTTTGATTGGTGAGGTGAATTCATCCGAGGATGAGGAGCTTAGGTTGATGGATTGGTTAGACCAAAGTGGTTTGACACTTATCCGGGCGGTTTTTCGAACGGATCTTGATGGTTGAGAGGTGATAGTTGACTTAGTCATTGTTAAAATGGTTTAAAAATCAAAGATTATGATGGGGAAGGTGTGATTTGATAGTGTTCTAAGATGGTTCAATTTATAGTGATGAAGAAGTATGGGAAGGAGTGTTTGTATTTGATGTTTAGCCATACAAAAATGGAGGTTCCTAATGATTTGGAAGACTAATGTGGGTTGTCAAATCATGGAAGTCAATCCAATGAAAATGATGAAGTAAGAAGACAAAGATTTGCACTAAATGCTTAGTGGTTTTGGCAAATTGGTTGAAGGTATATGTCTCAGGGATTTCAAGGAACCTTTGGAAGGGCTTCTTCCTTTATGTGTGAAGGTTCCTTGAGGTAGTTATGGCTAGTTTTGAAATTTGGCGGGAAATGGTTTTCTTTGAGTTGTAAGGAATGAGAACTACCCTATTGTGCTTAACAAATTGCAGGAAATTGGTTTCTATCTAAAAGGATGGTTTGTTGTTGAGTGGATGTTGCAATGTCGAAAGCTTAAAAAACATTTGCAGGAAAACTGACGGAACCCTCAGATGACACAGGCGGAACCCGTGTGAGGGTTCCGTCGGATCCGTTGGGCCATTTCTGGGTTGCCCAGAAAATACACTGGCGGAACCCATTCTAGGGTGCCGCCAGATCCGCCAGGCCTGAAAAAGTAGGCAGTCCGCGATTTTGACCCGCGAGACGATTTTGAAATTTTTCGAAAAATCCTAAAACCAAAAATATAATTCATATCTGGTTAGGAAATGCAAAAATTGGACATGTAAACACGCATACCATTGGACTTTGACCGGGGGTTAGCGAATTTCACTATACTTAGTGAAAATTTCATAAACATGAAAATTTGACAACATTTCAAATGTTGTCGACCTGCATCATAGTTAGTTAATACATGTTCCAAATAGTATCACATATCCTACGAACACACAAATTCATGACAACCATTGTTTACACAACCAAATTGTTTCAAATAGCACCTTGTGCCAAACACTCCTACACACCCGCACTCATTAATGGTCAATCTTCTTCTTTAGCTTTCCAAGGAATCTCCCGATGTTTTTGAACATCCCCTTTGTTTGCTTGAACTCCTCCGACTCATTCGGAATATCCGGAAGTTGGGAAAGGTATTCTAGAGGTGGGAGCCTAAAGTTGGGCAAATTGTCATCTTCACTCATTGAGGAAGATTATGAGGAGGTAGGAGGATGTGGATGTTTTCCTTGGGCTTTGTAAACTCTCTTATCACTTAGTGGGACAAAGGTGTGTGGAATGAGAGAGTAGTCAAGGCGAAGACGGTTAGGAGTTAGTGGAATGGGGGAGATGAACCTAAAGAGACGGGTCAAGAGCATTCCATACGGCATAGCCGTTGTGCCATGCACGGGAATGTCGGCCATTCTCTTGGCCATGTAGTAGGCAAGGTTGAAGGGTTGCCTAACGGACAAGGAGTAGAGCATGTAGCAAAGGCAAAGATTTATATGATCTCGGTTTCCTATGGTGCTAATGACATTGGCTCTAAGAACTTCCTCCTATTTCTTGAATTGGGGCTTGAGTTCATTAAGTTCCATTCCATATGGGTCCTTATCAACCTCATTTCCCGAACGGGTTCTCCTAGTCTTGGTTGTCCTAATGAAGAGGTGGTCACGAAGTTCATCTTTGGACACAAGAGGGGTGTCATAGGGATGGATGCGGTCAAAGAGTATGTCAAGAGTTGAGAGGGAGTGCAAGCCAGAGTAGATGCAAGTACCACGGTTTGGGACACCTAGGATTTGAGCAAACTCCTCGAGAGTGAAGGAGTATTGATGACTACTAGCCCTAAAGTTGATAGACATGCGACCATATTCATCCGTGGAGAGGGTGACTGATGCATAGAATTCTAAAATGAACCTAGGACAAATAGGCTCGTCGATTTCTAAGAGACACTCAAAGTTGATTGTGGAAAATTCCGTGTAGAGGTTTGTGCCTTCTAGGAAGGATGGGTCAATGGTTCTACCCTCATGGACATAACGTTTTTCTAAGGCTTTGAAAACGTTGATTTGAGTTGGAGAAAGACCCTTGGTTTTGTGGTGTTTGGGTAGGTACTTAATGGTGTCCTTGTGGTCGTAGTGGGTTAGAGGAGGCATGATGATTCCTAGAAAAATAAAATTTCACATTTTAGTCTAAGTAAACAACTATTGTAATGTGGGTGTTCTAGTGTGTGTCTATATGAAAACAATGTGGAGGTGCGTTTATCTTGATTCATTTTGATGCTTCAAAAACGTTTTATAATGCAAGTTTTGTTATAAAACAAAAGATAACCCAAGCGCTCCTAGTTCAATGTAGCTTCGTTTGAATGTACCCGAAAATACATATTAGTTATGTATTCCCTTTAGCATTCAAGAGACATTATGCAAGTGATGTTTTAAACATAACGTTTTGATTTTGTATTCACAATGTGAGACGAAAAAATATTTGTCCTATTTGTGAGAAATTTTTGCAAAAATTTGACATGGGGTGTTTTAGCAAACATGTTTACACTTAGTAAGAATGCAATTCCTAACTATGGGGAACATGATTAGTTTTGTTGAACACCTAATTTCATGCATGAGTTTCTCAAGTTAATGCATAACCCCAAGTTTTTGTTTTTGTGCAAAAATAGAATTCCTAGACTCAGATCAGGATTGTAATCAAGTTTAGAATACTTACAATGATGATTGATTTGCAATGTAAGTGAAAGGAAGACCAAGAAATCGTAGGTATGGATGAATGGTAAAGTGAATAGTAGCAGTTTGGAAGTGGTGGTATGAGATAATGGGTTTTTGGTTTAATATAAACAAAGAAAATGGTTCTGCAGGTCGGCGGATACGGCGGAACCTAAAATTGGGTTCCGTCCGTTGTAGCTGAGGGTTCCGCCGACCCTGTTGAGAAAAAGAGTTATGATGTGTTTTGATTTTTGTGATTTTTGTCTAATGTCTAGAACTACAACGTAGGTTCCATTAGTCCTAAGCCTAGCCTAAGAAGGTTAAAAGGTTCTCGTTTAAGGGGTTTTGTGAGAATGTCGGCTATGTTGTCTTCGGAAGAAACTTTCTCAATTGAGATATTTCCTTTTTGAACGTTGTCACGAAGGAAATGATGACGGATTTCAATATGTTTGGTACGAGCATGTTGAACCGGGTTTTCGCAAAGATCAATGGCACCTTTGTTGTCACAAAGAATGGTGATGTCGTTAAGTTGAATTCCGTAGTCGACAAGAGCTTGCTTCATCCAAAGAGCTTGTTGACACGCCTTTCTGGTCGAAACGTACTCGGCTTCCATTGTTGAGATAGAAAGAGCCGTTTGCTTCTTAGAGAACCATGAGGTGAGACAATGTCTAACAAAAGTACAAATACCACTTGTGCTTTTTCTATCAACATAGTCACCGGCATGATCTGAGTCGGCATACATTATGGTGTCTATTCCCGTTCCTTTAGGATACCATAAACCTAAATGTGTAGTGCCCTTAATATATCTAAAAATCCTTTTAATGGCTTCGAGATGAGTTGTCTTAGGATCTTCTTAAAAACGAGCACATAGACAAACACTACACATAATGTCGGGTCTACTAGCCGTTAGGTAAAGTAGACTTCCAATCATACCTCTATATTTAGTGCTATCTACGGATTCACTTTCCTCATCCTTGGTGAGTTTAGTTTCCGTGGACATGGGTGTTTTGATTGGTTTCGAATATTCTAATCCAAATTTCTTAAGCATGTCCTTAATATATTTAGATTAGTTAAAGAAGATACCATCTTCTAGTTGTTTAATTTGGAGTCCTAGGAAAAAGTTGAGTTCTCCCATCATACTCATTTCAAACTCGTCATGCATGATTTTTGAGAAATCCACGCATAATTCTTGACAAGTTGATCCGAATATAATGCCATCAACATAGATTTGGACTATGATAATATGTGAGTCTTTCTTCTTGGTGAAGAGAGTATTATCAACTAAGCCCATGGTATACTTATGGTCAACTAGGAAGGTTTTAAGTCGATCATACCATGCTTTTGGAGCTTGCTTAAGTCCGTAAAGAGCCTTTTTAAGTTTGTAAACATGATTGGGTTTTTCAAAATCGATGAAGCCCAGTGGTTGAGCAACATACACTTCTTCATTTATGACTCTGTTTAGAAATGCACTTTTGACGTCCATTTGAAAGAGTTTAAAATTGTGTGCACATGCATATGCAAGTAAGACTCTAATTGACTCAAGCCTAGCAACCGGAGAAAAAGTTTCATCGTAGTCAATGCCTTCTTGTTGATTATATCCTTGTGCTACTAGCCTAGCTTTGTTTCTAGACACAATTCCATTTTCATCCATTTTATTACGAAAGACCCATTTTGTTTCAATTATTGTTTGACTCTTTGGTTGAGGAACTAATGTCCATACATCATTCCTAACAAATTGGTTTAACTCTTCTTGCATTGCAATTACCCAAGACTCATCTTTAATGGCTTCATTAATGTTTTTCGGTTCTATGGTTGACATGAAGCAAAAGTAGTTGCTTTCATTTTGAACTTTTGATCTTAGTGTTCTTTCGTTAATGTTGCCTATGACACCATCTAATGGATGACTTTTAGATTCTTTGACATTGACAAGTTCTTTGTTTAATAGTTCATCTTCCTTGTCATTACCTAAGATCTCTTGACTTTCTATAGCTTGGCTTTCAACTAAGTCATCATCTACCAAAGGTGATGTCTTAGAGGGAGGTGGACTCTCATCAAATGTTACGTTCAACGATTCCTCGACTCTTAAGGTTTCTTTGTTCAAAAAGATGTAAGCTTTACTATTTTGTGAATATCCAAGAAATACACCTTCATAAGACTTTGGGTCAAATTTTGTGAGATAATCCTTGGTGTTAAGAATGAAGCATTTACTCCCAAACACTCTAAAGTATCCTAATGTAGGCTTTTTACCTTTATATAGTTCATAAGGAGTTTTATTCAAAAATGGTCTAATTAAGACTCGATTTAAAATGTACGTTGATGTGTCAACGGCATTACACCAAAACTTTTGTGGAATGTTTTGTTCATTAAGCATTGTTCTATTCATCTCTTGCAACGTCCGGTTTTTACGTTCTACTACACCATTAGATTGAGGAGTACGTGGAGCCGAAAAGTTATGAGTAATCCCATTAATATCACAAAAGTTTCCAAATTGAAATTCATTATCAAATTCACGACCGTGATCCGTTCTAATAGACACAATACTAGACCCTACATGATTTTGAATTTTCTTACTTAGAATCTCAAATTTATCAAAAGCTTCATTTTTACTTTTCAAAAATTTTGTCCAAGTATATCTTGAGTAATCATCGACTATGACAAAGTGTAGAAGTTACCTCCATAACTTTGTATAGCGGATGGACCAAATAAATCCATATGCAAAAGTTCTAGACACCTAGATGTAGAAACCAAGTTTTTAGCCTTATGGCTACCATGGACTTGTTTACCGACTTTGCAAGCGTCACAAAAGTGTTGGTCATATTTCAACTTAGGTAGGTTTCGAACTAAGTCTTTGGAGGAGAGATTTTGAATTAGTCTCATGTTAGCGTGTCCTAAACGTCTATGCCATAAAGTTGAAGATTCATCTAATAAAGTAAGACAAAGTTTGTCTCTAGATGTTGGATCCATCTTCATGACATATACGTTGTTCTTAAGAACACCTTTGGCTATGGTTATACCATCTTTAAGTATTTTACTTCCGTTTTCACTAAAAAGGACATTATACTTATTACGGAAAAGTTGACTAATACTAAGGAGATTAAAACCTAAGTTATCAACATGAGCTACATCATCTATAAAAAGGGACTCATGAGAGATTGTACCTTTTCCGATGATTTTGCTCTTAGCTTTACTACCAAACGTAACATTACCTCCATCACATTTGTGATAAGTTGAGAAGAGGCTTTTGTTACCCGTCATGTGCCTTGAACAACCGCTATCTTTAATCCATTCATCCGGTTCCAAACAAACTTTGAGGCACACTGATTGATGCTAAACCACCAACTTATATTGACCAAGGAATGGTCAACAAAGTCAAATAGCCTAGATCAATGCTCCGCGGAATATAGTGTTTCCCCGGGTCGTTATGTCCCGACGAAGTGTGGATGGTTATCAAACGGTTCTGTGATCGGGTGAATTTGGATAAAAAGGGGTTTGAGATTGGTTACACTAAGGATTTATACAATGAAATAGCTTAAAGAAGCTATAAGAATAAGACAGGAAAGTAGGAAAAACCAGAAATGATTTAAACCTAAAAACGCGTACATTCAGTTTTAAGTAACGTGAACGTACAAAATAAAACGCGAGTTTTGGTAAAATAAAATACTTACAAAGATGAAAATCACATTTTTACAATCCTAATAATAAAATAAACTTTTTAGAAAATTAAAATTGATTTTTACACTATTTAATTAATTATTATTAATTAAATACTATTTATTAATTATTATTAATATTTAAAATACTTAAATATAATACAATATTAATTAAATACTAAAAAGGTGAAAATAAAATTTCTAAAGTTATAAAATGACTAAAAATAAGTTTTAAAATTAAAAATAATTATTTTTGTCTTTTTGTGGTTTTTATATTAATTAATTACTAATTAAACACTAATTACCTAATTAAACTATTTTAAATTAAGAAAAATATCAAACGAACAGTAAAAATTCTAATAAAATTTCTAAAATTAGTTTATAACATATAAAAGATATAAAAAATATAAAAACCTAGGTTTTACTTAATAAAAACTAATTATGCTATTTAAAACTAATATTAATTAATAACTAATAAAACTAAAATTAATTCTAATAAATACCAAAAGATAAAAAAAAATCTGAGAAAATTATTATAAATATTTTAATATAAGAGGAATTTAAGAAAAATATAAAATAGCTAATTACTTAACAAAAATCTAAAAATGAAAAATAAAATTTAAATAAAATTAAATAGAAACTATCACTTAAAAATTAAGTTAACTTTTCTGGATTTTTTCTTTTGAAACTTGTTTTATACCTAAAAATGAAAACTTTTTGTAAAAACAAACTTTTTATAAACCGAAAATAAGCAAATTACAAGCTTATAGGGTCAATAGTTGACTTTTGTTGACCAACAAGGGAAATAAGCTTGAACCAGCTTAGGTGGGACCCACAATGGGTGTTTCTGGTTCACTTGAGTAAAAGGGACATATTAAAGCAATAATAAGCAAGTGGTGAACACTGAATAAGCAAATAAGCTTAAAATAAGCACATTGAAACTAGTTTTGGAACTGAAAATGGGGACAGAATTGTGGAGATGGTTCAGGTGGGGCCCAGTGGGTATGAAGTCAAACCATGGGTCAAAATGTGGTGTGTTGAAGGAGTGGGTTGGGAAAAATAAAAGTGGTGGCTTGAGGGCCACTGGGTTGGCCAGAAAACCACCACCAAGTGGTGGTGGTGGGTGACTGTTGTGTGCAGCAGGGTGTATGGCTGCCCTGCAGGTGTCTTTTGGGCAATGTGGGGCCCAGTGTAAAATTCACAAAAATATTTTGAATATGGGAACTCAAAGTTGAGCTGATAGACAACAAATAGGAACAAGATTCACAGCCTAAAACCCCATACACAATTCTAATTAAATCATGCAATATTTGTAAAAACCTGAAACATGCACATTGACTTTTTGCTAAAAACTACTTGTTTTACTTTTTTAAACTTTGATCTCAATCCACTGACTGAATATGAAGTATTAAGTTATGTTTAGAGTTAACTAAGCTTGAAAAATAACTTTCTTGCCAAAATGGGTAGGTTTGGGACCAACTGTCAAGGAGTTTGGAGGTGAATTTTGACTATATGAACACAAATGACCAAGTATTTGATTAAAATGCACTGATATACACCCAAGAACAATGTACCATGTATTTTAGACTCAAAATAACAATACCTCCATAGGATTAAAGCTTAATCCAAACACCCCCTATAAAATCTGTTTTGGTAATTAAAGATGCAATCCTACAAACTAAGACTTGAAATTGAATTCTAAGGTTACACTAAGCTATTTTTAACTCAAACAAATAAACATTAACAGTAGTTAACCACTACACCTTGAAATCACAATATATTGAGAAACTTGATACTTGAACTGAGAAACAGACTTACAGAGGATCCCTTGTGAGTGATTAAATGAGAACCATATTCAAATCCATAATCCTAACAATCCCATGATTACTTAACCATAACCCATCCACTGCTACTCTTCTTTCTTTCTTCTTCTTTTTCTGATTTTCACTATATTTTTTTTTTTTTTTTTTGGTATTTTGCTTTTTGAAGCTACACTAAATTTTATGGTAACTGATAGCCTGAATAAGCTATCTAAGGGCTTAAGTATTGCTAACTCAGTTCATAAAAACACAAACAAACACTTTCAACTATGAATTAAACTTTAAGGTAAAACTTGCACAATTTGAATATAAATGAAAATACTTTAATTGATACTTGAAAATGATTCAACATACACTGAGGATACTTGAAATATTACTTGAAAGCTTAAAAATACAACAGAAATTAACTTAAACGATAAAAAAAAAAAAAAAAAAAACTAAATTACACTACAGCTAATTACTACTAAACTAATACATCTTTCTCTTTTTTTTCTTCATCTTTATAGACCCTGGGGTCAATCTCTTTCTTTCCCACTTTCTTTTATGGCCGTTGGATGGCTTATATTTGATCCCCATCGTTCAAATTAATATTGGCGGGAAATGGGATTGGGCAGTGTTGAGTGGCGTTTGGTGGGTACATTAATGAGGGGGGGGGGGGTTGGATAGGTTGGTGTATGATATTAATGAAAAGGTTGGGTTGGTGAGAAAAATGGAGAGGAGGGGGGGACATGAAGCTGGAAACCAGGGGAGAGGTTGGGGATGGTGGTGTGTTTGACCTGGTCAACGACCAGGTAGTATATTAAAGGGGTGGGGTGGATTTATTTTTGGGCTTGGAGTGTTTTTGGGCCAAAGGGGAGTGGGTAAGGTGTATAGGATTAGTTGGGTGGGCTTTTGAATTGGCATGTTTGGTTTTGGATTAGTTAAGGGTTCATTTGGTGTAATATCAAAATCACAAGGACCATATTTGTAGAAACTGAAATTCCAAGGGGCTGTTTTTCCCAATCTCCAAAGTAACAATAAGGACCATACTTGCATAGTTTAAATATCCAAAACCATTTTTGCAATTTTTGTACTTTTCAAAATTCCCGGGGACCATTTTTGTAAAATTCCAGACTATGAGGACCAAATATGTAATTTCCTCAAACTTCACCCCGAGGACTAAAAATGATTTTTGTAACTTCCCCAGGACCCAAAATGATTTTTCATTCAAAGTTATCCCACCAGGGACTGAATCTGCCAAAATTTGTAACTCTAGGGACCAAAAGCGTAAATTTCCAAAACTTTTCCAATTTTTCACCAAAGGACTAAATATGACAACTTATGATTTCAAAGGGACCTTTGGTGATAATTTTCTATATTTTGAATATCCAGGGACTAGTTTTGTAATTTTATGAAAGTTGGGGGACTGAAACTGCCAATTTTGCAAACTTTATACGTTTTTCATCTGTTTTTGCTCGTTTTGCATCTAAAACATATAAAACACAATTTTGAAATATTTTTAGTATTTTGATGCATTTCTGAGTGTTTTTGTATGTTTTGCAGTTCAGATTAGACAAAAAATGATGAGTGTTTGAGCACTCATCAATCCCCCACACTAAACTATTGCTAGTCCCTAGCAATACTGTTTTGAAAACTTGATGGATTTGAAAAACTCTTTACCAAAAGCCATCACTTCTGGAGTAGCAAGGTGTAAGAACTGTGGCACACCTGATAACCGTGTGATTTTGAGCAAACCACCAGCTGTCAACGGATTTGAGTAGTCTTTACCAAAAGCCGTTTGCTTCTGGACTAGCCAGCTCTTGATGGAATAGTCAACATCTTGGTGAGCTGATTACCAATTATGGATTTTCCACTGCCTTTACCACAAGCCATAATCTTGCGGGCTAGCCAACTCATTCGCTTAATGGGATATGGGGAGTTGAGGAACCATACAATTTTGGGCAAATTGCAAGCCGTAAACGGATTTGAGATGTCTTTTCCAAGAGCCGTTTGCTCCTGGACTAGCCAATCCTTTTTGTCGGTTAGACAAGGCGGACTGATTACCACAAAAATTTTGAAGCACCAGTGAAAAATTTTTAAAATTTTTGAGATTTTGGCTTAAAACGGGGGTATTATATAGTAAAATGTGATAAAATTCGCTAGAATAGCGAAATACCCCCCACACTTAGCATGAATATTGTCCTCGATATTCAAAATCCTGGCTATTATGCCGACATTTTGAACGTAAAAGGGCAACATTACAAGCTAAGCGTGGAAAACACCATTTTGTATTTTCACTTCTATAATCATAGCATGGGGGACTCCCCCACACTTTAGGGTGAAAACCCTATAAGCATGCTACTGTTTTTGTTTACCGAGTCGCTAGCTTGACTCGACCCCGAATTCATTTGTCCTTGGGGAAGCATGATGTGGAAGAAACAATCTCAATCGGACTTTCATTCAAGATGTTTGGATAAACATTTGAAGCACGTGAAAGTTTCACACCGATGAGATAAGTATCCGGCTCAAGATAATGATACATGAAAATGCCAGGATCAAATATAGTATCCTCACTCCCGAAGGAGTGAAGAAGAGGAGAAATCACCTGGTAGGTGAAGGAAAGAAGAGAGATTTGAATAGCAATTAAGATAAGAACTTCCTCCTCAAGAAATGTATATTCAAGTGGAGGAGGCAAGTCCTTGAGCTTGATCTCAGGAAATTTATCAGTTTCCTCAACTGATTTGATTTCCTCATTATGAAGTTGTTTGGGTGGGAGAGGGGGGGAATCTTCATTTAACAAACTTTCTAGAAAAAGAATGTCCCCCTCAGGATCAAGATAATTATCATCAACTTCGTATGAAATTGAACTATCTTCAGTAAGAAAAGCCTCGAATTCGTCCAGATCGTTTTCACTTTCCGGAGTAAGTGGATTGATCTGAGTAAGTTCAATCGAAGGATCACGAGTAAGTAAGAATTCTAACTCTCTCAAATCCGCATCAAAGTCAAAGACTTCATTTTCATCCCTTGGTGGGATGGGATCCATATGAGAGAGTTCATCAGCGAACTCTTCAAGAAGAAAGTCAACATCAGAGTGGAGAAGTGATGCATCAACAAATTCAATGTCTCCATAAGATAAACAATCATCACTGGAATCAGAGACAGTCTCAATTTGATCATTTGGATTATTAGGGGTGGAAGGAATATCACACATAAGATCAAAAGTCCCCTGTGACTCTCTCGGGGATTGGGACAAGGATCTCAACACTAGACTTTATTAATTCGTCCGATTCCTCATTAGGAACAGTGTCAAGATGCTCATCCCCCATGTTCAGAGAGTGAGTGTGAACTTCTAGTGTGATAACAGCAGGCTGAGATGGAATCTCAACTGCTAGGAGATCCACTGATGAACTTGACGGATCTTTATAGAATTGAAGGATATCAAGTGTATCCTCATCATCACTGTCATCAGGAATAAAACGGAACAAAGAGCTAGATTTGGCTGTTTTTTCTTTTGCATATGCTTCCCTAACAGCTTTTTCAAAAGCATCTATGGAATCAATTTTAGCAACCTGCTCTTCCGTCAATATTTTAGCCATGTATTTCTCATGTGAATTAAGAGTAAATGAAAATTGCGGGGGTGGGGATTTGTCAAAACCGGAAGGTTGACATTGATAATCATCATGAGGACCCCCACAATTTACACAAGAAACACTGGGTGCATTATGAAGTGTTGTGGCACCCAACTCCTTAAGTTCTTTCAATATCTCAAGAGCCTCTATTAAAATGTCTTGCTCAGTAATAAGAGGAGTTGTGTGAATCATTTAGTGCTGTGGAGGTGGGTCTGAAAACGAATAGTCGTAATTGTTACAAGGAAAAGGATTCCTTGTTTGACAATCCGAGCTAAAGTGAGGACCTCCACAGTACTCACAACAGTAAAACTGTTGAGTTTGGCTTGGTGTATTTTGATACGAAGCATCATTGAAATTTGGGTAATATGATTCTTGCTCGTATGAATGATTTGGGTAATCGAAAAAATTTGAAGAGTCGTTGAATGAGTTTTGATTAGGATCATAAGCAAATAATTACTCGACCCACAAAACAAACAACTCCCGTTTTGAATATCATTACCACATTGCACACATGTACACCAACGACATGGAAAACCGAAAAGAGGCTCACCACAACCGACACAAGGAACAAAATCTGGAGGTAGGACAAGTGGTGTGCTCTTAGAGCTAGCAATTTCCACCACTTCCGTTATGGTCTCGGGTTTTGGTTCTTGATGAACGTGAAGATTGGGCAAGTCGTTCTTTTCAGTCACTACCCTAAGCTCTGTACGTTTGCTAGATGACCTTATAACCTTATATCATGAAAGATCAGGATTGATTCTTGAAGGTTTGTCATTAATAGCACGTATCTCGGCCTTGGAAGAATTTGGTGAATCATTGAGAGAATTTGGACTTATGAACAGATTGCACAAAACACAAAATCTGTTACTACAATTATTGCCACATTTCTCACAAATACACCGGAGACAACGAAAGCCGTTCTCAATCGGGCTTTTACAGTGAAAACACGTGTAGCCGAGAGACGCCATAAGAATTATACATGAGATGGGTATAAGAAGGTAGAATCAAACTGATAGAGGGTAAGGAAAAATATTTTTGGGTTTTTATGAAAAGATATGAACAAGGGTGGATAAATATACAGTGGATGTATATCCCGATTCACCAATACGCAAAACCGTTTAGAATAGCGCGCACACCTCCCCAGCAGCGGCGTCAAAAATTGATTGATGCTAAACCACCAACTTATATTGACCAAGGAATGGTCAACAAAGTCAAATAGCCTAGATCAATGCTCCGCGGAATATAGTGTTTCCCCGGGTCGTTATGTCCCGACGAGGTGTAGATGGTTATCAAACGGTTCTGTGATCGGGTGAATTTGGATAAAAAGGGGATTGAGATTGGTTACACTAAGGATTTATACAATGAAATAGCTTAAATAATCTATAAGAATAAGACAGGAAAGTAGGAAAAACCAGAAACGATTTAAACCTAAAAACGCGTACGTTCAGTTTTAAGTAACGTGAACGTACAAAATAAAACGCGAGTTTTGGTAAAATAAAATACTTACAAAGATGAAAATCACATTTTTACAATCCTAATAATAAAATAAACTTTTTAGAAAATTAAAATTGATTTTTACACTATTTAATTAATTATTATTAATTAAATACTATTTATTAATTATTATTAATATTTAAAATACTTAAATATAATACAATATTAATTAAATACTAAAAAGGTGAAAATAAAATTTCTAAAGTTATAAAATGACTAAAAATAAGTTTTAAAATTAAAAATAATTATTTTTGTCTTTTTGTGGTTTTTATATTACTAATTAAACACTAATTACCTAATTAAACTATTTTAAATTAAGAAAAATATCAAATGAACAGTAAAAATTCTAATAAAATTTCTAAAATTAGTTTATAACATATAAAAGCTATAAAAAATATAAAAAACTAGGTTTTACTTAATAAAAACTAATTATGCTATTTAAAACTAATATTAATTAATAACTAATAAAACTAAAATTAATTCTAATAAATACCAAAAGATAAAATAAAAATCTGAGAAAATTATTATAAATACTTTAATATAAGAGGAATTTAAGAAAAATATAAAATAGCTAATTACTTAACAAAAATCTAAAAATGAAAAATAAAATTTAAATAAAATTAAATAGAAACTATCACTTAAAAATTAAGTTAACTTTTCTGGATTTTTTCTTTTGAAACTTGTTTTATACCTAAAAATGAAAACTTTTTGTAAAACCAAACTTTTTATAAACTGAAAATAATCAAATTACAAGCTTATAGGGTCAACAGTTGACTTTTGTTGACCAACAAGATAAATAAGCTTGAACCAGCTTAGGTGGGACCCACAATGGGTGTTTCTGGTTCACTTGAGTAAAAGGGACATATTAAAGCAATAATAAGCAAGTGGTGAACACTGAATAAGCAAATAAGCTTAAAATAAGCACATTGAAACTAGTTTTGGAACTGAAAATGGGGACAGAATTGTGGAGATGGTTCAGGTGGGGCCCAGTGGGTATGAAGTCAAACCATGGGTCAAAATGTGGTGTGTGGTAGGAGGGGGGTTGGTAAAAACAAAAGTGGTGGCTTGAGGGCCACTGGGTTGGCCAGAAAACCACCACCAAGTGGTGGTGGTGGGTGACTGTTGTGTGCAGCAGGGTGTATGGCTGCCCTGCAGGTGTCTTTTGGGCAATGTGGGGCCCAGTGTAAAATTCACAAAAATATTTTGAAGATGGGAACTCAAAGCTGAGCTGATAGACAACAAATAGGAACAAGATTCACAGCCTAAAACCCCATACACAATTTTAATTAAATCATGCAATATTTGTAAAAACCTGAAACATGCACATTGACTTTTTGCTAAAAACTACTTGTTTGACTTTTTTAAAGTTTGATCTCAATCCACTGACTGAATATGAAGTATTAAGTTATGTTGAGAGTTAACTAAGCTTGAAAAACAACTTTCTTGCCAAAATGGGTAGGTTTGGGACCAACTGTCCCAGTTAACTGTCAAGGAGTTTGGAGGTGAATTTTGACTATATGAACACAAATGACCAAGTATTTGATTACAATGCACTGATATACACCCAAGAACAATGTACCATGTATTTTAGACTCAAAATAACAATACCTCCATAGGATTAAAGCTTAATCCAAACACCCCCTATAAAATCTGTTTTGGTAATTAAAGATGCAATCCTACAAACTAAGACTTGAAATTGAATTCTAAGGTTACACTAAGCTATTTCACTACTACAAAAAATGTCATGGAGACTGGTTAGAATGACCCATAAAGACTAGTTTTGGAACCACTCTCTGTGAGGGGGTATCTCTTTAATTGAAACATATAGAAAGTGGTTTTGTAACCGGTCTCTATTCCAATAACTGAGACCGTTCTTCTTATAAGGACCACTTTCTTTTATAAAATCACTTGATCGGGAATTTGACAATGTTCCGTCAAAAATATTTTGTTGCGTCATGTATATATACCAATATGTTTCTATTTTTTCAATACAAATGTAACAAAGAATGTATATCTAATATCTAATTTGGTATCATAACAACCAAAAGTCAACAAATAACATTTATTCATAGTATAATTCAATACAATTACATCTTTTCAAATGTTATAAACAAATCCAAATACAAAATCAATCTTGAAATTCAAGTAGCGATGTCCATATATGATCTACAAATGTAACAAACTATCAATTTGCACTGTTTCACATCTCTTTTTAGTGACTTGAACACCAAAACAACATTGTGACCGCTTGTTCCAAAACATCTCCAACTCGTCAAATGCCAGTGTATCTATGTATCCAACCAGTATACAAGTCAATAAATGTGACAAACAATAAGTAAAGACTTAATTGTTGTGATTTTGTAAGCTAAAAACCAAGAACTTAAATGTCATCTCAAATAGTTGTGAAATACCTTTGGCTTCATTTTTTTTTATCTCCAAGTACGAACCAATTGTTACGACCGCTGCAAGATCATAACATCTACATAGAAAAAGTGAATAAAGTAAGTTGTATAATATAAATGACACGTTAATTTCGTTATCGAAATAAACTTGTGTAAAAAAGCCACTAAACTTATCAAACATGGCAAAGTAACTTAATATTTAACATTAAGAATAGAAAGGTCGTATCTTAACACCTCTCGACATTATCACACAATACAATACCAAAAAAAAAAAAAAAAAAAAAAAAAAAAAAAAAAAAAAAAAACCCTTCACGGTTAATCAAATTCGAGAAGTTATGATTTGTGAAACAACAAACCTTAGATCATATCCAATGCTCAGGTCAGGAATTTTTATTATTTAATATGCCTTTACCATGTTACTCGAGAAATGAGTAGCTCGATGTCCGGTCTTCATGCCGATTCAACAAATCTACGATACAAAAAAGTTTATAATTAGTATGCCAATTCCCGTTTTACTTCTCGTGAAGAGCATGTATTCAAATAACAAAAAAATGCTTTCAACAAAATTCATAAATCCAAACACATGGTGAGTAATGAAAGCATACCTATGTCCATGTTAAAAAATCAAGAGTCCATAAAATCTAAAATAACAAATTCAAAACCGTAAGTACAAATATCCCCTGCCATGATTTAAGAAAGTAAGATTGAGAACTACAAACTTCAGCCTTTAATTTTGTTCTGTCGCGAGAAAGAATATCACGAAGGAGGAGGTTGAAGTTTAGAGAGAAAGTGTTAAATTGAAATGGCGAAAGAAGTTACATAGGGGTTAATTGAATTTTTATTTTAAGGGAATAATAATTGGGAAATGATTTGACCAATTAATTTTTTGATTGAGACGTTTAAATCATATGCATTAAATTGTTGTACAGTGTATATGCACTACTTTAACTGATTATACATGTAATTATGCAAATCAAAATATAATGTGTGCAAATTATCTCCGATAACAATTGTTGAAGAATTGATAAGGGGGACTGGGGGAGTTACAAAGTTTGGGAGGTAGATGTCAAATTATGGCGCTTGATTGAAATTTTGGGGAAGTAATTATATCAATTTATCAACATCAAAAACATTTATATCAAGTTATCGAGTTTTAATTTATTTCGTAATATTTAAATGGGAAAAAATACGGAGTACTAAAGTATATATTTACACTGCACATGGATAAAAGCAACACATGATACATAACGATGACGTTTAGGTATAGTGCAACTTAGTTTAGATACAAATAACAAAATCTTAGATCTCTGGATACTTTAGGCGTTTATGAAGCTCAAGTTTTGATTTTATGTAAAAAGTGAAAATAAGTGAAGAAAAGGAAAAGAATGTTTTTTTTTTTTTTTTTTTTTTTTTTTTTTTTTTTTTTTAAGAACAAAAGTAAAAATAAAGTGTGAAAAAAGAAAGGAAAGTGTTTTTCGTAGCAAAACTTTCATCCCATTTTTTGAAAGTGACTGGGACAAAATTAATACATCTGGTACTCCTTCCGTCTCAAAATAAATGTCAGGTTTGACTTTTTAGGGTCTTTTTTTTGTTCAACTTTAACATTAAATATTTTTATATGCGTTATATAACACTTTGCAAAAATTATACCAATGAAAATACATTTCAAACTCAATCTATTCATATATTTTGCATCAAGTATAATATAACACAAATAAACATATTTACGGTCAAAGTTGAACAATAAAAACTCTAAAAAGTCAAACTTTACATTTATTTTGAAATGGAGGGAGTATATAACTAAATTGACCATTGTTTAATTTAACTTGCAGTTAAATACATGATCGAGGGCATTATTGCCAAATAACATTTTACCCATTTTCCTCTTACAACTCAAGAACACTAACAAGCTTTTAACAATCTTTCTTTTTCTTACCTCACCACTTTATATACTTCTCTTTACTTTCTTTTTCCTAAGCTTTTTCTTAGAGTAATATGATGGTACTTCCGAAAAGTTAGGTGTGCGAGAAAAATGAGCCATTACAAACAAAGAATTTTTGAAAAACAAATGAGCAAAGAAACCTGTATTTAACCAAAGAACTGGTGTCAATGATAATAAAATATAAAGAATGGTCTGTTTCAAAAAACCATTGTCTTTAACTATATGTAGAGACATGTTTTATATAACAAGACCAGTTTTTATATGTAATGGAATATAGAAACTGCTCTTTTCGAGAACACCAGTATTTATGCTTCCCTTGCCTCTTACTTTTTAGCTCACAACTGGTTTTTTAAAACCAGTCTCTATTAGGAGGTTTCTATGGCCTTTTGTGTAGTAGTGTTTTTAACTCAAACAAATAAACATTAACAGTAGTTAACCACTACACCTTGAAATCACAACATATTGAGAAACTTGATACTTGAACTGAGAAACAGACTTACAGAGGATCCCTTGTGAGTGATTAAATGAGAACCAGATTCAAATCCATAATCCTAACAATCCCATGATTACTAAACCATAACCCATCCACTGCTACTCTTCTTTCTTTCTTCTTCTTTTTCTGATTTTCACTATATATTTTTTTTTTTTTTTTTGGTATTTTGCTTTTTGAAGCTACACTAAATTTTATGGTAACTGATAGCCTGAATAAGCTATCTAAGGGCTTAAGTATTGCTAACTCAGTTCATAAAAACACAAACAAACACTTTCAACTATGAATTAAACTTTAAGGTAAAACTTGCACAATTTGAATATAAATGAAAATACTTTAATTGATACTTGAAAATGATTCAACATACACTGAGGATACTTGAAATATTACTTGAAAGCTTAAAAATACAACAGAAATTAACTTAAACGATAAAAAAAAAAAAAAAACTAAATTACACTACAGCTAATTACTACTAAACTAATACATCTTTCTCTTTTTTTTCTTCATCTTTATAGACCCTGGGGTCAATCTCTTTCTTTCCCACTTTCTTTTATGGCCGTTGGATGGCTTATATGTGATCCCCATCGTTCAAATTAATATTGGCGGGAAATGGGATTGGGCAGTGTTGAGTGGTGTTTGGTGGGTACATTAATGAGGGGGGGGGGGGGGGTTGGATGGGTTGGTGTATGATATTAATGAAAAGGTTGGGTTGGTGAGAAAAATGGAGAGGAGGGGGGGACATGAAGCTGGAAACCAGGGGAGAGGTTGGGGATGGTGGTGTGTTTGACCTGGTCAACGACCAGGTAGTATATTAAAGGGGTGGGGTGGATTTATTTTTGGGCTTGGAGTGTTTTTGGGCCAAAGGGGAGTGGGTAAGGTGTATAGGATTAGTTGGGTGGGCTTTTGAATTGGCAGGTTTGGTTTTGGATTAGTTAAGGGTTCATTTGGTGTAATATCAAAATCACAAGGACCATATTTGTAGAAACTGAAATTCCAAGGGGCTGTTTTGCCCAATCTCCAAAGTAACAATAAGGACCATACTTGCATAGTTTAAATATCCAAAACCATTTTTGCAATTTTTGTACTTTTCAAAATTCCCGGGGACCATTTTTGTAAAATTCCAGACTATGAGGACCAAATATGTAATTTCCTCAAACTTCACCCCCGAGGACTAAAAATGATTTTTGTAACTTCCCCAGGACCCAAAATGATTTTTCATTCAAAATTATCCCACCAGGGACTGAATCTGCCAAAATCTGTAACTCCAGGGACCAAAAGTGTAAATTTCCAAAACTTTTCCAATTTTTCACCAAAGGACTAAATATGACAACTTATGATTTCAAAAGGACCTTTGGTGATAATTTTCTATATTTTGAATATCCAGGGACTAGTTTTGTAATTTTATGAAAGTTGGGGGACTGAAACTGCCAATTTTGCAAACTTTATACGTTTTTCATCTGTTTTTGCTCGTTTTGCATCTAAAACATATAAAACACAATTTTGAAATATTTTTAGTATTTTGATGCATTTCTGAGTGTTTTTGTATGTTTTGCAGTTCAGATTAGACCAAAAATGATGAGTGTTTGAGCACTCATCACACACCTATTTTACGAAAAACACTCAAACATTTGCTCCCCAATTTTTCATGGGTCCATTTTGGTTAAGCATACCATTAACTTGTTCCAAGTATGAAAGTAGAACGTAAGGGTTCCATGACATGTAATTTGGAGTTTGGTAATGTCTAGGAGTGTTTTGGTTCCAAACATGTTGGTAGTTTGGTCGTGTGTTGAAGTTGCTCTTTGGAAAGGGGCGTTTAGGAATTGGAGTTTTAGGTCTTGGTTGAGTAGTCTTAGCTCTAAATTCGTTTTTACTAAGTCCTACTCCAGTTTTAAAGGCAGGTTTTGTTCCATTTTTATATGTGACTTTAACATATTTTGAACGATCCGATGTGGAGGATGTTACTGCTGCAACAGACCTGGCGGAACCTTTGGGTTCAACGGGCGGAACCCTGAATTGGGTTCCGTCTGTTCTGCGGGCAGTTGTAGTAGTTTTGTTAGTTTCTTGTGCATTCTTTTCTTGTTTCGTTTAACCCTTTGAAGTTTCTAAATTCATGAAACCTAGACCTGTTTTATCAAAGGGTGACTTTTGAAGTTTCATAATTTCATCCGCACAAGAAATGCTCTTATCGAACTTCTTAAACTTTGTGGTTTGTTTTATTAGATCATTTTGAGTAATTTTAAGTTTCTCAACTTCGAGTTTAAGCTCTTCACATGATTTGCATGATGTGTCAATACCTTTACTCTTTTCTAATCTCTTAGCTTTTTCTTTTAGCTCACAAACTTCATTTTCTAAAAACTCCTTTTTAGTTTTCAAAAACTTATTTTTGTTTATGATTTTTAAGCTTAATTCACAAAGTTTGTTATATTCTTTTTGTAAGGTGTCATCATCAATAGAAGAATAATATGAGTCGGAGAGTACCTCATTTGAGTCGTGAGCCATGAGAGCAATATCATCATTCTTTGGCTCATCGTCATCTCCTTCATAGTCACTCTAAGCACCACCCACAAAAGCTTGTTGAGGCTTGCTCTTGGGTGGTTTTGGACATTCTCCTACGAGATGACTTGTGTCTCCACACCTATAGCATTTCCTTTCAACCTTTCCTTTCCTATCATCACGATCTTTTCGGAAGGTTTTCTTGTCATCTTTAGATTGCCTTACAAACTTCCCTCGTCTACGAAAGAACTTCTTGAAGTCTCTAACGGCCATAGCATATTCCTCATCATCACTATCCAAGTAGATTCTTCATCATCACTTGATTGGACTCTAGCTTTCAAGGCAATGGACTTAACTTTTTCTTTCTTGCCTCTAACTATTTCCGAATCTTTTTCCATTACCATTTCATGAACTTTGAGGTTTCCAATTAGCTCGTCAAGTGACATGCTTGAAAGATCCTTGGATTCTTCAATTGCCGTTACTTTTGCTCTCCACTTCGGATGGAGCGCTCTAAGGAATTTCCTGATAAAATTCTTACTACAAAAAGATTCATCAAGTGCTTTAAGTGAAGTAATAATAGTGTTAAACCTAGCAAATGCATTATCAATAATCTCATCTTCGGGAATAACAAATTGTTCATATTGTTGAACAAGAAGATCAATTTTATTATCCTTAACTTGTGAGTTTCCTTGATGAGTGACTATTAAAGATTGCCAAATATCTTTGGCGGTTTTACACATAAAGACTCTTTTATATTCTTTCTTAGGTAAAGCATTGTAAAGCATCATTTTAGCTTCATTATTTTTAGCAATCAATTTCTTTTGATCATCATCTTTACTATTAGTAGCTATATTATCACCATCAATGATTATATACCATAAATCTATATCTTTAGATTTCACGTAAGTTTCAAAACGGTTTTTCCAATATATAAAACCATTTGCTTCAAAAAGTGGTGGTCTTTGCATAGATTGCCCTTCTTTGTAATTTTCAAAATCCATGGATCGTTTCAAGTTTTAAAACACAATATATTTTAAAAGCTTGAGTAACGTAGCTCTTGATTCCAATTGTGGAAAACTAGAAGGGAGGTTGAATAGTTTACCGTTTAAAATATTTTTAACTTGTTTAATTATCTTTCGAAACTTTCCGTTTAATCAAAGATATATACACAAACACAATATATAACATGCAAGTATAAAGAAAGAAACGATCAAACCACAACACGAGTATTTATCGTGGTTCGTTTACAAGGACTCTTTTTCCTTGCCCTACGTCCATGCCCCGAGTATCCAACTTGAGAGTTTCTTTCACTAGTCAACAAGCTCCTTTCACCGGCAGAGAAAACCTTACACGTCGCTTATACACGTTTACCGACACTAAGTTAGATGTCGAGTTCTTTTACAAGGGTACAACCACTCCCGTTAGTTCTTTTACAAGGGTACAAAAACTCTCGTCACACTTTGTATTTTGAGGACTAAAATACTAACCGATCACTACTGAAAATACACAATCAAATGAAGTGTAAACTACACAAGTCTACACGATGCTAAGCTAACAAGTCTTGCAACATTGTGTTGAATACTTGTAACTTTATATGAACTTGTGAACTTCTTTTCTACAAAAGGAAACTTCACATATGAAATGAGATGTTAAAGGGTTAGATGAATGAATGAATGAATGTGTGTGAAAATATGATGTAAAGTGAAAGACCAAAATTCAAACATATGGCTTGGTATTTATAGCAAAACCTTCTGCAGGTCTGGCGGATACGGCGGAACATTCAGATGGGTTCCGCCCGTGTACCCCCAGGGTTCCGCCAGGCTTGCAGTTGGTTTTGCAATAAATCATACAAACCAAACAAGGTCACATCTCATAAAAACTAGTCAAACACAAACTTGTGCAAGAAGACTTATGGTTAGTCAAACACACTATCTTTCCATAAATGTATATTGACAAACTTACAATAAATGTGATGTGACATTTCTATTTTAAGAATAAAAAGTGTTGTGTTTTATGTGAATTGTAAAATGTAGCAAATGTCTAATTATGCAAGTCTTAAAACTAAGATTATGATTTACTTAGAAACTAAAGTTTACTTTTTGTCATTAACAAAACTTAGCAAAGATCGTAAAATATAAATAACGTTTTTAGGCGATATTTGTATTAACAAGTCTGTCTCTCAGATCTAGGTTTTAAATTTTTCTATTGGTATGTGAGAGTTTTTTGGGTATCCAAAATGACTTAGAATCCATATATCCCAAAATCAACTAATTTTTTCTTTGAAGGACACGTACATAATTCACAAACTAAATACGTGTCCTATAAAAACATAACATGCACTTTAACAATGATGTGCGGATTGTGGTCTACACGAAAGTTTTATTTCTCAAGGGATCTTGAGAAGCTTACAATCCCCACCAAGCAGTGTACCTGACCGATGTAGTATAGTGAAGTGGCAAGTACCGGGGGATTGATCGTTCTCCACAAGGAATAGTGTTCATTAGGATTGAAATTGATCTAACTAAGTCTAGAGGTGAGGGATGATTCTTTTTGTATTTTTATATTTTATATGAAAGCAAGTAAAATCTCGGGTATTTGGAAGAGTGGGCGGAATTAGTTGCTAATCAACTAACCCAAATAACTACTAATGCAATAAAAATAAAATGACAATAAAATAAATTGTGTAAACTATAAATGGAGAAAACGTGTTTACTTAGATTTCATTACTCCCTAGTTATCTTTTATTGATTGATAAACTTGTTACAATTGCGTGGGTGACGGGTTGCATTCCTTAATACCATTTGTGTGGCCGTGTACGATCTTCCCAAACTCTAGAAGCTTCTATCTCTTCATATGGCGACACGTTAAGTATCCTTACCATCGCCTCCTTAATAGTTACTTATGCATTAAATACAACCATTAAAATCTTAGTACACATCCGATTCATGTTTCTTAAGACGTTCAAGCAATTTATCGAATAGGAGATTAGCCAGTTTCTTAAGCCTAACATCGATTATCAATCACCCAACAACAACTAATAACAAACCATCAATCAATAATCAATAACTAGGTTTCATTACATCTAAGCAAACACAAATAAACCTAGCCTAGCATGTTAAAAGAAAGACAAGCATAAGATAAAATCAAACAACACATAGACATATTGAATGATTGATGGATTACTTGTCTTTAATTAAACATGGAAGAGACAAGGGTATGAAACCCTTAAAAACCTCTAAAATTCGTGCTAGGGTTTGTATGAGTGATACGTAGGAATCGCACCAGGCTTTACCTCTCGAGGGATCTCGAGAAGCTTACAACCCCCACTAGACACTGTACCTGATCGTTCAACTCAGGAATAGTGTCGCTAGGATTAGAAAGTCTCCTAAACTAAGTCTAGAGGTGAGGGATGATTCTTTTTGTATTTTTATATTTTATAAAAGCAATTAAAATCTTGGGTTTTCGAAGAGTGGGCGGAATTAGTTGCTAGCCAACTAACCCAATTTACTAAGATGCAATCAAAATAAAATAACAGAAATGAAAATAAATCTAATTATACTAATGTGGTGTAAACAATGATGAGGAAAGTTGTGTTTACTTAGATTTCATTACTTCCTATATATCTTTTATAGGTTGATAGCTTGTTACAATTGCATGGATGACGGGTCATATTCCTTAATACTAGTCGTAGGGCCGTGTACAATATTCCCTAACTCTATAGGATCCTACTTCACTCCTATGTCGAGCCGTTAGAAGCTCCTAAGATGGGATCATTAGAATTCTCCTATGCATTAAATACAACCAAATATCGTAGTACACCTCCGATCATGTTTCTTAAGACGTTCAAGCAAGTTACCAATGGAATTCTGCCAGTTTTCTTAAGCCTAACATCGAATACAATCATCCGTAACAACTATAAACAAACAATCAACCCATAATTAACATCTAGGTTTCATTACATCTAAGCAAAAACAAAAGAAATCTAGCCGAGCATGTTAAATCGAAGACAAGCGTAAGATATATTCAAACAACACATAGACATATTAATTGAATTGAAAGAGTGCTTATCTCAAATTGAACATGAAAGATTCAAAGGGTTGAAACCCTTGAAAAAGCTAGAAAATTCGACCTAGGGTTTTTCCCTCAAAGTTGCACACCAATGAATGAAATTTGGAAAACTGTATATAGATTACAATGGGTGACGGCGTCATGTATTGGGTTGTGACGCCGTCAACTCGCCGCCTATAATGAAATCGTATTGCCTAGATCCACTTGACACGCCGTCATGTGTAAATTTCTTCTGGGCCGTCACTAATGCTTGGACCATGACGGCCTTGGGTGACGCCGTCATCTCCTATGCACAAAACTCTCTGGATCGTCACGTGTATTGTCCACATCCACCTCTTTTGTAACTCTTGACGCCGTCATTAAGGAACTTGTGACGCCGTCAGGTACTGTTCCCAGCAAGGAAAATTAAAACTTTGTCGTTTTCTTCACTTTTATGCTCCAAAAACATCCAAAATGCTTCCTTTTCCAGATTTCTCTCCAAAAGTACATAAAATGACAAAAGGAATGATTTAGGGCAATATTTGATCAAATAATCACGAATCCGGGCTTAAATAACCCCTTAAAAGTGGTTCACTTTTCGCCTCATCAAATATCCTTACACTTGAGATTTGCTTGTCCTCAAGCAAATGCGCTTTTATTCTAATCAAAATACAAGTTAGGGGTCATTTAACACTAATATAAAAGTAATTACAACAAATAATCATTCCACTAAAGACCAAAGATAAGCACGGAGGTCATACACTAGCACCTCACAAATAGTGTTTAGATACTCACATCTCTCGGGTGTAATAAAGTATATATCACAATATGGAAATGGAAAACATCTCTCACTACCTGTCATAGCAAAATAGATTACCATAGGCTTGGGAAAGGATCAAACCTCCACCACTTGGCGTAAGCACCTAGGATTAACTATCAAAGAGGTCTTTTAAAGGGTTTTAACGTTAGGTGTAGGGATATGAAATACACGGTTTTGTTGAATAAAGGAAATATTTACTGGTGGCGAGTTAATCATCTTGGTTAATTACATGTACAATATGGCGTTGCTAAGCCAAGACTAGACTCGACTTAAACTAATAAATCAAAAATAACAAAAACATAAAATGAAACGGGATGATAGTCCGTATGTTTTTTTTTTCTCTTTTCTTTTTCTATATATATATATATATATATATATATATATATATATATATATTTTATTTTTTTTTATTTTTTTATTTTTTTTGTGCAGACACTCTTACCCTACCATCCAAAATAATACATCATAGGGAATGTACATTCCCCTTACACTTGAATTTTTACATACTTTACAATAAACTAATCTAATGACTCGAATCAAGATAATCAAAACACTTGGAGTACTTTTTAAGATTAACGCACATATGGGGGTAATATATGATGTTCTTCCGCATTACTCCATAACACTAGTACTTTACCCATGAGTCCTAATCGTCCCAAAACAATATGTACAAGATATGACTCGACTTAGCAACCATGTAATCAATTAGATATTTAATTAAGGGTTTAAACAAATAACAATAATGCACTAAAAATGAGTGCATACACGGAAGGCTAAGGCCATTTGGTTGCACATTTGGGTGGGTTGTAACAAATTCTTCCTTTAAGTAAAATGCTTAAAGTTAGAAATGAAAAGATAGGCTCGGAGGGGTGTACTAGGGGTATCGTGTACTAAAAATGAGTACAACGCTAAGGTGTGGGAAAAATTAATTGACTTTACTAGCCAAGTAATATGACTTAAATGGTCAAGTAATTATGACACGGGTTTAACACAAGGGTGATCCTAATGCCTCTTATCATGTAGTAAATCCTACTACACGAATGTAGTCTCACTAGCGATCTCGGGATGCATCTCTAACACAAGTTCTAGAATCTAAATGCTACCGGTACACTCATAAGCACTAATAATAAATGCTTTTCCTATCAAATCTAAAGGCGAACCTCACATATTTGGGTGGAAAATTTTTCTGAATAGTACGGTTTTGTGCTAGTCATACAACTCCTATCCATGAGACGCTTGTTAAGGCTAAAGTTTCACTCCTAAATGTTGTAAAAAAATTTAAATTTGGCGCTAAAATTACACTAACAAGTATTTCTCTTAGTTTTATTGCACACCTACCATCAAACAAACAAACTCAAGTGCAATAGTATCCTATAAGGTATCATCATTTACCCTCCCCTTACACTTAGGATGAACATTGTCCCCAATGTTCAATTAAAGAATGTAAAAGTGAAATAGGTAAAAGAATGAAAGCAAATACTCCCCTGATTCGTTCGGTGTGGATAGTGTGGTAACAAGGTTAGATTTTCCTCCAAGAAAATGAACATTCAAAGCTTCCCTTCCAGAAAAATAAATCATCTTCTTGTCATATATAACCTGTTAAACCTGAGAAAACAAATAAGGCAACCTCGCGTAAAATCGGCGGCAATCTATATATACTAACAAGTCCTAGAAAAATAGCATATATATCTTAAATTGCTTTCTAGGAATTAAAGGGATATAATGCTTGTGGAATGAATGTTTGCAGATTCCCTGGAGTTTATAAAACTAAAGAATTAACAAAAACTTTAGGACTCCGTTAGAAAAACAAAACTCGCAAAATTTCCAGAATTTTACACATGACGCCGTCAGGTTTTAATTCCTGACGCCGTCAGAAGTGACCTGCAGAAATCTTTACGTTAAGTTTCCGAAAAATTTCTGGAAAAACTTATGTCCTACTTCCTGGAAAATCCTGCAAAACATCAATATGACTCGATACAGGCATTTGACTCTAACAAATACTAATACACATGTTCATTTAATATTGTGGTGAATCATGATCAATTTTGTTCTTAGAAACAAATTTGGGGTTTCCCCTTACACTTATCTTTTGCAAAATACCTTTATATGAAGTTAAGACGAAGTTAAACATCAAAATAAAGCATTTTCACAATTTAGTTTTGAAACATGATCTACCAACAATAAAAATAAAGCATGTATACGGAAGCAAATAACAATCAAACAATTAAAAATCACACAAAACATGGGTTGCCTCCCAAGAAGCGCTTTTCTTTATTTTATGAGTCTTGTAGCTAGACTCAAGGTCATGGGCAATTACGCAACCTCATCGTTGGTCTCATTCTCTAGGTCATCTCCAATCTTAGTTTTGTATTCCGGACCTAGTTGCAAACATTCCTTATAGAAACCAAGTATTCTATTCATGACATAATCTACCCCTCTACGTCCATCCTCATCATTCCTATAGTAAACCGCTTGCTTGTGTTCCTTTTCTATGTTTGATAGAAGGCGGTATTGTTCAATCTTATAGGGCATTTGGTAAGCAATCTCATCGTTCTCTTCCTTGAATCTAACTATCCCTAAGGACGGGTCATAACTCATCTTAGAGGCTTCAACAAACGGTTTTCCGAACACTACTTGACTTAGGCAATCATCTATCACCGGACGAGTATCCTCTACTATCACAAAGTCGGTAACATAAGTGAAGTTTCCTACAAAGACATGCAATCCTTTCACTCTTCCTACAAAATTGCTCATCCAATTCGTGTTAGGCATCATCCTATAACCAAGTTGCTTCTTCATTACCCAATTATAATAGGTTCTAGTCATGATGTTTATAGGAGACCTAGGGTCGATATAAGCTTTCCACACATGCATATGCCCAATGTTGCACGGTATGTTGATGTTAGAGGGATAACCTACTTTAATAAGGGGTGAACTAAGGATGTATGGTGTCTCGGGATCGTCGAATAGATCCTTGTGATACTCCCGTTCTTCCTTGGTGGGTAACTTATCAAAGTATTCTTCTACGTTTTCTACTTCCTCTAACTTTTCATCCTTAATATCCTCAACTTCCTTAATCTCATCCCTAGTCCCGGTTTCTATTCCAACTTCATCCTTGTCACTTTCTTCTACATCCTTATCTATTGGCCTAATAGTGACAACGTTGACAAAGTGGACGTGTTTGGATGATGAGGGGTCCTTAACTTGGATTCCGCTATTGGTGTCCTTAGTGTCCTTCCTAGGTGTAGTTAGCACTTGGTTGTTGAGGGCTTTCAACAAGTTGTCAATCTTATTGGTCATCTCCGTTTGTTGTTGATTGAATTCGGTTTCAAACTTAGATATGCGAGCTTCTTGAGATGCCATAAACTTGGACATCAATCCATCAAGATTATTGGTAATACCATAGTTATTGGAAGGATTGTTGTTGAAAGTACGGTTAGAGGGTGGGCCGTTTGGTTGGTAACGATTAGGTGGATTGGAAGAATTGTTTTGGTTTTGTTTCCACCTAAGATTCGGGTGATTTTTCCAAGAAGGGTTGTAGGAATCACCGTAAGGGTTTGGCTCGGGTTTGAAAGTGTACCACTTATCTCCCGCTTCATCGGTACGCGAGGATGCGTAATCCGCAAAAGCTTGTCCGGGGAGTTCCACGCAATCACGAGTGTCATGGGGACCACTACATAATTCACATGAAGAAGTGATTTTGTTCACTTGGCCTGAGGGCTTAGGAGCTTCGTAGGATTTCATGAGAAACTTGACTTGGTCCTCAAGTTCCATGATCCTACGGTCGGGAGTGCTAGAATTGTTCGAAGGCAAAGATATTGCCTTGACCATTTTGTTCAAATCACGGGGATCATTCCAACTTTCGTTGTCATAGATAGCAAGATCTTATATGAGTTCCCATGATTCTTCCGCACTTAGATCACGTAGCTTGCCACTGGCCGATTGGTCAATGGTTCGCCTTGTGGAGAGGTCGATATGGTCATAGAAGATTTGGACTTGGAGCCAAAGATCTATGCCATGATGAGGGACTTTTTGGAGTAAGTCCTTGAAACGAGTCCATGCTTCATATAGAGTTCCTTGACATTGTTGGAACATCAAGATATCATTTCTAAGCTTGGTAGTTCTCCCCTGTGGGAAAAATTGAGCAAGTAAACGAGTGGTGAGATCATCCCATGAGGTGATGGATCCCGCGGGTAAACGTTCAAGCCATTGACTAGCTTGATCACGTAGAGAGAATTGGAATAGGCGTAATCGGGTCGACTCTCTAGTTGTAACATCAAGGTCTATAGAATCTACGATTTTAAGGAAATCTTTGAGATGTTGATTAGGATCTTCGGAACGAAGTCCATGGAATGCACATCCGCTTTGCACCAACCGGATGGTGTCGGATCGCAAGGGGGACACATTGGCTCCATGAGTGAGCTCAATAGTGTTTCGATAGCCTTGGTGGCTAGGACGGGAATACTCTCCTAAGGTTCGGGGCCTAAGAGGTTGGCTTGCTAGTGGTGGGTTTTGTGGGTGGTTTTGTTGTGGTAGGTTGATGAGTTCAAAGAGGTTACCACCTTCCATGATGTCGGATGGTAAAGTTTACGAACAAAGACACGAAGCAATGAGATAGACTAAAGAAAACCTAAAAATAAAAATAAAATCTTACTAGAAAGGAATCTAGCAAGTAGACCTAATAAAAAGAAATCATAACCTATACAATAACTATTCCCCGGGCTGCGGCGCCAAAAGCTTGATACGTGAGAATCGCATCAGGCTTTACCTCTCGAGGGATCTCGAGAAGCTTACAACCCCCACCAGGCAGTGTACCTGATCGTTGTAGTATAGTATAGTGACAAGTACCGGGGGATTGATCGTTCAACTCAGGAATAGTGTCGCTAGGATTAGAAAGTCTCCTAAACTAAGTCTAGAGGTGAGGGATGATTCTTTTGTATTTTTATATTTTATAAAAGCAATTAAAATCTCGGGTTTTGGAAGAGTGGGCGGAATTAGTTGCTAGCCAACTAACCCTATTTACTAAGATGCAATCAAAATAAAATAACATAAATGAAAATAAATCTAATTATACTAATGTGGTGTAAACAATGATGAGGAAATTTGTGTTTACTTAGATTTCATTACTCCCTAAATATCTTTTACAGGTTGATAGCTTGTTACAATTGCATGGATGACGGGTCATATTCCTTAGTACTAGTCGTAGGGTCGTGTACAATATTCCCTAACTCTATAGGATCCTACTTCACTCCTATGTCGAGCCGTTAGAAGCTCCTAACATGGGATCATTAGAATTCTCCTACGCATTAAATACAACCAAATATCGTAGTACACCTCCGATCATGTTTCTTAAGACGTTCAAGCAAGTTACCAATGGAAGTCTGCCAGTTTTCTTAAGCCTAACATCGAATACAATCATCCGTAACTACTATAAACAAACAATCAACCCATAATTAACATCTAGGTTTCACTACATCTAAGCAAACACAAAAGAAATCTAGCCGAACATGTTAAATCGAAGACAAGCGTAAGATATATTCAAACAACACATAGACATATTGATTGAATTGAAAGAGTACTTATCTCAAATTGAACTTGAAAGATTCAAAGGGTTGAAATTCTTGAAAAAGCTGGAAAATTCGACTTAGGGTTTTTCCCTCAAAGTTGCACACCAATGAATGAAATTTGGAAAACTATATATAGATTACAATGGGTGACGGCGTCATGTATTGGGTTGTGACGTCGTCAACTCGCCGCCTATAATGAAATCGTATTGCCTAGATCCACTTGTGAATCCGTCATGTATAAATTTATTCTGGGCCGTCACTAATACTTGGACCATGACGGCCTTAGGTGACGTCGTCATCTCCTATGCACAAAACTCTCTGGATTGTCATGTGTATTGTCCACATCCACCTCTTTTGTAACTTTTGACGCCGTCATTAAGGAACTTGTGACGCCGTCAGGTACTGTTCCCAGCAAGGAAAATTAAGACTTTGTCATTTACTTCACTTTTATGCTCCAAAAACGTCCAAAATGCTTTCTTTTCCAGATTTCTCTCCAAAAGTACCTAAAATGACAAAAGGAACGATTTAGGGCAATATTTGATCAAATAATCACGAATTCGGGCTTAAATGACCCCTTAAAAGTGGTTCACTTTTCGCCTCATCAATGAGTATTTCACCAAAAGTTCCTCTCCAAAGTTACACACTATTGAATGAAAAATCAAAAACTATATATAGATTTACAATGGTGACGGCGTCACCTTTTGATGGTTGACGCCGTCATCTCGCCGCGGCTAGGGTTTCTTGTCGTCCAATCCAACTTCTTGACGTCGTCACTTTGTAGGAGTTCTGGGCCGTCACGCTTTAGAGAATACACGTGACGGCCTACTTCTAGTAAAGGGTGACGCCGTCACGTGTAAATACCCAAATTGTCTTCTGGCGCGTCAAGTGTAAATGTAATATCCACCTCTTGTCACAAAGGGTGACGCCGTCACTTTGGAATAGGTGACGCCGTCAGGTGCAATTTCCAGCTTGGATTCTTGACTTTGTCGTTTTCTTCACTTTTTGCTCCAAAAACGTTCAAAATGATTTGTTTTCCAGAATTCTCTTCAAAAGTACCTAAAATGACAAAAGTAACGATTTAAGGTAATAATTGATCATATTATCACGACTTAAGGCTTAAATGACCCCTTAAAAGAGTAACAAATTTCGCCCATCAAACAAACATTTGCAACAAATATTATAACTCAATTTTCATTTAACCACCTGAATTTTCTTTTCAGTGAGCTTTATTTTTTTTTTTAATATGATATTCATTTATCAACCTCATATTTTTAGTTTAAGGCTTTTCTTAATATGTGATCTCATAGTTTTAGTTTAAGGCTTTTCTTAACATGCGATATTGCTGTGTATCTTGTAAGAGTTCCCCAACCAATTGTTGTTGTAGTGCCTACCATATACATTTGTTATCAAATATGCATTTGTGTCATTTAACATTAAATATTCGCTCGGCCCATCACGAGAAAAAAAATATATAATTATGAGGTTCTAAGGAAAAAATAATTAAAAAAATCGATACTTTACAAACTAAAATTGGAGCTTTACTTCATAATATAAAGTTGTTGAAATTCTGTTTGTTATACATCTCAATAATTTTTGAGATAACTCACTTATTGTAAACATGGTTTATTTAATGTTCTTTACTCAGGTTATATGTTAAGTTGTTTCACATATATTTTTTTAGGAAGGAGATCCCCTCAAGTTGTAAAAGCAGCTTGACTCAAGGAATGTGAACCATTGGATTTGATCCAATGGCTCAAATCAAAAGATATCCAATGGCTCAAATCAAAAGAAGTTCTTTTGATTTGAGCCATTAGATCAAATCCAATGGCTTACAAACACCCAACTTGAGTCAAGTTGTTTTTTTTTTTAACTTGAGACAATCTTCTTCCATTTTTTTAAGTCGGCAATTACATAAAATCTCATTAAAAAAATGGAATATGATTCAAATCCAAATCCCAAACCAATTTCCTAACCTGAACCCATCTTCCAACCAATTTACACCCGAGCAACTTCAACTATCCTAATAATTGCAACTTCAACAAAAATTCCAACAAACCCAAATTTCCCAACAACAAATCCAACAAACCTAACAACTATACCAACCTCAATTTTTCCAACAACAATACCAACACAAACCCAACAACAATCCCCACAACCCTAACGATCTGAAGTTGTGGGGCCGTCGTAACCCAAGAAATGCGGCAAAGGTGATGAGGCGAAAAATGATCCATTTTTAGGGGGTCATTTAAGCCCGAATCCGAATTTATTTGATCAAATATTGCCCTAAATCGTTCCTTTTGTGATTTTAGGTACTTTGGGAGAGAAATCTGGAAAAGGAAGCAATTCGGACGTTTTTGGAGCATAAAAGTGAAGAAAACGCCAAAGTCTTAATTTTCCATGCTGGGAACAGTAGGTGACGGCGTCAAGAGCAAAACCTTGACGGCGTCAAGAGCAAATTTCATGAATTTCCATGACGACCCAGAACAGATTTGACGGCGTCACGTAGGAAGGGCGTCAAGAGTAAAAGAGTCATGACGGCCTGGAAGTGTATAAGTCTTGACGGCGTCAGAAGTAGATCTAGGCAGTCCGAAAAGAGTTTTGGTGGCGAGGTGACGGCGTTACAAGTTTATTCTTCCTATTTTTCTATATATAGTTTTCTAATTTTCACACATAAAAGGGAGAAGTTTTGGGAGAAACCCTAAGTACGATTTTGGTGCAACTTTTGCAGGTTTTTCAAGGGTTCCAAACCCTTGATACCTTGCATTGTAATTGAGATAAGTGTTCCTTTATTTCAATCAATATGTCTATGTGTTGGTTGTCTATATCTTGTTCTTGTCTCAATTCCATTATGCTAGGCTAGATCTATCTTGTGTTTGCTTAGATCTAATGAAACCTAGATGTTAATTATGTGTTGATTACTTGTTTATTTTTGTCTTGGATTAGTGATTTATATGTTAGGCTTAAGAAAACTGGCAGATCTCCACTTGGTAACATGCTTGAACATCTTAAGAAACATGAACCGAGGCGCACTAGGTCGTTATTGGTTGTATTTAATGCATGAGCCACTGTTTACAATCCCTATAGTTGTGCTTGGCATGGTGTAGGAGGAGATAAGAGCTCATAGAATTGGGGAGTTATGTGTGCCACCCCATGAATGGTATTAAGGAATACGATCCGTCATCCATGCAATTATAACAAGTAATTAACGTGTAAAAGATGTCTAGGGAGTAGTGAAATCTAAGTAAACACATTTTCTCCAATTACTGCTCACAACCTTAGTTTAATTAGCTTAATTTCATTTTTTGTATTTTATTTTGATTGCATCTTAGTATTGGGTTAGTTGATTAGCAACTAATTCCGCCCAAATCCTTCAAACCCGAGATATTTACTTGCTTTCTAAAAAATATAAAAATACAAAAATAATCATCCCTCACCTTTAGAACTAGTATTTAGGCTTTCTAATCCTAGTGACACTATTCCTAAGCTGAACGATCAATCCCCCGGTACTTGTCACTATACTATACTACAAAGATCAAGTACACTGCCTGGTGGGGGTTGTAAGCTTCTCGAGATCCCTCGAGAGGTAAAGCCTGTTGCGATTCCCACGCATCAAGTTTTTGGCGCCGCAGCCCGGGGAATAGTTATTGTCTAGGTTAGAATTTCTTTTTATTAGGTCTACTTGCTAGATTCCTTTCTAGTAAGATTTTATTTTTATTTTTAGGTTTTCTTTAGTCTATCTTATTTCTTTGTGCCTTTGTTCGTAACCACCCGACACCATGGACAACGGGAACATCTTTGAACCCGTCATCCCACCACAACAAAACCCACCATTAGAACCCCTTAGGCCCCGAACCTTAGGAGAGTACTCCCGACCTAGCCACCAAGGCAACCGAAACACCATTGAGCTCACCGGAGCCAATGTGACCCCCTTGCGATCCGACACCATCCGGTTGGTGCAAAGCGGATGTGCATTCCATGGACTTCGTTCCGAAGATCCAAACCAACATCTTAAGGACTTTCTCAAAATCGTAGATTCCATAGACCTAGGTGTTGAAACTAGAGAGACTACCCGTTTACGCCTATTCCAATTCTCTCTACGGGATCAAGCTAGTCAATGGCTTGAGCGTTTACCCGCGGGATCCCTCACCACATGGGATGATCTCACCACTCGTTTCCTTGCTCAATTTTTCCCACCGGGGAGAACTACTAAGCTTAGAAATGACATCTTGATGTTCCAACAACGTCAAAATGAATCTCTTTATGAAGCATGGACTCGTTTCAAGGACTTACTCCAAAAAGTCCCTCATCATGGCATAGATCTTTGGCTCCAAGTCCAAATTTTTTATGACCATATCGACATCTCCACGAGGCGAGCCATTGACCAATCGGCCGGTGGTAAGCTACGTGATCTTAGTGCGGAACAATCATGGGAACTCATAGAAGATCTTGCTCTCTATGACAACGAAAGTTGGAATGATCCCCGTGACATGAACAAAACGGTCAAGGCAATATCTTTGCCTTCGAACAATTCTAGCACTCCCGACCGTAGGATCATGGAACTTGAGGACCAAGTCAAGTTTCTCATGAAATCTTACGAAGCTCCTAAGCCTTCAAGCCAAGTGAACAAAATCACTTCTTCATGCGAATTATGTAGTGGTCCCCATGACATTCGTGATTGTGTGAAACTCCCCTGAACAGCTTTTGCGGACTACGCATCCACGCGTACCGACGAAGCGGGAGATAAGTGGTACACTTTCAAGCCCGAGCCAAACACATACGGTGATTCATACAACCCCTCATGGAAAAATCACCCAAACCTTAGGTGGAAACAAAATCAACCCAATCCTTCCAATCCGCCTAACCGTTACCAACCAATCGGTCTACCATCCAACCGTACTTTCAACAACAATCCTTCTAACAACTATGGTAATACCAACAATCTTGAAAGATTGATGTCAAAGTTTATGGCATCTCAAGAGGCTCGCATAGCTAGGTTTGAAACCGAATTCAACCAACAACAAACGGAGATGACCAACAAGATTGACAACTTGTTGAAAGCCCTCAACAACCAAGCATTAGTCACACCTAGGAAGGACACTAGGGACACCAATAACGGAAACCATATTAAGGATCCCTCATCATCTAAACAGGTCCACTTTGTTAATGTTGTCACTATTAAGCCGATAGATAAGGAGATAGAAGAGAGTGACAAGAATGAAGTTAGGATAGAAGCCGAGACTAAGGATGAGAATAGGGAAGTTGAGGTTGATAGTAGAGAGGAATTAGAGGAGGTAGAGCCTATAGAAGAATACTTTGATAAGTTGCCAACCAAGGAAGAACGGGAATACCATAAGGATTTATTCGATAGTCCCGAGAGAACATATATCTTTGGCGACCCCCTTATCAAAATGGGAGACCCCTCTAACATTAACATCCCATGCAATATCGGGCACATGCATATATGGAAAGCTTACATCGACCCTAGATCCCCCGTGAACATCATGACTAGGACTTACTACAATTGGGTGATGAAGAAGCAAGTTAATTTTAGGATGATGCCTAATAAGAACCTGATAAGTAATTTTGCGGGAAGAGTGAAAGAATTGCATGTGATTATAGGGAATCTCACCTATGAGATCGATTTTATGATAGTTGAGGACACTCGTCTGGTGATAGATGCTTGCCTAAGCCAAATAATATTCGGAAGACCATTTGTTGAGGCCACTAGGATGAGTTATGATCCAACTTTAGGGATAGTTAGATTCAAGAAAGAGAATGATGAGGTTGCTTATCAAATGCCCTACAAGATTGAGCAATACCGCCTTCTCTCTAATTTCGAAAAGGAACACAAGCAAGCGGCTTATTATAGGAATGAGGAGGATAGACGTAGAGGAGTAGAATATGTGAGAAATAGGATGCTTGGTTTCTACAAAGAGTGCTTGCAACTAGGTCTGGAATACAAAACTGGTTTAGAAGACGACCTAGAGAGTGGAACCAATGATGAAATCACGTAGTAACCCATGACCTTGAGTCTAGCTACAAGACTCGTAAATAAAGAAAAGCGCTTCTTGGGAGGCAACCCATGTTTTGTGTGATTGATGCGTGGGAATCGCACCTTGCTTTACCTCTCGAGGGATCTCGCGAGGCTTACAATCCCCACCAGGCAGTGTACCTGATCGTTGTAGTATAGTATAGTGACAAGTACCGGGGGATTGATCGTTCAGCTTAGGAATAGTGTCGCTAGGATTAGAAAACCTAATTAAAAGTTCTAGAGATGAAAGATGATTATTTTTGTGTTTTTATATTTTATGAAAGCAAGTAAAATCTCGGTTTTTAGAAGAGTGGGCGGAATTAGTTGCTAATCAACTAACCCAAAAACTACTTTGTAACTAATTAAACTAATGAAAATAAAATTAAACTAATATTAAACTAAGGTTGTGAGCAGTATGTGGAGAAATTGTGTTTACTTAGACTTCATTACTCCCTAGATATCTTTTACATGTCAATTACTTGTTACACTTGTATGAATGACGGGTTGTATTCCTTAATACCATTCGTGGAGTGGCATACATAACTCCCCAACTCTATGAGCTCTTATCTCCTCCTACACCATGACCCAGCACAACTATAGGGATTGTAAACAGTGGCTCATGCATTAAATACAACCAATAAAGACTTAGTACGCCTCGGTTCATGTTTCTTAAGACGTTCAAGCATGTTACCATTTGGAGATCTGCCAGTTTTCTTAAGCCTAACATATAAAATCATTCATTCAAAACAAGAATAGACAATTAATCAACACATAATCAACATCTAGGTTTCATTAGATCTAAGCAAACACAAGAGAGATCTAGCCTAGCATAGTAGAATTAAGATAAGAACAAAAGATAAACAACCAACACATAGACATATTGATTGAATTAAGAGTATACTTATCTCAATTACAATGCAAGGTCTCAAGGGTTTGGAACCCTTGAAAAACCTGTAAAAGAGGCACCAAAATCGTCTTTAGGGTTTCACCAAAACTTCTCTCCCCTTTAATGAAAAAACTAGAAAACTATATATAGGAAAATCGTCCTGACGGCGTCAAGAGTTAAATCTGACGCCGTCAACTCGCCGCCATACACTTCCTCGGACGCCCTAGATCCAATTGTGATGGCCTATGTGACGCCGTCACCACCCACGGTAAATTAATCTTGGCCACTTTGACGCCGTCACCTCTCCATCTGACGCCATCACCAGCTACGGTAAATTATTCTTCATGTCTGACGCCGTCAAGAGCAAACCCTTGACGCCGTCACCTTGTATTTCCAGCTTGGATTTTTGGTACTTTGTCGTTTTCTTCACTTTATGCTCCAAAAACGTCCAAAATAGCCTCTTTTCCAGAATTCACTCTCCAAACACCTAAAATCACAAAAGGAACGATTTAGGGCAATATTTGATCAAATAAATTCGGATTCGGGCTTAAATGACCCCCTAAAAACGGATCATTTTTCGCCTCATCATATACCCTTACACTTGAGATTTGCTTGTCCTCAAGCAAATGAGCTTTTATTCTACTCAAAAGACAAGTTAGGGGTCATTTAACACTAATATAAAAGTAATTACAACAAATAATCGTTCCACTAAAGACCAATAGACAAGCACGGAGGTCATACACAAGCACCTCACAAATAGTGTTTAGATACTCACATCTCTCGGGTGTAATAAAGTAATATAACATTATGGAAATGGAAGATATCTCTCACTACCTGTCATAGCAAAATAGATTACCATAGGCTTGGGAAAGGATCAAACCTCCACCACATGGCGTAAGCACCTAGGATAAACTATCAAAGAGGTCTTTTTAAAGGGTTATAACGTTAGGTGTAGGGATATGAATTACACGGTTTTGTTGGATAAAGGGAATTTTACTGGTGGCGAGTTAACAATCTTAGTAAATTACATGTACAAGATGGCGTTGCTAAGCCAAGACTAGACTCGACTTAAGCTAATAAATGAAAAATAACAAAAACATAAAATAAACATAGAATAAAAACGGGATGGTAGTCCGTATGTTTTTTTTTTTTTTCTTTTCTTTTCTATTTTTTTTTTTTTTTTTTTTTTTTTTTTTTTTTTTTTTTGCATACACTCTTACCCTACCATCCAAAATAATACATCATAGGGGATGAGAATTCCCCTTACACTTGAATCTTTACATACTTTACATTTAACTATTCTAATGACTCGAATTAAGAAAATCAAAACACTTGGAGCACTTTTAAAATTAACGTACATATGGGGGTAATAATATGATGTTCTTCCCCATTACTCCATAAAATAAGTACTTACCCATGAGTCCCAATCGTCCCAAAACAATATGTACAAGGATATGACTCGACTTAGCAACCATGTAATCAATTAGAAAGTTAACTTAGGGTTTAACAAATAACAATAATGCACTAAAAATAAGCGCATACACGGAAGGCTAAGGCGATTTGGGTGTACATTTAAGTGGGGTGTAACAAATTCTTCCTTTAAGTAAAATGCTTAAAGTTAGAAACGAAAAGATAGGCTCGGAGGGGTGTACTAGGGGTATCGTGTACTAAAAATGAGTACAACGCAAAGGGTGTGGGAAAAATTAGTTGACTTAACTAGCCAAGTAATATGACTTAAATGGTCAAGTAATTATAATACGGGTTTAACACAAGGGTGATCCTAATGCCTCTTATCATGTAGTAAATCCTACTACACGAATGTAGTCTCACTAGCGGTCTCGGGATGCATCACTAACGCAAGTTCTAGAATCTAAATGCTACCGGTACACTCATAAGCACTAATAATAAATGCTTTTCCTATCAAATCTAAAGGCGAACCTCACATTTTTGGGTGGAAAATTTTTCTGAATATACGGTTATGTGCTAGTCATACAACCTCCTATCCATGAGACGCTTGCTATGGCTAAAGTTTCACTCCTAAATGTTGTAAAAAATTTTAAATTTGGCGCTAAAATTACACTAACAAGTATTTCTCATAGTTTTATTACTCATCTACCATTAAACAAAACAAACTCAAGCGAAAGTGCATATGTAAGGTATCATCTTTTTACCCTCCCCTTACACTTAAGATGAACATTGTCCCCAATGTTCAAGTAAAGAATGTAAAAGTAAAAAGTAAAGAGAATGAAATCAAATACTCCCCTGATTCGCTCGGTATGGATTTTAGTTGGCCAGGTTAAATCGTCCTCCAAGAAAACGAACAATCAAAGCTTCCCTTCCATAATATAAATCATCTTCTTGTCATAAATAACCTGTAAATCCTGACAAAAGTAGACAAGGCAACCTCGCGTAAAATCGGCGGCATCCTATATAAGTTACTAAATCCTAGAAAACAAAATAAGATATAATGCTTGTGGAATGAAGTTTGCAGATTTCCTGGAGATTATAAAACTTAATAATTCACAAAAACTATAAGACTCCGTTAGAAAAACAAAACCGGTAAAATTTCCAGATTTTTAACTCCTGACGCCGTCAAGAGCAATTGCCTGACGCCGTCAGAATGAACCTGCAGAAATCTTTATGTTAAGTTTCCGGAAAATTTCTGGAAAAACTTTGTCCTACTTCCTGGAAAATCCTGCAAAACTTCATTATGACTCAATACAAGCATTTGACTCTAACAAATACGAATATACATGTTCATTAAATATTGCGGATAATCATGATCGGTTTGTTTCTTAAAAACATATTTGGGGTTTCCCCTTACACTTATCTTTTGCAAAAATACCTTTAGGTTGAAGTTAAGACTAGTCTAAACAACATAATAAAGTATTTCACATTTTAATTGAGAAACATGATCAACCAACAATAAAAATAAAACATGCATACGGAAGCAAATAACAATCAAACAATTAAAATCACACAAAACATGGGTTGCCTCCCAAGAAGCGCTTTTCTTTATTTACGAGTCTTGTAGCTAGACTCAAAGTTGTGGGTTACTACGTGATTCGGGTGAGTTCCTCGTTGAGGATATCTTTGGGATCGAACTTAGGTTTCAACTTCCTATCGGTTTCTTTAGTATGGTATGACCTTTCAAACTTCTCTCCATCCGGATCATACAAAGTCATTCTAATATGCCATGACCCGTCACCTTCTTTAGGTGGCTTATCCCACCTCCATTTACACTTGTCTCCCTCTCTTTTCCATTTATTCCTCTCTATGTTAATGGGCATTACGCTTAATAACTCAATCATCTTCCTAAAGACTAACGGATCCTCAAAGGGGTCTAGCTCTTCATCTCTAGCTATGAGTTGTTCTACCGAGTGTGTCTTCTCAACGAAATCCTTTTCTAGATAGAATGGGCATTGAGGTCCTATGAAGTTCCTTTCTATCCAAGGTCCATATCTAGACGGTCTCCTATTCATCTCTACCCAATGCGGTGTCGGTTCATCATCACAATCATAACTATGCTTCTTAACATCATACACCGACCAAGTATCGCCTTCACCTACCGCTATCTTAGATTCCTTGCAATCTATCATGGCACTAGCGGTTGCTAAAAATCCTCTTCCTACCAATAATGGGCATGTAGTGTCACTAACCATGTCTAGGACGTGAAAATCCGCTAATATAGTCAACTTTCCTACATGAACAACTACATCCTTAATCATTCCAACCGGATGGGCAATACTCCCATCCGCTAGCCCTATCAATACCTCCGTTTCCTCTAACTTTCCTAGCTTAAGAGTGGTGAATAAGGATAAGGGAATCAAGTTGAGGCTTGACCCTAAATCGGCTAGTGTGTCGAAAGCTTCAGATCTTCCTATCTTACAAGGCAAAACAAATATACCCGGGTCATCAAGCTTTTTAGGTAACTTGTTTTGAACGAAAGCGGTCCCATTTTTACCTAGCTTACACTTCTCATATTTTTCTAGGAGGGCATTATAGTAAGGAGCACGCGCTAAGACATCAATGACGGGGCGTTCGAGGTGAAGTTCTTTGAATTCATCGTCAAGGTCTTGCGTAAGAGGTGTTTCAACTATGCTTTTGACCGGCTCTATAGTGGGTGTTTTAGTTGATTGGTCCTTTTGGGGAACTTGGTGTTGTTTGAAACACGTGCTCGTTGATTTAACCGAGTAATATTGTGGACACGAAGTGGGTGACAAAACTGAAGATATGGCATTAACGTTTAGTTTCGGATTCTTGATGGTGTCGCTTGGGAGTGCTCCCATTTCTCGGTCATTGAGAACTTTCAACAATGCATCAATTCTATTGGTCATCTCGCTTTGATTTTGTTTGAAATCGGCTTCAAACTTAGCTATGCGGGCTTCTTGAGATGCCATGAACTTTGACATCAATCCTTCAAGATTGTTGGTACTACCATAGTTGTTAGAAGGATTGTTGTTGAAGGTACGGTTGGATGGTGGACCGTTTGATTGGTAACGATTAGGTGGGTTGGATGAATTGGGTTGATTTTGCTTCCACCTAAGGTTTGGGTGATTTTTCCATGAGGGGTTATATGAATCACCGTATGTGTTCGGCTCGGGCTTGAAAGTGTACCACTTATCTCCCGCTTCGTCGGTACGCGTGGATACGTAGTCCGCAAAAGCTGTTCCGGGGAGTTCCACACAATCACGAGTGTCATGGGGACCACTACATAATTCGCATGAAGAAGTGATTTTGTTCACTTGGCTTGAATGCTTCGGAGCTTCGTAAGATTTCATGAGAAACTTGACTTGGTCCTCAAGTTCCATGATCCTACGGTCGGGAGTGCTTGAATTATTCGAAGGCAAAGATATTGCCTTGACCGTTTTGTTCAAATCACGGGGATCATTCCAACTTTCGTTGTCATAGAGAGCAAGATCTTCTATGAGTCCCCATGATTGTTCCGCACTAAGATCACGTAGCTTACCACCGGCCGATTGGTCAATGGTTCGCCTCGTGGGGATATCGATATGGTCATAAAAAATTTGGACTTGGAGCCACAAATCTATGCCATGATGAGGGACTTTTTGGAGTAAGTCCTTGAAACGAGTCCATGCTTCATAAAGAGATTCATTTTGACGTTGTTGAAACATCAAGATGTCATTCCTAAGTTTAGTAGTTCTCCCCGGTGGGAAAAATTGAGCAAGGAAACGGGTGGTGAGATCATCCCATGTGGTGATGGATCCCGCGGGTAAACGCTCAAGCCATTGACTAGCTTGATCCCGTAGAGAGAATTGGAATAGGCGTAAACGGGTAGTCTCTCTAGTTTCAACACCTAGGTCTATGGAATCTACGATTTTGAGGAAGTCCTTAAGGTGTTGGTTTGGATCTTCGGAACGAAGTCCATGGAATGCACATCCGCTTTGCACCAACCGGATGGTGTCGGATCGCAAGGGAGTCACATTGGCTCCGGTGAGCTCAATGGTGTTTCGGTAGCCTTGGTGGCTAGGTCGGGAATACTCTCCTAAGGTTCTGGGCCTAAGGGGTTCTAATGGTGGGTTTTGTTGTGGTGGGATGATGGGCTCAAGGATGTTACCACCTTCCATGATGTCGGATGGTAAAGAGTTACGAACAAAAGCACGAAGAAATAAGATAGACTAAAGAAGACTAAAAAATAAAAATAAAAAATCTTACTAGAAAGGAATCTAGCAAGTAGACCTAATAAAAAGAAATCCTAACCTAGACAATAACTATTCCCCAGGCTGCGGCGCCAAAAACTTGATGCGTGGGAATCGCACCTTGCTTTACCTCTCGAGGGATCTCGCGAGGCTTACAACCCCCACCAGGCAGTGTACCTGATCGTTGTAGTATAGTATAGTGACAAGTACCGGGGGATTGATCGTTCAGCTTAGGAATAGTGTCGCTAGGATTAGAAAACCTAATTAAAAGTTCTAGAGTTGAAAGATGATTATTTTTGTGTTTTAATATTTTATGAAAGCAAGTAAAATCTCGGTTTTTAGAAGAGTGGGCGGAATTAGTTGCTAATCAACTAACCCAAAAACTACTTTGTAACTAATTAAACTAATGAAAATAAAATTAAACTAATATTAAACTAAGGTTGTGAGCAGTATGTGGAGAAATTGTGTTTACTTAGACTTCATTACTCCCTAGATATCTTTTACATGTCAATTACTTGTTACACTTGTATGAATGACGGGTTGTATTCCTTAATACCATTCGTGGAGTGGCATACATAACTCCCCAACTCTATGAGCTCTTATCTCCTCCTACACCATGACCCAGCACAACTATAGGGATTGTAAACAGTGGCTCATGCATTAAATACAACCAATAAAGACCTAGTACGCCTCGGTTCATGTTTCTTAAGACGTTCAAGCATGTTACCATTTGGAGATCTGCCAGTTTTCTTAAGCCTAACATATAAAATCATTCATTCAAAACAAGAATAGACAAGTAATCAACACATAATCAACATCTAGGATCTAAGCAAACACAAGAGAGATCTAGCCTAGCATAGTAGAATTAAGATAAGAACAAAAGATAAACAACCAACACATAGACATATTGATTGAATTAAGAGTATACTTATCTCAATTACAATGCAAGGTCTCAAGGGTTTGGAACCCTTGAAAAACCTGTAAAAGAGGCACCAAAATCGTCTTTAGTGTTTCACCAAAACTTCTCTCCCCTTTAATGAAAAAACTAGAAAACTATATATAGGAAAATCGTCCTGACGGCGTCAAGAGTTAAATCTGACGCCGTCAACTCGCCGCCATACACTTCCTCGGATGCCCTAGATCCAATCGTGACGGCCTATGTGACGCCGTCACCACCCACGGTAAATTAATCTTGGCCACTTTGACGCCGTCACCTCTCCATCTGACGCCGTCACCAGCTACGGTAAATTATTCTTCATGTCTGACGCCGTCAAGAGCAAACCCTTGACGCCGTCACCTTGTATTTCCAGCTTGGATTTTTGGTACTTTGTCGTTTTCTTCACTTTATGCTCCAAAAACGTCCAAAATAGCCTCTTTTCCAGAATTCACTCTCCAAACACCTAAAATCACAAAAGGAACGATTTAGGGCAATATTTGATCAAATAAATTCGGATTCGGGCTTAAATGACCCCCTAAAAACGGATCATTTTTCGCCTCATCAATGATTTTATTTGTTTGATTGTTATTTGCTTCCGTATGCATGCTTAATTTTTATTGTTGGTAGATCATGTTTCTAAACTAAATAGTGGTAATACATTACTTTGTTGTTTTGGCCTAGTCTTAACTCCACCTAAAGGTATTTTTGCAAAAGATAAGTGTAAGGGGAAACCCCAAATATGTTTTTAAGAAACAAACCGATCATGATTCTCCACAATATTAAATGAACATGTGTATTCGTATTTGTTAGAGTCAAATGCTTGTATTGAGTCATAATGAAGTTTTGCAGGATTTTCCAGGAAGTAGGACCAAGTTTTTCCAGAAATTTTCCGGAAACTTGACATAAGGATTTCTGCAGGTCAATTCTGACGACGTCAGGGGTTTACTCTTGACGGCGTCAGGAGTTAAAATCTGGAAATTTTACCGGTTTTGTTTTTCTAACGAAGTCTTATGGTTTTTCTGAATTATTAAGTTTTATAATCTCCAGGAGATCTGCAAACTTTATTCCACAAGCATTATATCTTATCTTGATTTCTAGGATTTAGTAACTTATATAGAATGCCGCCGATTTTACGCGAGGTTGTCTTGTCTATTTTGTCAGGTTTTACAGGTTATGTATGACAAGGAGATGATTTATATTCTGGAAGGGAAGCTTTGATTGTTCATTTTCTTGGAGGAAGATTTAACCTGGCCACCCTATTATACATACCGAGCGAATCAGGGGAGTATTTGATTTCATTCTCTTTACTTTTTCACTTTTACATTCTTTACTTGAACATTGGGGACAATGTTCATCTTAAGTGTAAGGGGAGGGTAAAAAGATGATACCTTACATATGCACTTTCGCTTGAGTTTGTTTTGTTTAATGGTAGATGTGTAATAAAACTATGAGAAATACTTGTTAGTGCAATTTTAGTGCCAAATTTAAAAATTTTTACAACATTTAGGAGTGAAACTTTAGCCATAGCAAGCGTCTCATGGATAGGAGATTGTATGACTAGCACATAACCGTATATTCAGAAAAAATTTCCACCCAAATATGTGAGGTTCGCCTTTAGATTTGATAGGAAAAGCATTTACTATTAGTGTTTATGAGTGTATCGGTAGCATTTAGATTCTAGAACTTGCGTTAGTGATGCATCCCGAGACCGCTAGTGAGACTACATTCGTGTAGTAGGATTTACTACATGATAAGAGGCATTAGGATCACCCTTATGTTAAACCCGTATTATAATTACTTGACCATTTAAGTCATATTACTTGGCTAGTTAAGTCAACTAATTTTTCCCACACCCTTAGCGTTGTACTCATTTTTAGTACACGAAACCCCTAGTACACCCCTCCGAGCCTATCTTTTCGTTTCTAACTTTAAGCATCTTACTTAAAGGAAGAATTTGTTACACCCCACTTAAATGTACACCCAAATCGCCTTAGCCTTCCGTGTATGCGCTCATTTTTAGTGCATTATTGTTATTTGTTAAACCCTAAGTTAACTTTCTAATTGATTACATGGTTGCTAAGTCGAATCATATCCTTGTACATATTGTTTTGGGACGATTGGGACTCATGGGTAAGTACTTATTTTATGGATTAATGGGGAAGAACATCATTTATTACCCCCATATGTACGTTAACCTTAAAAGTGCTCCAAGTGTTTTGATTTTCTTAATTCGAGTCATTAGTTTAGTTAAATGTAAAGTATGTAAAGATTCAAGTGTAAGGGAAATGTTCATTCCATATGATGTATTATTTCGGATGGTAGGGTAAGAGTGTATGCAAAAAAATAAAAATAAATAAATAAATAAATAAATCGAAAAAGAAAAAAAGAAAAAAAAATAGAAAAAGAAAAGAGAAAAAACATACGGACTACCATCCCTTTTTATTCTATGTTCATTTTATGTTTTTGTTATTTTTCATTTATTAGCATAAGTCGAGTCTAGTCTTGGCTTAGCAACGCCATATTGTACATGTGATTAACCAAGATTGTTAACTCGCCACCAGTAAAACTTCCTTTATCCAACAAAACCCTGTATTTCATATCCCTACACCTAACGTTACAACCCTTTAAAAGACCTTTTTGATAGTTTATCCTAGGTGCTTACGCCATGTGGTGGAGGTTTGATCCTTTCCCAAGCCTATGGTAATCTATTTTGCTATGACAGGTAGTGAGAGATATCTTCCGTTTCCATATTGTAATTTACACTTTATTACACCCGAGAGATGTGAGTATCTAAACACTATTTGTTAGGTGCTAGTGTATGACCTCCGTGCTTGTCTATTGGTCTTTAGTGGAATGATTATTTGTTGTAATTACTTTTATGTTAGTGTTAAATGACCCCTAACTTGTCTTTTGAGTAGAATAAAAGCGCATTTGCTTGATGACAAGCAAATCTCAAGTGTAAGGGTATATGATGAGGCGAAAAATGATTCGTTTTTAGGGGGTCATTTAAGCCCGAGTCCGAATTTATTTGATCAAATATTGCCCTAAATCGTTCCTTTTGTGATTTTAGGTACTTTAGGAGAGAAATCTGGAAAAGGAAGCAATTCGGATGTTTTTGGAGCATAAAAGTGAAGAAAACGCCAAAGTCTTAATTTTCCATGCTGGGAACAGTAGGTGACGGCGTCAAGAGCAAATTTCATGAATTTTCATGACGACCCAGAACAGATTTGACGGCGTCACGTAGGAAGGCCGTCAAGAGTAAAAGAGTCATGACGGCCTGGAAGTGTATAAGTCTTGACGGCGTCAGAAGTAGATCTAGGCAGTCCGAGAAGAGTTTTGGCGGCGAGGTGACGGACGCCGTCAGACCTATTTTTCTATATATAGTTTTCTAATTTTCACACATAAAAGGGAGAAGTTTTGGGAGAAACCCTAAGTACGATTTTGGTGCAACTTTTACAGGTTTTTCAAGGGTTCCAAACCCTTGATACCTTGCATTGTAATTGAGATAAGTGTTCCTTTAATTCAATCAATATGTCTATGTGTTGGTTGTCTATATCTTGTTCTTGTCTCAATTCCATTATGCTAGGTTAGATCTATCTTGTGTTTGCTTAGATCTAATGAAACCTAGATGTTAATTATGTGTTGATTACTTGTTTATCTTTGTCTTGGATGAGTGATTTATATGTTAGGCTTAAGAAAACTGGCAGATCTCCACTTGGTAACATGCTTGAACGTCTTAAGAAACATGAACTGAGGCGTACTAGGTCTTTATTGGTTGTATTTAATGCATGAGCCACTGTTTACAATCCCTATAGTTGTGCTGGGCATGGTGTAGGAGGAAATAAGAGCTCATAGAATTAGGGAGTTATGTGTGCCACCCCATGAATGCTATTAAGGAATACGATCCGTCATCCATGCAATTATAACAAGTAATTAACGTGTAAAAGATGTCTAGGGAGTAGTGAAATCTAAGTAAACACATTTTCTCCAATTACTGCTCACAACCTTAGTTTAATTAGCTTAATTTCAGTTTTTGTATTTTATTTTGATTGCATCTTAGTATTGGGTTAGTTGATTAGCAACTAATTCCGCCCAAATCCTTCAAACCCGAGATATTTACTTGCTTTCTAAAAAATATAAAAATACAAAAATAATCATCCCTCACCTTTAGAACTAGTATTTAGGCTTTCTAATCCTAGCGACACTATTCCTAAGCTGAACGATCAATCCCCCGGTACTTGTCACTATACTACACTACAACGATCAGGTACACTGCCTGGTGGGGGTTGTAAGCTTCTCGAGATCCCTCGAGAGGTAAAGCCTGTTGTGATTCCCACGCATCAAAAGGCAAAGGCAAAAAAACCCCCCTAAAAACCTCGCGAAAAATAAAAGAAAACCGATATAACTCGTACGTTTAGGACTGAAGCCGAAGAGTTAAATTTGGCGGAATCTTGGTTACACGTATTGAACTCTTGTATTCGAACAACGAAGGGAAAATTTTCCTCACAAATAAGATTGGAATTTTTGAAAGACACACAAATGGTTGAATTCCGATTTGACACATACAAGAAGAATCTGAGGACGACCGATTGAAGAAGAACCACAAGCTTTTTGGAGATGATGTTTTGCCGCGTCCACCCGATAAAGAACGAAAGTCTAAAAGTCAACTATCTTCAAACTCGTCCGCCACTTCCTCCTCACAAGAAGCTTTTCAAGATATGATGCAACAAGAACTTGCTTTAGACCATGAGGTAAAGATAGAAGAAATGAGAAACTAGACTAGGGTGAGAGTGGAATGAATCAAATCTTAAACACGGAACGAGAACTTGAATATGCTTACAATCAACACCGACATGATGGATCCCGGTAGACAAACATATTATCGAAGAGGCCAAAAAGGAAATCCGAGCCAAATATTTTCACCAAAACTAGTTTAGTTTATGTTCTTTTATTTATATGTTTTGTTTTTATTTTTTTATATATTTTATTTTATTGATATATTTTACTTTAAGTTTAATTTGTGTTTTATTTCCAAAAAATTAAAAAAAAAAAAAAAAAAAAAAAAAAAAAAAAAAAAAAAAAAACACCAACGTTATGGGGTCTAGAGGTGTCTTATAACTAGTGATGTAGGAAAGATGTTTTTGTACTGAGTTACAAGGAACAAATGCTGATGCAGCACACTTTTTCTCTATAAGCAATATGACTCCGGAGCACCTGATGCTCTAATGCCTAATGTGTCGATTCTCTATATTCTTCATTTTTTTTTAATTTAAAAAAAATGAATAAGCTAAAATAAGAATGGTGTTTTGATTCCTAATTTCATTTTCTTATCTTAAACAAATAATGGAAAAGACCCTCATTCTCTTTCTCTCATTCCATTCTAGCGTACCAAATAAGCCTTAAATTCACTCTACATTTTTCAAGATCTGAATAAGCCCAAAACATATTAAAATTACTAAACTACCCCTTAGATATTTTAGTATTATACAACAAATATTTTCATTAATATTTTAATATAATTTTCATGATTACATAATAAATATTAGAGCAACAAAATAACAGAAAGCACAAAACTTCGAGAGTCATAGAATCCTAAGTTCACATTACAGAACCAATGGAATAGTTAGAACCATACTTTACTCACGAAATCAATTATACAAACTCATTTTGGTAATTTGTGTGTACATTATATTATATCACATTTCGCATCAGGGACGGAGCCAAGGGGGTGCCCGCGGGTGCACGTGCACCCCATGGATTTTTTTAATATAGTGTTAATTTTTGAAAAAATTATCGATTTTTCATAAATGTATCTTAAATGCACCCGGTGCATTAAAATGTGTCTCTAGTATTATTTAGCTCGTATACTTACAAATAAAAAATAAATATAAAATTTTGTAAAAGCTCAAAGATGAAACAAGTTTAATAAATTAAAGCACAAAAGCCCATAAAATAGGTTTTTTAAAGGAACAAGTTAATTCATCATCTTAACAATCTACAAAATCCAAAATTGAACCAACACCACAAAGATGAAACAGGTTCGTAAGCCGTAACATATATCTTTCATTTGTTTATTATGTCTTTTAAAGTTTTCATGTTTTGATTGGTTATATGAAATCTTGACTAATTTGTTGGTTCCGTATAGTCTATCATCAATAAGGACTTAGGGCAATAAGAATAAGTGAATAACTATGCAATTTCTATTAAGACAAATAGGGATAACAAGTTTAAGTGATAGTCAACAATATATTATAATATGAATAGTATCCCAATTGTGTTGTCATGACGCATTTTTATTATTGTCGTATTTACAATATATATGAAAAGTAGTGCTTAAATGAAGTTGGTTTTAGTCTTACCTGTTGCTACCGCTACGGTTGAAAGATGTTTTTTCTAAAATGAAGCTCATTAAAACTGATTTACGTAATCGGATGAGTGATGATTATTTTAACCGCGCTTTAACTTGTGCTATAGAGAAAGAAGAACTTATTAATATTAAAAATGAGGGTGCACGTAAGTGTTTTTTTGCTATGGGAGATCATAGAATCACTAATTAGAAGGTAATAGGTTCATTTATTTATCGTTTTAATGAAATCTTCGTTTTAATACACTTTTTAACTCTATTATATTATGGTTAAAAAAAATTGTGCACCCGGTCATATTTCTTTCTGGCTCCGTCCCTGTTTCGCATTGATGTTTTTATTTTAATATTTATGTTTGTAAAATGATACTTATCTTTGTGTTTGACGTCATAAATATTTTTCGCATAATATTTTATCACATAAAAATTAAATTGCAAAGTATGAAGCCGCAACGCGCGAGTGAATAAACTAATCAAAGACCTCCGGTAATTCACATAAGAAAAGTTCAAGTATATATTTTTGGCCCCTTTAGTTTTGAAACATCAATTTTGGCCACAACGTTTTAGCCATATAAACTTCCAAAGGAGCTTTTTTATCATCATTTCCTACACTTATTTATACAATCCCCAATAACAACGTTGTTGATGGTAATGCTTTCGATATCTGGATTTATTATTTTCTGTGTTTATATATAACATTTATAGGTTCATTTCTGTTTATCTTATAGGTTATAAATGAATCTTGTTTTAATTTGTTATAATTTGCGAATGTATTTAGATTTTCTGTTTTATTATAGTAATTGTTTTTTGGGTAATTAGTTTGTTGATTCAAGGTACATTTTGCTAGGTAATTATAAGGGGTTTTTTTTTTTTTTTTTTTTTTTTTTTTTTTTTTTTTTTTTTTTTTTTTTTTGAAAATGGTTCTGCTTATTGGTTTTTGATATAGATAATAAGCAGTTTGAGCATTTTGTTGGGATACAACCAAGCTAATTATGATTTACATGGTTTTTTTAAGCTTGAAATGAAGGGGTGTTTGTGATTACTTATTAAGTGCTTATTTGAAGATGGGGTGAGGGATTGTTTTGGGCTGACTTACTTATACTTTAAGTGCTTATTTGAGGTGTTTGGGATTGCTTATTTACGTGCTTATTGTGGTTTCTAAAAGCACATATTTAAGTTTCGGATGGTATTTGGTCATTATAGATTAAATAAGCACATTAAATATTAGAAGGTTATTACCTGCTTGTTTTCTAAGCAGATACATACTTAAATGTAAGCAATCCCAAGCATCCCCTAAGTAGTTTTGAATAAGCAGATTGAGAATTGCTTATTCAAACTGTGTATCTAGTTATGCTTATTACCTGTTACATTATTAACTAACCAGAGTTTGCAAAGACCCAAAAAGTTGCGTTGTGTTTCTGTAAAGTCATATCTTGTATTGCGTTTTGTTACAACTGCCATTTATAAAATAATCAGATAAGCAGTTTAATTAAAGCAACTCTTAACCTCATTACTCATTATTTATTTATTCATAGCTGTGTTAGTGATGCATCAATAATTAGTTTGGATAAGCAATCAGAAACATTAAAGATGATATTATAAAGCAACTTATTTTCCCTGTGTACTTGGTTGCATATTATGTTACAAGAACAATCAAACCTTCTTTTGTAATGGACCTTTTGTGCTAATTTGCAGGGTACTCAATCTCAAGAAATAAGCGGCAATCTGAGTTGATAATTCAAGGGAGATTAGCACCTTTATCTAACCTAAAGTTCGATATGTCAGAAAGTAGTGGTATGCCAAATGCATATTTTCCTGACGAGATCATAAGGGAAATTCTTTCTCGACTCCCTGTCAAATCCTTGTTACAATTCAGGTCTGTATCAAAGCATTGGAAAAGCTTAATTTCAGATACACACTTCATTCAATCACACTATAAAATAGCCGAAACACTATCAACCCACCATCGAATCCTTGTTCCTTATTATCCTCTTTTATCCTTGAACTATAATGCATCACCAGACAACGTTAATTCATCAGTAACACTTGATTGTCCATTTTTAATGCCAAGAACTTTTATCAAGTTTTTGGGTTCTTGTAATGGGTTGGTATGTTTAATTGACGGCAGAAAAGATATGACCATCTACAACCCATCAACCAGGCGATATTTCAAGCCATTTCAATCACCTCAATGCTTTTTTCGTTTTTCAAAAGCATCAAATCAGACTGAATTTGTGTATGGATTTGGTTGTGGTTTAAACCCTTTTGACATAAGAGTGGTTAGATTCCCACGGTTTGCTCGTGACTCTGAGTTGGTTAAGTTCAAGGTATATGATTTTATCGATAGTGTTGGTACTTTCTTGAATGGTTCCCTTCACTGGTTAGCACGTTATAGTAACAATGATAATGGAAGCAGAGTGGTAGCTTCATTTGACGTATCAAAAGAGACATTTAGAGACATTTCTTTGCCACCTCAAAGGGTGGACTGTCCATATTTTAGTGTGGGTAATATAAAAGGGTGCCTCTCTGCACATCGTGACGGTTTATATCACGTTGAGGTATGGCTGATGAGGGAATACGGGGTCGTCAACTCTTGGTCAATGTTCATCAAGATTCCTGCTGATATGGGAGGTTCGGAAATTTCATACATGAGGCCTTTATGCTGTGTAAATGATGATGAAATTGTTATAGAGATTAATCTTCAACAATATGCAATATATAATGCTAAGACGAAGACGTTCAGGCTTCTCAGAAGTGTATGGAATCTGGGACCTGTTGGGGATTCTGCTGTTTATGTGGAGAGTCTGCTTTCACCTGAAGTCGTCTCATGTGTGTTGTATTAATTTCAACTTCATAACCGAAAGGTTGGATTCCAATGTGTAATTGTAATGTTCTTTATTTCTTGTTTTCTTTTAAGGGTGTCTTAGCAATCGTTGAACACAAAGTATATATTGTGCCAATGATGCAAATACATTTGGTGTTAGACCAATCTTTACTCTTTAGCCTCAATGAATCATATAACATGTGTTAATTGCTTGTTTGTCATCATGTCGATGTATTGCAACTTTTGTGGGGGTATGACTTGGATACGTGCAACTGTGCAAGGGTGTCTGGAGTAAGCAATCAACGAATGCCCTATGTAAACAATGGATTTGGTATGCAGTGATAAGTTTAATAGCACACATTGATTTCTCTCTGGTGACTGTCATAGGAGAAAGTTGAGAATTATTTATTGCGGTTTTCTTTGTCCTTTACACATACACATTGGTCGCCAAATGGTGTTTCTGAGAATGTTCAGAGAACATAGAATGCAACGGCTAATAGTTCTCAGCTAGAAGCATCTTAACTCTGTGACTGACGCATTCTCAGCCATCTTTGGTCTTCACGAGCAAATGAAAGACAACGACCCAAATTAGCCTTAGATAAAGATACAATCGGTGACAAGCTAGAGCGGATGCTACAACAAGTGGGCACAAAGCTGACTCAACATAACTTGGCCTTAAGAGCCGGATCATTTCTCCATAGAGTAAGGATCAAATAAGAAATAAAAGTAAAATGAGAAGAATGAAAAATAACCACAACCAACAACCGCATATTTCAGATGCAACTACAAAAAGAGATGCATCTCTTATAAAATTCTTTCTTTATTTGAAATGTGTGATTGAAAACATTTCTCATTCTTCTTATTTTTATTTTTTCTTCTTAGTGAATTTTTCCCTTCCTCCATAAAGACATGAAGAAAAATGTTTAACGGCGATTTTTAACTATCTCACAATATTTACGAAAAATGAATTGTAGTTGTCGGTTTTTCACTATGGAGTGATAGTCAATGTCAGGAGTTGAAGATGATGATCTGGAAATGGCACCATATTTGGCTGCAATGAAGGTTTTACATATAGCGGTGCATATCGAGTGTTATAGCACATCCAATGAATTTGCAGACTTGTTGACAAAAAGGACTTGCTTCTTCGGAAACAAATGGCACTAGATTGGCATGCGCCCAAAAAAATGAAGTTTAAAGTCTTTTGGATCTTTAGTTCTGTCGTAGATTGAACCAAAACCCACAGTAATTTTTGTTAGCCACATGGATTTAAAATAATTTATTGCAGAATTGTTGTTCTTTACTGTTTACACCTATATCTGAGAGTTTCCACAACACAACATAAAACAATTAGCACTACATTGCAAAACTATAAGATCTTACTTCAGGATCATCACTCTCAGCCATCTTCAGTCTTCATGCATTGATATACAAGATTGTCAACATTAGGTATTTACTGCAAGCTTCTTAGAAGAGAATGACAAACGATCCAAATAGGTCTCAGATAAAGAAATAATCACGTGATGACAAGCCGTAGCAGATGCTGCAACAAGTGTCACGAAGCTAACCCAACATAACCGGGCCATCAGAACCGGATCTTTTCTTCCAGATTCTAAGACCTTGAGGAAAATAACTTTTAATCGTCGGTTTTTCACTAGGGAGTGGTAGTTAATAGCGGGCGTTGAAGATGATCTGTAAATGGTACCATATCTGGCTGCAATAAAGGTTTTGCCTAGAGCTGTGCATATTGACTGGTATATCATGTCTGCAATTATTTTGCAGACTTGTTGACGAAAAGGACTTGCTTCTTTGGAAATAACGCCACGGATTATTGAAGCTCCGTCCTGTTTGAAGAAAGATATTTATATCGGTCATAAGGAGGTTAGGCCTGAAAAAAAGTGATAATATGGACCTATTTACTTACGAATGGGTTGATTTAGGTTGCGTTTTTTTTTTTTTTTTTTTTTTTCCCCTCCTCAAACGGGTCAGATGGTTTTCTTCAAAGATTTAACTTGTTATTGTAGTAATATTGTTTCCTTAATCATAATTTATAAAGTATTTATATATGTTTTAAACAGATAAAGAAGGTTTAGAGTCAACACGAATACACTACAGTTCCATTTTACAAACAGTTACCCAACCCGCCCATCGTGCCACTCCTAGTTAAAAATGTGTATGAAATCAAAAGTTCTATCTAAGAGAAAGGATGTTTATCAAGCTAAAGCAAATGAATAGCTGAAGGAGTAGGCTACTTACAGCGGTCATCAGAAGTCGTCTCACAACCACACCATCTTTTGAGAGTAGAAGTTTAAGGGCTAAGTTTACTGAATCCGATACCTTATTGGAGGGATCTTCAGCAGAAGTTCCACTTTTTGATACCATGTGTGATCCTTTGCTGAAGGGAGAGATCAGAATAAAAGCTTGATTCTAAGTTCCAAGTTCAAAGAAACTTATGCGATGCAAAAGCTAATGATTCAGATTTACAAGAAAAATAAATAAATAAAATAAAAAGATAATAAAAGTCTTTGCCTTTAAACATGCCTATGAAGTAATGAAACCTTCAGCAAATCCTATGTTACCCAATGCTAGATAAAAAGGATAAAGCAACTACTTACCAAACTACTTATAACAACATTTTAGTATTTTCAACAGCAAAAAAAAAAAAAAAAAAAAAAAAAGGATGTTAATATTCCCATTACTATTCATACCTTGTTGCCCCAACTCTCAAAAACAAAGCAACCCTCTGCCATTGAAGTTCTTTCCTTTTGTTTAGCATAACCTACAGAGAAAGCATGTGAAGGGTTCAGACATTTTTTTCTGAAATATCTTGGAACATGTACACAATGATGTGAGGAAATTAAAACAGTTAGACAGAAAACAAGATAATACCGAATGCAGAATCTTCCTTGTATCAAGTGAGTTATCAGACAAAAGTTTACGAACAACATAAGGATATGAATCTTCAAAAGTGTTAAAATTTGGATCTCCCGCCATTGCTAATCCTACAAAGGTACAATTTTACGAAGACGTATGGTTAAGACACAAGTAAAGTCTATATATGACTGAAAACCTAGAAATAATAAGCTACACGTTATGCATACAAAAGGATATCAGTTATAGTTGCACATAATATTAGATAAAAATGTTGCAAATCTTTTCATGTCCTGTAGAGCCAATTATTTAGCATCTTTCATAATTGTAAGAATACATTTTATGTCCTGGGTTAAATTAATCATCATATCATGTTCCAAAACGTAACAGGTTTAATACTAGTAACAAAGGTATACACACACCCGGTTTATGTGTTTCCTGAAATGGATCGCCTAAAACATTTCTAGTCTTTCAGAGATATTGGGATTTGGTTGCTTAATCGAATTTGTCTCTGCATTTTCTATCAGAAAGTAGTGCTTAATAATCCTAGATCTAAGAATCTTCCCTCAGATTTCATCTAACACATACAAAATTTACACTATCGGATTAAGAAGCCAAAAGTCACAATGCTTAACAAGATCTTTGAACAAGTGCCCAAATTTTACTCGCACTTAGCAGGGCAAAAGAGTATATACCTTCAAAGGAGGCAAGAGATCGTAGCAGAAGAGTATAATATGGTGGCATCCGGAAATTATACTTGAGAGCTATGGCCCAGACTTTACCCAACACCTACAGAAAACACTGACAATGTCAGTTAAGTCAACGAACCAACAAAATAATATTACTCAGAAAAACATGGCAATATGGCAGGCTAGATTCGTAGCTCTGAACATGGATGCTTAAAATTCTGAAATCTGAAGAATTACAATTATAAATTTGAAATCATTATATATTACTAAATACTGATCTCAGAGAATAAAAATTAGTAATACACATGTAAATTATTCTTACCCGATTAAATCTGATGTCAGGAATTCCATCCTTGAATTCTACCTCATCCATAGCATTTTCCAGTTCCTACATGATCAAATTTATAAGGCAGATTTTCAAAGATGGGGCTTTTTTATCCTAAAAGAAATATAATGTGTCTTTAAGACAACAAGCTTATATAAGGAAAATGTAACTTTCCATAGTTAATATTGAAACCCAATGTGGCAGTTTTACCAATTCATATGAAAACAAGTTTAATCGAGTTGTGTTTAACTAATAACAGACCAAGAATAGGAAAATAGCTTTATACGAAGTTGTTTGAATAGTTAAATGTGTCGAAAGTTGTCTAAAATGCATTAAAATTTTAAACCTCCTGCATAATTTTTATTTGTTTGCAAAAATTATTAATTTCCAGATTATTATTTAACAAACATTGACCAAGTTCAGATAGGTTGACCTAACCGTTTTAACCCGAACTCAAAAATGACAGGTTTTGACCCTAACACAGTTGAACACGTAAAAAATCATGTTTGAATTAACAAAGCAGAAAACTTGTGTCCGCAATAAATAATAACCAATCTAGAAGGTTTTACCAAAGTAACTACTGAAATATTGGTTCCTGGCCTCACAACATCCATTTCAGAAAGGGATCCAACAAGGGATGCCCAGTCTCCATTTACTATGTGAATGATAGATCCGAGCATCGCATACTTGTGTTTCTTTTCCATCCGACAGATTAGACCAAAATCAAGAAATCTAGCATAATATGACAGAGTAAGTTTAACATAAAAATATAAAGTAAGACAAACATCATCAAGCTGAAACTAAAAATGATAATTATGGTGATAGGGAAGTACCCTATTTGTCCAGATGATGGTAAATATAGCATATTTCCAGGATGTGGATCAGCATGCAACAAGCCAGTTTCAATAAGTTGAACTAGACATGCTTCAGCTCCCTTGTTAACCTAGAACACCCAAATAGTGTAATCATGAGCATATATGCCAAAACTCCTCTATCATGGATGGTTTGTAAACCGGGTCAAATGGGTCATATCGGTTTCTTTGGTAAAAGTGGATCACAGGTTGAAAGTTGCCTAAAGTCAAATTGTGATGCATACAACTTCCTAAATTGTTGTATTCAAAGATTAAGATCATCTGATACGAACTTATCTCATACTAGGCTCGTATCGATTCATGAGCGTAAGTGTAGAACTCACTCAAAAAGCTAGCCTGTAAGAGGAGGGGACACCTATACTTATAAACCACCAACCAATCCCATAATTGGTTGATGTGGGATAGTAACAATACCCCACACTTTGAAGAACCAACGTCCTCGTTGGTCACGGCTATGTTGGTCATGGTTTGCACCCCTCTTTTTCGGGTCAAGCCACCACTCCGAGTGTTGGAACCTCGAAAGGTAGGGCTAGCTCTGATACGAATTGATACAAACCTATCCCATACTAGGCTCGTATCGGTTCACACGTTCAAAGTGTAGAACTGACTAAAAAAGCTAGCTTGTAAGAGGAGGGAACACCTAGACTTATAAACCACCAACCAAACCATACTTGCAGATTTGGGATCGTAACATCATCATTGTGATAATAATGTTTTTTAGATACTTCATAGTAATTCTTAATCCAAACTTAAGAATGGGCAATAGTGTTTGTAGGTCAGCCTGACGTCGTGATCCGTACTAAAAATGGCCTGTATCAACCCAAATTTATTTTGACCCGTTATCCAACCCATCTGGCCACCTCTAATAATATCAAATTATATAGAGATGATGATGATGATGAACTTAATAAGGTGCAGAAAGAATTGATACATAAGTGTTAGTTACATACCAGATCAAGAAGATGCCTCTTAGCATCAATTCGCTGCTTCTCTGAATATTGAGATTCATTTTCAAAACTGGTATTGCATTTGGCCAGAAGTTCTGTTGGATTCTCACCAGCCAACCACTCCATAGTTAGGACCCTCTTTTGAGTCAGATGGTGGAACACTTCTGGAACACGAATAGAAGGAAAGGCAAAATGAGCTTCCTGTAGAAAAGATGCACAATTTACATTGAGAATCCAGTCCATTCCATTGTTTATAAAGTTTTGCCACCAGATCAAGCTGTATGGTGCGACACGACAATACTAGCAGTAATAAGGGAATTCTGGTATCATGATATTAGTATCCTGCTATCACATTACATTTCTTTTATGTGTATAATTACAAAAACTGTAACTTGATATGCATCTAATGATTTTTTTTTTTTTTTTTCCCCTCCTGGATGATAAAAGTATGACATATTCAGGAAAGGAGAACTAGTCCTTGAATCAAGTCAACAACTATCAATTTTACAAGTTTTTTACTAGAATACATATAACAAGATAAAGCACTTTCTTAAATCTACATAAATGCTTTGTATGTATCCAGCTAGGCTTAAATGGTGTTTTGTTGAGTCATGACAAAAATAGTGCAAGTTCAAGATCACCTCTTTCTACCAAAACCACTTCATATAATAGAAATGTATCAAACAGTAAAGAATCAAATGCTAAAAAGTAGATATAGTATGGTATAGTTTTAAATTACCATAAATTCGACAGCATTTGCAGCCTCCAGAGTATAGTCCAACTCACCCACCAATCCTTTTCCAAGCTCATCAGCATAAAGACGTAACTCACTTTTCCTTTTAGTCACTTGTTGCAAAATATCCAGCTGTTCCAGATCATGCATAAGTTATTCCAAACTTTGATACAGATAAACACCAGACGAACAAAGTAAAGAATGATACAGACCCCAACTCGCATGATATAGATATCCCGAAACACTACATGTCGCAGATTAGGTCTTTGAACTTTCACAGCTACATCACGACCATCTACTGTATTTGCCCTGTATACCTACGCATGCCAAAAGGAAACCGATAAAGATATAACTGAGCATGTAAAGAAAGGACATAGCTTTCATGTTGATGAAAACTGTAGTTTCTTTCAAATGTATTTAGAGCAATACATGCACACACATCAGAGGTAGCAATTTTAAACCACTTACTCATGAACAGGTCAATTTGGTTTACATAAGAGCATTCTCTTTTAAGGGTCAAATGGGTTAAATAAGAATTTTAGTGAACATGGGAACATGGCAATTGGTTCGAAGTAGTCCAAAGTGTATTTTTAATGCATAGGACCTTTTACAGTGTTTACTAAATATGTTATTATATTGTAATTGCATAGATATAATATTATTTGTCACAATACTTATCTATAATAAATTTAAATAAAAGCCGAACGATAGTACCGGGTCAAACCTACCAGACCTGTTCCGAACCCCCTACTATAAATTACCCATTTAGCCATTACACAGCCGGACCGCCCATTTTTCTACTTCTATACTGATAGTCAACTTGTAACCTGAAACTTGTTTGGAGCATTAAGGAACATACACGTATTAAGTAGCTCTTCAAAGAAACATCAAATTGTCTAACCACTTAATGCGTTATCAAACTGTAACAGGAGAGTTCCTTAAGTCCTTCTAAGCCTTAGGAAGTCGGCTATTTATAACTGCCCACCATGGATTTAGTTCCTTATAAAGTTATTGGACATGTTTACTTCAATTAGGCTTAAATCGTTGCATAAAATCCTTTGAGCAAGGATAATACTTCACTTAAACTTAATAATGAACAGAACGCACCTGACCAAATGATGCTGCAGCTACTGCTTCCTCAGAGATGTGACTGAAGAATGTTTCTGCAGGGGAACCTAATTCTTCCTCTATGATTTTCATGGCCAGAGCTCGTGGAAAGGGAGGGATTTGATCATGGAGCTCACTTAAAGCCTGCAATTACAACTAACATCGTTAAGTGAATACGCAAGAGAGATCACAAGGTTTCATTATTTATCAAGTGCAAAGCTTGAAACAAAAACTGAAGTAATTAAGTAATTATAAGGCGTAATTAAAGACCAAATGTTTCACAAACAGACACTACTAAAGTAAGAAAGACAAAATTAGGTATGGAGAGTTTTGGTGAGCAACTGGCATACAACTTAGTATGATTTCAGGTAACATATAGAGAGATTGAGCTGGTTTTATTTGACGAAAGTAAATATTGCAGCCTAAATACAAATAACTCTGCTTATCTGATTTCGGCATTTCTGTATGCATATCCAAAGTTACCCTGATATTCATTCTGGTATTCAGAGTTAATTTCAACAGACATGGGCATACTATGACTTTAAAATGGGAAATGGTGTGAAGTGAACTTCTTGAAAAACCGTGAGCTTCCACTCTTTGAAGCCTCTGTCACTAGATTACAAGTTCATACAGAGTTGTTTGGATTTGGGCTTACAAATAATTTAAGTCACTACAAACAGTAATCAGATGTGGTTGTTTGATAGCAAGTCTAAGCATGAATTATCTATAGTTTGTCTGTTCTTACATTTTAATTCTCAGTACCACTACTAAAAGATGAATATACCAAATAAATCATAGAACTGAAAGAGTTCTTTAGACAACAGTTTACCATAATGACCCTTAAGAAAAAAAAAATGAAACATGGATGCAGTGGCGGAGCCAGAAAATCTAATCGAAGGGGGCAACGAGCGATAAGAATGACTAGAAAACAAGTAAAAAATTTTGTAAAATTCAAAATGGGTCGGGTCGGGTCGGTTCGATTATAATTAAACACAAAATATTACTTTTTCTACGTAACTTACGTCAACTAAAGAAGTGAAGCATATAAAATGAGACCTAAACTAAGAATGCAAATTTATTAAGTTCATCTTAAATAAGATAAATTTGACTTGTGATCTATTATCACTTATTAGATACAAACATGTAACTAAATATGAACATAAGTCATGCTATAAGCTGGTAAATTTGTATAAAAGTAACTAGACCTTTATTAATTTCTTATGTAAATTAGAGCTATAAACTTGTACAATATGGATGTGTTTTATTCTTTTTGAACTGTTAACATAAATCATCTTTTTTTAACTGGAACTTATACCTAAAATTTGAAGCTTAGTTTTGAACTAAAACAACAACACTTATTTATAGTTTATACTGGTAGAGCTCAAGGACAAAAGACAATACAAAAGACACTTCCCAACAACTATTAAAAGTAAAAAACTGAACATGCATGTATTATCTTAAAACTAAAGTACAATGAATAGTTAGATAATATATTTAATGATACCCCATTTCCCAATATCCCTTTTGGTCTTCATCTTTCCTTTTCTCCAACCTTCCCCATTCTCTGCAACTCGACAATTTCCAGAAAAACACTTTGAAGATCAAATTGATGATGTTTTCTTCTTGTAGAGGGCACTTTAGTTTCTGGGTTGAGGGCACCACCGATCTTTGTAACTAATTTACCTATTTTTCCTATTAATTTAGCCTATTCGGTGAAGCTTTATTGGGGGCCTTTCCCCCCACTACTTACAAGGTGGCTCCGCCCCTGCATGGATGCATATGTTGAAGAGTATAACACATTGTGGGGGCATGGTTAGCAGTAACTAAATGGTGGAACACACTCATGCATAGAGAACAAACATGATAATTGGTACAATAATGGAACTGCAAAAACTTGTGACAAAAACTTCTGTCTCACCTTAGATATCGGAAAGCCAATTATATCCGGCCTTGTAGAAAGGGACTGGCCAACTGCACCAGCAACCAAAAGCATGTCACAACGAATATTGATGACCTAACAAAAGCATGAAGAAATCCAAGAGTCTAACTAACAAGGTATAAAGAGTATTTAGCAAAATAAGTTGACAGTTACTAGACTCATCTGCTTTACCTTTGATGAAAGTAGGACCCAAGTTTAACATCGTTTCTTTTAACACCACACCAAAATTGTGTTGAGAATTGTATTCATCAGCCTCTGTGCCCAAACTTGAGTTTTTTGACCTTTTAATTCCTTCTACTCTTATTCTGACCGCAGCAGAAGCAAAGGCACCAAAAACCTTCCAAAACACAGCATTGTTAACACATCCATGAAATTAAAGAAATAGGAATGTACATTTCAACATTACTTTTTAACCAATGTATTGAACAGATTTTTCAGGTTTATAATATGCTGGACCTCAGAAATCCTATCCCGCATGTTGAACATAGCGTGAGGAGTACTACAGAGCATAGGTACATCCGATGGCCAGAATAGTTTCATACAAGAAAAATTAAAAAGCATAACAATAATAGATTAACACTTGCAACTCCAAGTGGGCAGTCTAGTGGAAAGAGCTTGGGAGTCCCAATATGAGGTCTCAAGTTCAAATCCCTCTAACTGCGAACTTCTTGGGGCCGCCCACCCTAGCACTTTAATCCACAATTGTGGAGGGCTAGTGATTTACCAGGCTCAATGGGTGGGGTGGTCTGTTAAGTTTGGGGTTTACTGCCAGGTAACGAAAGGTAGCTCGGCAGGGGGTTCCCTCGTAAAAAAAAAAAAAAAAAAAAAAAAAAAAAAAAAAAAAAAAAAAGAAGGAGAAGGAGAAGAAGAAACAAGTGCTAGATAAAATTATCATGTGAAGAAAAGTAATGTTAACTGGGGTAGTCAAAAGAGAGAAAAGCGATGGCTTAAGCAAAGAAGCGAGACATTTTACTTGATTCCAAAGAAGCGAGGCTTTTTCATCGAGGGACAGAAAACGTTCAAATGCGATCAAGAAGCGATCGAGAGGCGCTCACTTTTTATGCTATAACGGCTAGTTTTTAAAATTTTAACTAATTAAGTATTATAGCCGGCCCTAATCATCTACATTAGGTTAAATAATCACAAAACTAATCCTTTATTATAATTACAAAACTAGCCCTTTGATATAATATTATAAAACTAACACGAAGGGGAGTTTGTGTTTGGTGAGGATGAAGCACTCAAGCACTAACTAGGGGTAACGTAGCTAGTGCAAGTGGTGTAAACGAGCCAAGGCGTTATACAAGAAGATGATATAGTGGATCTCGGAAACGATAGGGAAATAGGAAATGAGAACTTAGACGATTATTCCAAATAAGAAAAGTAGACTTTAAGGCTCTAAGTATTTGAATAAACTTCTCTTTTTTCGTCTTTTTCTATTAAAAATGAAGATTTAAGATAATTTATGTTTTTGTTTAACCATTAATTTATATTTGACACTATCATATGCACAAAGGGTAAGAACTTCACTCAGGCTCTCGCTTTTTGTCGTCTATCGCTTCTGTTGGGATTTAATAACATGCGGATTCAACTACCATATTCCAACAGCTTCTCGTCTTAGGAAAGGCACGTCGCTTTCGCCTTTAACTACCTGGCTGTTAACACACTTGCCCCTTTCAGACACTAGAAGATTACATACTATATCTATAGCTATAAAAAAACAAAAAACAACACTTTCAGCAAAGGGAGTATTGCATTTTGTTTTTTAAAGCTAAAGACATATTATGTAGCCTTCTAGTACAAATTGGAGGGAAATAAACTATGTACATTTGTGATGTTAATATACGTTACGACCCACTCTTTGTTGATAGTGTGTGCTAACAACTTTGTAATGGATGCAAGTAGTCGAAATTGCGTAAAACATATGGTCCAAACTTCCAATGGAACGAACGCTACACTATAGATCAACAATAAAGTATATTACATGCATATATAACAATCATGTCAAATCAAAGGGTAATAATCTACCTCAATAAGTCGAAGTGCCACTATATGAGGCCGGTATTTAAAATAGTCATCAGCTTCTTGTGCGTCGTAGACTTCCGGAAGTGGTTTGGTCCACATTTTCGACAAATAATAATAATAGAGTATATATGCCTCCAAGGCTTTAATATCCGCCAAGATCAGATCAGTGCCAGAGAGTTCTGTAGAAAGAAGATCAAGCACTGTTAATAGAAGCTGCAGAAGAGTAGGCTATGAACAAACTTATCAACAAACAATTTATATGTCAACAGTGGCATGGATTAATTTAAGAGATTTCTACACGGCTTTACAAATAAATGTGAGTGATTTGTATTCTCACTTCTTTTGTCAAGTGAAAAGCACCGGTCACTTTCTGGACCTATGTTACCGATTGATAAACTTGATCCATTAGGTTGCTGTTATGACCTATCATACTCTCGTTTATGTTAGTTCACAAGTCTATGACTGAAACACCTTGAAAGATCCTCATTCCTCACACTCTACCTAAATCTTTTAAAGATCATGTACTTACTCACCAAATTATACCACAAGAACAAAAGGTATATGACACTTCTCTTCTCGATGACAGAAAACTTATATTGTTGTTCCCTGAACTTTGGTAGAAATTGGGTTAGGGTGTGATGATAAATAGACAAAAATACACCGTTGGTCCCTGAACTTTTCCAAAAACATCGCCCGGGACCCTAAGTTTGCAAAATCGTCGCCATGCGTCCAAACCTTGTGTTTTTTAGGCCGAATGCGTCCCTTCTCGGTCAACGCAAAGTTTTAGTTAGATATGCAAGGGTATAATAGGCAACTCACTTTTATCACCACACTTTAGTTAATCAACCAAGAGTGATAGTTTAGGGGCCAACTAAGAACTTTGCTTCGCAACTTGAGCCATTATTCGCGCGATAACCAATTAACCCACTAACCAAACCCATTTACACACCATTATTACACAAACCCTTATCCAGACCATCATCGGTAAATCAAAAACCAAAACCAGACACCCATTTCCAGAACTCAAAGACCCAACTAAAATTCCAACAATACAATGTCTTTTGGAGATAATGTGATCACTAATATGGCAGATTATATCAGCAACATGCCAGATAACGTGACCACTAATATTATGAATCGATTGCCACTAAAAGTTGCGGTGAGGACCGGTAGTTTAGCCAGAAGGGAGGTTTAAGTGGACTTTGCTGACCGATGTCATAGTTGATGAGGATTTGTTTTACTATTTAACAAATAACTTTGATGGGAGGCATATTACTAGGCTTTTACTTCAGCTTAATGGGCCAATAAGAAGGTTTGTGTTCTCCGTAGAGCCCAAAACGCTGTTTAGACAAGACAACTTGAATTATGAAGACATTCATGATAGGCTTTTGTTTTTGGCTCGGGAAGGAGTTGAGGAGGTCACAATTCGAAACTGGTATGGTGATCCAGTTACGTTGCCAACCCAACTTTACTATCGTAAGGAGTTGAAATTTCTCGAACTTCATTGTTGCACTTTTCCCACTATGACAAGTTTTAGGGGTTTTCCAAGTTACACCGTAGGTCCCTAAGCTTGTCAACTCAATGTAACATATTGTGAACACGTCACTAAATTATGGGCGGGAATTTTGAGTACAGCAACAAAAATGTAGACAACCTTAGGGACCAACTATGAAATAAAAAATGTTATTAAACCCCTTCACCGTCTCTTCCCTGAGACGGTATTTACTTTTGCGCGTAACTCAATAAACCCATCCACAACCTTTTCCTCACACATTTCCCCATGGAAGATTTCCCAATGTTGAATGAACTTATGGAAGTCGCCGATTCATCATGTTTACATGATCGTATGGGCCAATGGTTTGGTCAAGAAGCTGTTTGAAGAAGGGTTTTTTAATAACCTTATTTGTGCCGCTATTGATCATCTAAAGAGGCTGATACCAAAGCGTAGGGAGCTGATTGAGGAGAATGAAGCTTTGGGATAGCATGGTGTGGCGCTTAACAGTTTAGATGCATTAAGAAAAACCCGGGCCAGGCACATCGACCTACTTGCACGTTTGATCAAGATTTATGGTGAAGCTGATGATGGCAGAAATTGTAACCTCTATAGGTTTGACTTCCCTAAGTCAAACCTATTTAGCAATGCACAACCAAAGCAATTTTGTATCACTCTTGGTTGATTAACTAGAGTGTAGTATACAGTTGCTCCCTGAAGTTGAATGTCATGTTAGATTTAACCATATCATAGTTATAAATGTGGTTGGACTATTATGCCCTTGGAAATATACCAAAAAATGAGCGTTGACCTTACTATTATGGGTCAAGGGACGCATTCAGCCTAAAAAACACAAGGTTTGGACGCATGGCGACAATTTTGCAAACTTAGAGTCCCAGGCCATGTTTTTGGGAAAGTTTAGGGACCAGCGGTGTATTTTTGTCTTTTAAATATTTGACTGAATCGTGTATAATCCACTTTCCAAAAGTATTTCAACCCTTATTGCCTAGGTTAAACAAAATCTCTATTGGGATAAGACAATCAAAGCACTCTGTTTCTAGGCAGTCAGAGCAAAACAAAGAGGATTGTATGTTTTCGTATATATCAAATGAGACCAAACATCATGGTAGTTAGAGACGGTTGGATTCCAACAGAACAGATGCAATGGTCGGGTTTTTGGTTGGAAAAACTGGTAACCAACTTAGAGCACCAAATATACCGTTTGCCGTGGTTGATAACATAATGTGGGGCAATACATGACTCACACAGTGGTTATGGCTATGGGGGTGCCAAGGATCGAACCCTTGACCTAATATAAGTCCCAAAACAAGCCAAAAAATGGGGCTTATGGAATATACGCCGAAAACGGATAAGATAGTAAACCCATAAACAAGCTTAAACAAACACCCCATAATATCTACAATGTAGAGAATTGAATAGCAATAAATAAATAAATAAATAAGAACCTGGATAATAAGGCTTAGGCATAGAAGGAGAGTGTAATTTATCATTATCATAATTAGGATCCTCAAAATTTCGTAACCAAACAAACTCATCGACTTTTTTGGATATCTCCGGAAACCTCGTAACTTTACTCATCCAATTAGCACCCGCACTTACATTCTTCTTTATAAAATCTACATCTTTTTTTACTACTTGTACGAAATGCCCCAAGTTTCCAGCAACTGCACGGCAACTAAAATTACGACGTCGTTGGTGAGTTTTGAATAGTGAGCTGGACTGAGTTGCGGATGCTGGGATTGAAGCGACGGCGCTGATCATTGGAGGGTGGGGGAGGGTTGGGTGGTGGAGAATGAGAGGTGAGGAAATGTGTCACGTATTTTGGTTTTATTGGCGCTATCAAATTCTTGTCGACTTAACCAGTCATATAATTCTGTCTTCAAAAGGGAAACTAATCGTATAGTACTCCGTCTTGACTTAAATTACAGTACCATAAATTAATAGTGTTGGGACCGGGATATTTTATTAATTTAGCGAGATATTATTATATCGATAAATTAATAATTTATTAATTTAGAGAGGTTTTATATATGGTCTTTAAATTTTCAAGTGTAATATATTAGTTACAATGTACACTCCTTTGAGATGGAAATAAATTTAAATAACAAGTTCCAATTAAAATTTTATGAATTTATATTCACTTTATAAAAATGAAATTAACACTTTTTGTTGCAATACAAGAAGACAACAAACCAACAGTTTACAAAAATAAGGAGATTTTAAGATAAACTCAATATAGATTTGAAGTTCAACAAAAAATAACAAGTGACAATGTATTTCATTTTTTACTAAACAATCTTAGGATTTTAAAGTATATCTCTCTCACACACATATATACATATATATTGAAATATTAGTAATTATTAATTTATAGTTTCGTTGGGACTAATATATATATACTGGGGTTTCAAAAAAATTATTATCTTATTATTTTATCGATTGAAGTCCAAATTTGCACTGGTCCCAAGTTGGGACCGGACAAATTATTAATTTTATCGAGGTTATTAATTTATCGAGTATTAATTTAAAGAGGTTTTACTGTAATTGTAACATTTTATAAAAAAAATTAAATTTTATATTTTTTTCGTCTCAAAATTATATTTCATGTTTCTTTTTCGGAATATATCAAGATAATCATCCAGAATTTATTTCTATTTTAAGTAATAAAAAAAAATAGTAAAGGTAATATCTATACTCCCTTATAAAAGAGCAATAAACACAAGCAAAAACCTAACCTTGCTCCAAACTAAAAATTAAATTTCAGATACCCGAACATTACACCTAACCCATATAACCATGTGCCATGTCACCGATCCGTGTCACATTCACCTCATCTAAACCGTCCCTCGTCATCTCCTAACCCATCAATGGCTGACAATACTTCAAATTAACACACTTTCATTACCATTTATAAACCTCATTCACAAACACAACACCTCGCTCCACTCTCTCTCTAAAACACACACACCACCTCACTCTACTCTCTCTAACCACACACCCAGTGCCGCCACAATCACAAAAGGGGTTTTCAAGTTTTCTGATGTATTTTTGATTGTTTTTCTTAGATCTATGTATATTAAACAAGTTTTGAAGGTTTTCTTATATAAATATGTCGATTTTATTTGTAGATTGAGATTTTTTTTTTTTGGTATTTCTTTTTCAGTCGCCACTTGCCGCCATCTCCCGCCGCTTCCGTCGTTGTCACTGTTGTTGTCTCGCCGGGTATAGCTGTGGTTGCCACCTGAACTATTCGTCTCCGAAAATATATGCTTTCTTACAAAAGTTTGTTAATATTTGTTATAGGGAAAATGACAAATAAATAAATAAATAAATAAATAAATAAATAATTGAACTTGACACTTTTTCCCATTGTATGTTGCCAACTATTTTTTTTCTTCATTGTAACACAAAACTTTTGATTTTTTGTCATTGTATATATGATTTCCACTATGTCACTACCAACGTGTCCCTTTGTTACTCATAAGCTTCCAGCGTGTCAAGGATAATTTTTTTATTCCGTTTTTTATACCAGGACCATTTATACCCCACATATCCCAACCACACATTCCATAACACAAACCCTAATTCCCTTTTCACCCTATCCACACAAAACCAATTATGAGATCTTCATCATCTTTTTCAAGATCCAATCGTATGACCTTGCAACAAGTCTGGGATGCTACTCATTGGTGTCCTTTGCCTGTCGAAGAACAAGTTTCTTGGACACTTGATAACCCAGGAAGAAGATTTAAGGCTTGCCCGATTTATGTAAGAATTTTCCTTTTCGTATTTTGGTTTTAATAGATTGGTTTTATTTTAGTTTGGATACATGTTGATTTTTCTTGTATTTGTGATAGGATGAAAATGAAAATTATAGCTTTTATGGGTTTTTAGATCCCGAGCTACCAAGTGATTACTACAGATATCTGTTTTTCAACTTACATGAAGAAAACAAAAAGTTGAAGAACATGCTCAAGACAAGAAGCTACAGTGAAGGTTCAAGTTTAGAAATGGGTCAGATGAAGGAAGAATTGACTGTGATAAGGTCAAAAGTTGGAGTGTATGACAAAGCTGTGGTTGTCTTAAGTGTCTTTGTTCTTGTGTTGGCTTTTGTTGTTGCAACTAGGATCTGAATTGTGGGTAGGCTGTGTTGTTTTGGTAGGATGTGTTTTGGTATTGTATGTAACATCCTACAACTATAATATGTAGCATTGTAGTATTCAATGCAATGGTTTAGTTTATTTTGTGTTTACAATGTTTCTTTAAAGTTGTTAAAAACATACCAAATTCAGATGCATAAAAAAACATGTAAAATAAGATACAAACTACACTTGATATTCATCATCTCCAAAAGGAAGACTGTCAATACATCCTAATGCCCATAAATGTACAAAACTAGGCATTAATGTGACATCAAACTTCATCACTTACTAGTTTTTAGTTGCAAAGTGGGTATGATAGTTACCCAAATACAGGGTTACATGTAAGTGCACAACATATAGGTACAAAAAAAGTGCACATAGTTAAAACATTAATTACATACACATCTTCTAATTGTTTAAGTCCACAACATATAGATACAAAAGAAGTGGACAGATTGATAATTCATTTCAACCCAAAGTGTGAGGACTGGAACTTGAGCTAACAATTCCTGGGTGATTCTTTGCCAGTTTCTTCTTGAGGATTCTTTAACTTCTTTCTCTTGGTCTCACAAAGTTTGCCCTTCCTCTTAGAACTGGTGCTTGTGGCATGGGAGGTTGTGGTTGTGGCATGGGAGCTGATGGTTGTGCCATTGTATCTGATGGTGTCTGTGATGACTGAGTAGGTGCTTCATGATTTACATAAGTAGAAGTCTGAGAAGGTCCAGCTTCATTTTGAGTTTGAGTAGGTTCAACAATTGGATCTGACATGATATCTATTTCACCAATACCAAACCATCTTCCCAACCTTGAACCAGAAAAAAACCTACCCCTTCCCCTTTTACTTGATCCCCTTTGCACTGTCCCTCTTTGCTTAAGACTGTTCTTTGAAGGTGGTGTAGGTGGTAACACATCTGATTGTGCAGCAGTTGTCTGTGATGTCTGACTAGGACCACCATCAGTTGCAATTGGTGGTACTACTGGTGGAATTGGTTCAAAACCTGGAACAGCAATGGATGGTGGTACCATGGGATCCTTATCACCTACTGATTTATCTTTCTTAGGTCTACCTTTCTTAGCTGGGGGTTTCGGTGGTTTCACAACTGTTGGATTCTTGCAACCTTTTTTTATTATGTCCTTGTTGCAAACAATTTTGACAAGTCATTTGAACACCAGTCTTAGGCACTCTGTTTGGGTTGTTATTTTCATAAGGGGCTCTAATTCTTTTCTTACGTGGCCTACCAGGCATCTTTTTAGCTTTAGGAGGCAATACCCTAGACATCTCACTACAATCATTCCAAAATGTCATTCCATCTACAGGTTATAAGTATGAATGATAGGTAGCATAAAACATATGTTTTCTAAAACATGGGACATACTCTTTTGGTCTCATATTCAATTTGAAGATAATTGCAATGACATGACTGCATGGCAAACCTGATAGCTGCCACATCCTGCAGCTACATGTTCTATATTCTTCATCCACTCCAAAGGCTTTTGATCCATTTTTCACTTCAAAAATCGCTCCACCAGCCGGGATAACATGCCAAAAACTAAACAAGATATAAATGAAATTAGTTTTTGTTAATCATTACTAATGTAAATTTATAAGTATATGTAAATTACCTGTATTGTTCTTTAAGGAATTGAGGAATTCCAACCTTTTCTGAATGTTCGGACAAATGTCACTATCACTATTCCATTTTTCCATCATCTTCCTCATTGTATTCATTTTCTCTATAACTATAACCCTAATCCCTTCCAACATAGTAATTAATGGTTTGTTTCTTACTTGTAAAAGCACAGAGTTAAAACACTCACTAAAACCATTCTCTACAGACTCACAGTTGGATCCTATCTGAAAATAGGCTCTTGACCATGTTTTTGGCTATCAGAGTAGGCTATAAACCTCTTTCAAATGATGAAGGTGAAGGCGACACATCAGACAATGTGTAAAAAGAAGCTTTGTAAATAAAACATAAACAAAGGTATAATTTTGTAGAAGTATGACCTCACGATATAACAGCTGACCTCAAGAGTCAAAATATATACCTACTTCGGCATGATTGGCATGTGGCGATGATGGTGCAGAACCGACATGTGGAGAAGCTACAGGAAGATTAGCATGCCAGAAACCTAATCTTATCATAATTCGCTCCCTCTCCCTCGCTTGTAGCTTTTCTATTCTTGTGTGGTTCATCCAAAGAAAAAAACTGAAAGCCAAGAAATTAACACCTTAATAGGAATATAAAAGTAATACTTATATAAACCCGACTATAATTAAGTATATTTGAGGCTTAAGAGTATTGTCAAAATCTTGCTATTTTACAATAAAATACGCACTTAAAAAAGGCAAACTGGATTAAGCTTATATTTGATAAGTAGGTTATGGGATATAAGTAGGTTATATGGTTTATGATGAATAAGGTTACATATATTGAGGCTTTAAGAAACAAAGCAAGAGTAATTACCAAATTTTTTGACAATTCCATATTATCAAACTCAAGTTTCATTGAATGCTGCATTCTTGCCAAGCCATCGATTTTTTTTTTTTTTTTTTTTTTTTTTTATTTATTTATTTTTTTCATATGCTTACACTTAAAAATCTCATTAGCCCAAAGACTTCTCACAAATTCCTTACCAAACCCGTGGGTCTCCGCCATCTTACCTTTTTATCAAGCTTTAATATTATTCATAGGCTGGTAATGGGTCACTTTTGTACAAAAAAAGCGGGTCAAATGGGTCAAATGATTGATAATCATTTAAGAGGGTGTTTGGGTAAGCTTATTTTTCAATGTTTAATAGCTTATTGTTTTTTGCAAAAGCCATTATGTACTTTGAAGGTATTTGTTAGCTTATTTTAAAAGGCTCATGCCTTTTTAGGGAGTAAATAAGCTAAGAAGCACAAACACTTAGATTAGGCTTTTGCGAAATGAGCACAAAAATTTCAAGCATAAGCCTACCGAAATACCCCTTTACTAATGCAATATGAGTGTAACAGGTTCCAATTGCATGTCCTCAAATCATCCGCCAATTAGAATGATTAACGTTGGTAAAAAGTTAGTCAAAATTGTTGTGGGTAGATACATCTTGACCCGACATCTTTTTGTAAAAATTTTGGAACAGTGTGGGTCGTTTCTAAAATAAACTGTTTATTTGAATTTGTAGGATGAGGATCTCGATGATGATGAAGATTTATAAGAAATAAGGGTTCGATTTGCCAAAGTAAGGTCATGAGGCGTTCCTCTACTTTTGAGTTGGCATATACTTAATATATGTGACATGGCGGCAGCTATACACCTTATTATTTTATAAAAGGTATTTGTAGCATATGAAAACCATCTTATGTAATTATGAAATTCTTGCTTACTATTAATGCTATAATGTTATGTTCATGATCATGTTATGTTTATCCCTATTGGTATCATTGTTATTCTTATTTCAGATAAGTAACTATTACAAAGTTTTTGACCCATTTTATGCAATTGGGTGTTGGGCTAATAGGTTGGTACATACATAATATTTTACCTAACTATTAACTATTGTTATCTGCTTATATTTTATAGTGAATAAGCATTTTGTTGTTTATATGAAAAAATCTGTAAGGTGTTTGGGATTCCATATTGCAGTATGCTAATTAAATTTTGGTACAATCACTAACCCCAAGCCTTTTTGTCAACAAAGTGACCCCAAATATTCCATACCTCAAATATTTCATAGGCAATTTATCACACTTAAAAGGCATGACTTGCAACAACTCTTACTATTTCTTTTAGCTTATAAACGAATTCTAAAAGCTAGCCGCCCATCGGGCGGGCCTTGAAGCTAGTTTAAGTATATTTGAGGCTTAATTATTGTCAAAATTTTGCTATTTTACAGTAAAATACGCACTTAAAAAAGGCAATTGTAAACACACCATAATTGGCTTAAGCTTATATTTGATAAGTAGGTTATGGGATATAAGTAGGTTATATGGTTTATGATGAATAAGGTTACATATATTGAGGCTTTAAGAAACAAAGCAAGAGTAATTACCGGATTTTTTTGACAATTCCATATTATCAAACTCAAGTTTCATTGAATGCTGCATTCTTGCCAAGCCATCGATTTTTTTTTCATATGCATACACTTAAAAATCTCATCAGCCCAAAGATTTCTCACAAATTCCTTACCAAACCCGTGGGTCGCCGCCATCTTACCTTTTGGCCTTTCGGTCTCAAGATCTCTAATCATTTCTTTCTGTTGATTCAGAATATCATTCATGATCTCCTGATTCTTTTTATCAAGCTTTAACATCATTTCTGTAAGTTCATTCTCAATATCACTCATGATCTCCTGTTTCCGTTCACTCTAAAATGCAAAAACAATAGAAATTGAAACTTTAACTCATGATCTCCTTATACCACATGTTTGAGACTTTCGAAAGTAGTAGCATCATACAACTACGACACTAAAATGACTTTAAATGCAAACACAAGACTATCCCAATCAGAGACATTTTCACAAACACCTTAAATGCAAACACAAGACTATCGGATTGGGTACACCTTAAATTCACAAGACAATGTTATAACGGAAACAATGAAATGGTACCGGAATTCAATGGCGATAAAGACGACTGGCTTCACTTTGAAATGCTTTGAAGTGCAATTATCGGATTGGGATGGGTCGGCTCGGGTTAGGTAAAAAAAATAATAATCAGTAAAGTAGTCCTGACACTTTTCTCTAGACAACTCTCATGATAATTGCATTTAAACATATACTTAGGGTGTGTTTGGTTCATATGTTTTATGTGGGTCCAAGGGATGATGGTAAAAAATAAGTGTTTGGTTCATTTTAGGGACTCATGGGTTTGGACTCACTCCTTAATATCCTACTATCTACAAATCCTAGGCAACCTACCGGGATTACAAAAATACCATCTAACTTTTTTTTTTTTTTTTTGTCTTTTTACTATTTTGGTGGGCCATATATTTATCTCTACCACATAAAATATATTTGTGATTCTTTTTGTATTAGTAAATTATGATTTGACTTTATTATATCAATTTATAAAATATACAATAATTAAATTTTATTATACATTTTACTTTATTATCTTTTTCAAAACCCAAACCGACCCCATCTACAAACCAAATCCTAATACTAATCCTAAACCCATCTACAAACCAAACGGACCCTTAATTACATGTTTTTTTTATCCTTATCTAAAAGATACTGATATGCATTTGGATTGGCTGTTTTCATCTTACCCATTATCAGTGGCGGATCCAAGATTTTGAACCAAGTGTGGCACGATTTTTTTTTCTCACATTGTTTCATAAATATGAGTAGTTCTTAACTCTTGGCATTCAATGATTAAACTAATTGTTTTTTGCGATTTCAGTTACATATATGATTATTCAAGATTTTTTTTTTTTTTTTTTTTTTTTTTTTGGTAAAGGGATACCTCTGGTAAATTTTATTACTCAAAATAACCATTTAAGAATATAGGATGTGAGTGAATCACACATCTAAACCCGTTATAAAGATGGAAAACAAACGCACCAATTGCTTCAAACAAAAACTAACATAAGAAAGATAAACTAATCTTATTCGAGATTGATTTCATATTCACATATACTATTTATAATGAAATAGTGTGACTTTAACTTAGATTTTTGGTAATACATTCTAAATTGCATAGTACAATTAAAAAAAAAATTGTTATTTTACAAGTGTTTTAAATAAAATAATTCTTTTTAATAACTTAATAAGAAAAAGAAATTGAAAAACTCCAAAACTAGGCGTACTACATCTAGCTATCTCTGCAGCAAGCAAATAAATAAAAAAATAAGACAATAAATTAACCTAACATATAACGACAATATTTTAGAACAGTGAAACTGTTCATCATCTTCTTCCTCAAACTTTTTCTCTTTCTTCTTCAAAACTCAACAAACTGTTCTTCTTCATAAATATTTTACTCATTCTGTGCATCTTTAGCTTCAAAACATATATAGCACTTTCAACATGCAAGAAGTTCTCAAGAAAATATTACACTTCGCCGACTAAAACCATGTGTGGCACGTGCCACAGGTGGCCAACACTTAGCTCCGCCCCTGCCCATTATATAGTTGAAGAGTCCAGGATAACTAGCTTTAGAAGAACCCTAGAATAAGCTTCTATACTCAACACCACTATATTGTTTCCTAAACCCCTCATAAATGTGTCTAGCACATTGTCTGTGTTCCGCATGTGGCATCACATCCTTTACAGCTTCAATCAATCCCTGCAATAACATATTACATAGTTTAAAAATAATTCATAATTTCAATATGTTATGGCAAATAAATAGTCAAAACATAGTTACCTTGTGTTGGTCTGAGATCAGTGTTAACCCATTTCTAGTTAGGTAACCAATATCTTCTCCAAGTAACTCCAAAAATCATGACCAATTATCCTTGTTCTCTACATTAACCACTGCCCATGCAACTGGAAAAATCTGGTTGTTTCCATCTCTGCCAATTGCCGTAAGGATTTCTCCAACATTTGGTTTCTTAAGGAAACATCCATCTAAAGCAATTACTGGTCTACATCCTCTCTTCCATCCCTCTTTGAGTCCATTTAAGCAAACATAGAATCTATCAAAAAAGGTTTTTTCATCTGGATTCACTGTTGTAACCTCCCGTAATTTTCCCTACGAATAGTAAATGCTAATTAATGATTTACGAATCGTTACGTTAATTAATAACTATTTTTACCAATAACAAAATTTTTGTTTGTTATTTGAGTTACACTATTTATAATCACAACGTTGTTTGTGATTACCGTTTACCTTGAAACGCGCTTACACACAAACCTTGATAGTCTAGGTATCGCGAAGTTATTAAAAATAGTTAACGTTTAATACGTAACGTATATATATATATATATATATATATATATATATATATATATATACATATACATATACATATACATATATATATATACATATATATATATATATATATATATATATATATATATATATATATATATATATATATATATATATATATATGTATATATGTATATATATATGTATATATGTATATATGTATATATATATGTATATATGTATATATATATGTATACATATATACATATATATACATATATACATATATACATATATGTATATATGTATATATATATGTATACATATATACATATATATACATATATACATATATACATATATATATACCTATATACATATATATATATATATATATATATATATATATATATATATATATATATATATATGTATATAGGTATATATATATGTATATATGTATATATATGTATATATGTATACATATATATATACATATATACATATATGTATATATGTATATATGTGTATATGTATATATGTATATATATATATATATATATATATATATATATATATATATATATATATATATATATATATATATATATATATATATATGTAATTCGTTAATTAACCAAATGCATTCAAACAAACTCCCGAGCTCACGAAAACTTCCACAAACGCTCAGTAACTATATTAGACCCCGACACGATATCCAAGGTAAGCTAGTTGGGCCAACAACTTCATTGGGCCTCGGCCCAATCTCACTGCAAACCATACGCACCAAACGGACCCTTGTATTTTCTTTCTTTTCTTTTTCTTTTGTTTGATCCAGCCCACGACACAAGCCCAACTTTCAAATAAGCCCACTAAACCCTTTTATATTTTCGAAACACTCAACCAACACAAGTTTACTTTGCTTCGATTTCTCACAAATTCGATTAACAACACGTATATATTTTTACGTATCCTATTTCACCTCACAACTGAGAATCATGAGAGGCAAACCATTCACAAAACTGAGTACGATTACTCACCTAAAAGTGATCACAGCTCAGCTCTAAAAACCATATTCATGAATTAATGAAAACTTGAAACTTCGAGCAAAGCCAACTCATTACACTCACAACTCTCACAAATCCCTGCCTAATCAATGGTAGCACGTTTTTATGATGTGGTTGACCTCCCATGAACACCCAAACGAGCTAAGACAAACCATAATGATTGTGTATCATTAGTATTGGATCACTAGTTTGAAATAGTGATTCAGTGAGTATTAGTGGTTTAAAAATGATTATAAGTTCATTATAAAAATGAGTACAAGATGTGTATTTATTTATTTATTTATTTGTTTGAGCAAAATTACAAGACGTGTATCAATATCAATATTGTGTATAAGTTGTTAATAATGGGTATCCTAAAAGTAAAGGTGGCGTGTACCAAAACTTTTTTCATATAAAAGGAGGCTTGAATTAGTTTAAATATTGAATTAGGAGTATGAATTTAATCACTACGAGTATAAAATTGGTTTTCAAAAATAAAGACGTAAAAGATACCATGAATGCCGCTGGGGTGAGAGAATTAGGTTGACAATTTTGCCCTCACTTTCAAGTTATTTACTAATGTGCCATTCACTTAATTTTAATTTAATGACATCATCAATGATACATCCAACGGCTAAGATTACTTCCTACACTTCCTACTTTAATACACATAACCTCCCTCTATATATTGTTGGCCCCTTTTATTTGGTTAACAGTAACTAAAAAACTAAAGTAACCAAGTTGTATGACTTTTAACAAAGATGTATAAATGATTAACAATAAAGCAACATAAACATAAGAGACAATATTTTTCAACGTTTAATTCTTTATTAGAAGTTAATAAAAAAGAATCGTACCCAAGTGTTTGCGGAATAACACTTGGGATCGAAACGACAAGTGTGGTATTGACTCCTCTCTAAACTCAAACAATGTTGAGTGACAACTTCAGGATCCACTGAGCTATCTCAGGGGTTATGTTATTCTTTGGAGGAGTAAAAGTAGTTTGTGAATGCTTTGCATTAATTGCACAAACTTGTCAACTTTTACTCCTCACTTATGCTATCTATTTATCCACAAATGTGAGCATCTCTATTATACAATGGACCTAAGTGTTCCTTAATAAAATCTTCATAGATTTTATTCTCTGGCAAGGGAAACTTCTTTGGGTTAAGTCCAAAAGGCACTTTCTGATGACAGCCTGGTTTTAACCATTTGGGGAAAGTTTGACCTTAAAGTGATAAAGCACTTTAGTGAACTAGTTCAAACTTTCCCGCCCAGTCCCGCCAAAACTTCAGTCTTCAAGTCATCAGTCTTCAGTACCATGATAGTTGTTGAGGAGTCTTAGGGTTCAGTGAGTTATTGTCATCCTCACTGAACCCATCACATTCTTCTTGGCTTAGATCACACTCACTGAGTTCCGCCTCATTGAATGGAGAACCTTTCTTGTTAGGCTCGGTCTAAGCATCCTGAAGATGACTCACTGAGTTACTGTTCACTCAGTGACTTGTTTATACTTAGGTTATTTTACGTTCAAATCCTTGTTAGAAGAAGATTGGGGAATTCAGTGACCCAACAATCTCCCCCTATTTGAACATACAAATAGCCTAAGTATCTCTTGATTCAGTATGAGTCTGCAGGGGTCTTCATCTCTTACTGAATGTTGATGTAATTATAGGTAGGACACATAATTAAAACAAAACATCAAAGTTTATTCATAGTTATTACAAGTCCTATAAATTACAAAAAAATAAAAGATAGTTGTTGCAGATTAGATGTTCAGGTGGTATCCAAGGGCTTTAAGCTTTGCTTTCTTTGTTCTGAGTAGATGTCTTTCAGGATGTTCATTGATCATTGCTTCCAAGTCCTGACAGAATCTTTTGTTCTCAGTACTCTTAATGGGGGATGCCAACATGAGGTACATGAGCATTGCTTTGACTCCTGCCTTATCCATATCAGACTATCTTTGGAAAGCAAAGTTTCCAAACTCATTAGTGAAGCATAAGCCTCTTTCAGGTGCTTCAAGGACCATATTGTTCACAAAAGTGATCCCTTCAGGAAGCGACCTGTCACAGTCTAGCCCTGGTACTTTGATCTCAGGCTCCATCTCTATTTGCTTCCTTTTCCTCCTGGAAGGCTTAGATGGAGCAGTCTCTGTTGTTGAAGCTGGAAGAAAGGAGGGAATGTTTAGTGCTTCAAGCATTGCTTTCAGTCTGTCATACCTTTCCTTCAGTGACTTAAGAAGGTTGGGTACCACAACATTATTCTTCTTGGCAATGATGGGATGAAGCTCATCAAGTTCAGTGATGCCAAAGTCAGCAAACCTGAATGGTTTGTGAACTTCCATCACTCTTTTATCCTGTACCCTGAAGACAGTGACTATGGTAGGATTGGTGTTGCGATGAATTTGAATGTCAGTGATGGTTTTCGGTTTCAGCCTTTCTTTCATCACCCAATGATACTTTTCAATCCTGGTCTTCCTTATATGAGCGTCCCTCCTGAGCTTCTCTTCCCTTTCCCTTTTGAGAGCACTCAACTCTTCTTCCTGAGCCTTTTTGAAGGCTGCACCAGCTTGCTCAGTGGCTAGTGCCTCAGTGTCCAGACCAATCTTTTCAACCTCCTCATGAACAACCTTTATAAGGGCAGGCTTGCTCATTCTCTCTTCTTCAGCAACCTTTTGCAAAATCTCAATTCGTTCCATGTGGGCTTGAATTTCTGCATTGGTGAGATGATGCACAACTCCATTGATTTCAAATGGGACCCTGATGGGTTCATCAGGATCATATCTGACTATTGTGGAGGCATGCTTTAGCACAATTTCAGGTTCAGAGGTGGTAGCAATACTTTTTCCTCTGTCCTGCCTGAGAGTAGAGGAGACTGGTTCCTGTTGTGGTGGAACTTCATTGATTGGTGTGGCTTCAGTGACATGCTCCCCCTCAGTGTGAGAGGGCTGTCCAGCTCCTTGTTCTTCAGTATTAGGGGTTTCAGTAGCATTCTCCCCCTCAACATTTGCCTGAACATTAGTGATGGCAAGTGTTGGCTGTACTGAAGAAGTAGATATGCCCTTGAAGGCTTGGAAAATTTCCGTCA